>JASCZW010000517.1:0-185708 GCA_034211315.2 Aedes japonicus | reverse complement strand
CTGCAATTATGAAGAATTCAAATTCAGAGAAAAATGTCCTGCGGAAATATATGTATCTTTGCAGTCAACAACGGGTATTTTCACGTTGTTGGCTCATATTGGTCCAACATAAAGCCACCCGACGGTCCGTCACTTCTGATTGATCTCGTTTATTTCGTACACCAGCAGTGAACCAACAATGCAGAAGCACCTCACACGTCATACTCCTCTTGACAGCTTTTAAATACGACCGGTAAGCCCATGAACCAATCTAGTACCTAATTCAGCTTATTTTCGCCCCCTTATCAATCAAGGCACATATGCAAACTGCTGGTGTCAATAAACGCTGAGTCCCCCTGTGCATTCGAATGCACTCCCACTTTCCCTACGTCCATCGGAGTGTACTATTCCTAGAGCGCAAGATAAGCTGGAACACCCCCCCCTTCCCAACCTCCCTCCCCATCATCCACATTGGTTTGATAACAACAACGACGACGACGACGACGACGGTGCGATTTCCCGTTATCAACACAGCCAGCGCGAGGGTGGCAAGCGCAAAGTTACACAATACCCCCCCCCCCCTCTCCCCCCTATGTCCCTGTCCGTTTGTGGGCGCGCGCGTGTATGCAAAAAGGGTGCACTGCGATAACAGAAAACCAAATCTCATTCTCTCTGCTGACTGAGCTATAAAAAAACGAAGAAGTAATAATAGAACTAGGAACATGGAACAGCGGCAGGAGGTTTGCTCCCATGACATAAACAACGTCAGCAAGTTCAATGTCACCGTCAAGGTTTTCCCCGCACCCCCCTCTTCTGATTGTGGTTATGCATTTTTTTTTTTTCTTCAGTAGCTGGTACTTGAAACATCCCCAATAATAACAACCCATCTTTTCCCTACCTTCCAGTTACCGACAACTATCACTACCTGCACTCGATGAACGCGGCGGCGGCGGCCGGTTATCCGTCGTCCCACTTCCCGTCGGCGTCTCCATCGCAGCGAGCTCAATCCACCGGGGGAAACGGGCTGAACGTCATGAGCCAACATCACCTCCATCCACATCATCCCCATCTGGGTGGACAGCATCCGGGAGGGCACGTGGGGAGCGGAGCCGGCGGTCCGATGGCCAACGGTCTGGTGAACGGACTGCACCACCACGCACAGAGCGTTTCCTCCAGCTGTCCGGACGATCTGTCCTACATGCTGGAGCTGGGCTTCCCACCACGGAAGCTGAAAAAGCCCAAGAAACCGAAGCTGGAGATGGGCGTCAAGCGGAAGTCCCGCGAGGGCTCGACCACCTACCTGTGGGAGTTCCTGCTCAAGTTGCTGCAAGACCGCGAGTATTGCCCCCGGTTTATCAAGTGGACCAACCGGGATAAGGGTGTCTTCAAGCTGGTCGACTCCAAGGCCGTCTCCAAGCTGTGGGGAATGCACAAGAACAAACCGGACATGAACTACGAAACGATGGGCCGGGCACTGCGGTACTACTACCAGCGGGGCATCCTGGCCAAGGTCGACGGCCAACGGCTGGTCTATCAGTTTGTCGACGTGCCGAAGGATATTATCGAAATTGATTGTTCAGGAACATAGAACAGGTACGAGAAGCGATCGGAGGTTTCGCCCCCGGCGCCGCCTCTCGGTCGCTTCTAAAATCGAAAGGCAGAACCGCATAAAAAAACAGACACACCCATTACACACTAGTCCGCTGTCGCTGATCGTTGCCCCGGAAACGGTCTACCCCCCTCCCTCAAAACGCGGTCTACTTTGTAAAAATGCAACAACAAAAAATGGGATAATCTACTACTTCCTACCATTTATGATTTTTTTTATTGCGTTCGCTCCTGTACAGTATCGTTTTAAGGATCTTTCGTTAATTTCTAGAAAACTATTGTTTTTTTTCGGTTTTTGTATTATGATATTTATTTTTAAAAAGGATCTTTTTCTTATTTAAGTTCAAGCATTCGAGTGTATGATAGTTTGTATAAAGTTATTTTCGCGTTGTAAATTATAATTTATTTAAGTTATCGATCAAACAAAAAAACAAAACACATCCTGTTTGAGAGCCGACAGGAGCAGGAAGAATTCGAAACTGGAATCAGTAGAATGGAAAGACAAGGAAAAGAGTAAAAAATATTTGAAGAAGTTTAAGAAAGACAAAAAGACAAAAAGAGAACAAAAGAAAAATAGCTACGCAAGTGCCCGCTTTGATGTTTTTTTTTTTATTTTTAAATATTGATTTTTTATGCGTTACAAAAAAAAGAAAAAAACATTGTTTTGTATTATCACGCGCCCCCCAAAAACGGAAGCAGCTAATCAGACAAAAAAGAAAAGAGGAAAAAAGAGAAGATAAACGAGAAAGAAGTACAAATCAACAATTATCATTGCAAACAACCGTCAACCTCGCACTGCAGTGCTAGAGTTCCGCGGACCGGCATGGAACTGATGAAGGCAGAGGAATCTAGTACCTCAGTAGTGAGTGATTGTTTTTGTGTGTGTAATCTATTATTGCTAGAGCGAGCTAATTTTAGAAGTTTTTTTTTTTTAAATTTAACTGTAATCCCCCTTTCGGAACTCATTTCCTGGATAAGTTGAACACAACTACTACTACTGAGGATGTAAATTTCCATGTAAATTTTTTGTACTACATTAGGTTTAGGTATCTTAGGTCGCGCTTAGGCTTAGGTTCAACTTTTATCTGCTAATTGCAATCAGCTGTGTAATTAAGTGTAAAAATTATCTTATTTTTATTTTACTGTAAGTGAAAGTTTTTCGTGTTAAGAGGTTCGCTTTCTTTCATAAATTACCCGTATTGCTCTTTTTTTATTTTGCGGTAAAAATGCTATTTTATTCTCTTTTTTTTTTAAATCTACTTTTTAAAAACAACTCACTGCCTTTCCCGTATCGTAAGCGCTGTTTAATACCTTTACGATTTGTGTTTTTACCTTTAACCGTAAGCCTTCGTTCGTAAGGGAATGTTTGTCCAATCAAAAGTGATATGATGAAAAACGGAAAATCAAAAAGAGTTAGGAAAGAAGCAGATTCATACAAAAAAACAAACACATACACCCATATTCAGACACATACTCACAGACACTCATACAAAGCGAAACACCCACACTCTCACACACACAAAACACAAAATCGACAAGAATTTTGAAAGAGAATAAACGAAGTTTCTTTAAAATCTTGATCTCATTAATTTATTGTTTATCGATGCAAACAAAAAATATTTTTTGTATCTGAAAAATTATTTTGGTTTCCTCACAATAAGTGTACATATGGTTGGAAATTGAGTTTTTATATATTTTTAAATTGTTTACGTGTTACCTAATGTGATCCCGGAATGGGTAAAATTGCTGCGTTCGAGGTCGAACATCCGCCGAAGAGTACTAGATTCTAGCGATCAATAGAGAAAAAAAAAGTATAAATATATATCAAAACTAATCAACAAGATGCCTACCAGTAATCCATTCGACACTGCCATCTATATGTTTAAATTGAAGATTAAATTTAAAACTAAACAAAAATCGATTGTTAGAGTGCGAGCAAATGGAATCCAGCAAATTGGTGCATTAAATAGTTTAGCAAAAATTTACTCAATTGTAGCAGTACAAAGCACAAATCTTAGCAAAAAAATAAAATAAAAACAAATCTCATCGAGTACGAGTCCGGATCGCATCGAATCTAGTACTCCGTCAGTGCCCGTCGCAACGCAGATTGTACCCATTTCTCCGTTTCAAACTGTACATTTCTCGTGCTAAGGCTTTCCGGAAGAGCAACATTACACCACCACAACACCCGCGCCCCCCCTCGACTGCCTGTTCCCTCTTTGGATTTTGGACGGATGGAAAACAACTGCAATCGCGTTTTTCATTCTCAGTGTGAAAAGAACTAGTTTATAGATATGACAACCACTAAGCAAAGCAAAAACAAATGTGCAATGAACCAAACGATACCTACAAACAACGCTAGTGTTGTGACGGAAGTTTCTGAACAAACAATTTCAGGATGCAAAAGACAAACGGAGAAAATCCGTTGAACCATTGAACTTATAAAATCCACTGAAAACTAGCTTCGGAGCAGTACTAGATTTTTAGAAAATCGCAACCATCGTAGAGAAGATATGTCCATTCGAATCGACCAAGGAGGCTCTATTTACTGGGACCTCATTGGTTTCATTAAGAAAAAAAAAAAGCAAATCAAAACAATCTCGGAAAAGTTTTAATTTTTTTTTCGATAAATGACAAACAGATATATGTTCCGTTGAAAGTGTAGGAAAAAGTAAACAGATGAAAAGGATAGTTTTAAAACTAAAGAAAGTAACAATAGTAAACAATAGACAATTAAACATGTTGATGGAAACAAAACGTTGACATACCAACTAAATAAGTGAACAGAAGAAGAGAGAAAAGGCAAAGGCAAAACAGAGAAACACAATTCTAGAAATCATTTGTTATGTGTATTATACTTTAAATGTTGCAAATTTTATATATAAAATTTATAAACTAGGAAAAAAAACGAAAATAAAAATCATATAATTTAATTTGAACATTATGAGTGTCTTCGGTTCTTTTTTACCATCAGTTTCGTCCCTCAATTTTTCCACCCTCTCAGCCGTTTTTCATTCCCGATTGATTGTTCGTTTTGTTTCGTTGATTTCTGTTGATTTCCATTCCCCGTATTACTTTTCGTTGTCCTCATTTTTATAACTAACAAAAATAAAATGTTAAACAAAAAAGAACAGCACGTTACGTGCAGTGTATGTGATACAAGCAGAAGCATGATAAACGATATAGAAGAAGAAGAAAAAGCAATGCAAAGCCATGGCCGTTTTATAGCAAGCAAAAGGAAGTTGTTAACTGTTGCATACTTCTAGGCTCAGCCCTTCGCAAGATGGTCGAAAAACTGCGAAATAAGATACCGACAACAGTAGAACAGCGATTGCATATTGAAAGGCGGTTCGTGTGTGTACGTCCAACGAAGAAGACTCAAAATCATGGGAACAAGTTCATCTACTCGAGGCTTCACAGATTCATTATCTTGACTCACGTTTGATGTTAATGCTGGAAAATAAGAGAAAAATCGTTAAAGACAACATATTCAAAAGATTTTAATTCGATGTAGCGGGTTTTCTGAAAAGGTAGTTTAAAATTATTATAGTTTATGAGAATTCCGAAAAATAATTGTTCTTTGGAGGAAGTCAAACATGGCAATTTATTGCAAGATATACCTGTTGTTTTATAAATACAGAGGATTTCCAGACACAGACGCAGAATATTTAGTTAGTGCTATATGGTGCTACCAATGTGTTTGATATTTAAATGAAGGAATTTTGGAACAGAAAATAACTCAGCAACTGAGTAAATTATAAAACAAAACAACTGTCAAATCGTATGGCCGGTCTGTTACTTGAGTGTCTATAGCTGTTAATTGCAGGGTGGCAACACAATCTTAATTTAAAATTTCCCGCATTTTCCCCGAATTTTTGCCTTATTTTCCCAACTGGTCAAATGACTTAAAATAAATAATATTAATATGGTATGTGTCCCTTAACTCAGCCTAATATGCCACGAACGATTACATTTTTTATTATCTATATATATAAAAATGGATCTCTGTCTGTCTGTCTGTCTGTCTGACCCTAATAGACTCGAAAACTACTGAATGGATCGAGGTGAAATTTTGTATGCAGCGGTTTTTGGGGCCGGGGAAAGTTCTTATGATGGTTTGAGACCCCTCCCTTCACTAGAAAGGGGGGCTCCCTTACACATGAAACACTCATTTCTACATCTCTCAACTAATCAACTACTCAACTACTCAAGAACTAATCAAGCAAAAGTTGTTGGGTCCGGGAAAGGATTTTGTGATGTCGAACCCTCCCGCCTTTAGAAAGGGGGGCTCTCATGCCAATGAAAAACTATTTTCTGCATAATTCAAGAACTAATCAAACAAATGGAACCAAATATGGCATGTGGAGGTTTTTGTAGGCAAGAAATGTTTCTTGGTGATTTGAGGTGGTTTGAGACCCCTCCTCTTTGGAAGAAGGGGCTCTCATACAAATGAAACACGAATTTGAGCCAAACATGAGAATTATCCCAACATGTATGACTATTTTTATGCAGGGATTTTTGGAGTCGTCGGGGAAGGTACTTATGATGGTTCGAGACCCCTCCCGCATCTGGAAGGGGTGCTCCCACACCAATGAAAAACAAATTTGTGCATAACTTGAGAACTAATCAAGCAAATGGAACCATATTTGGGATGGGTTTTCGGAACCAATAAATGTTTTTATGAAGGTTTGAGACTCCTCAACTCTCTGGAAGGGGTGGGCTCTCATGAAAATTAGACACAAATGTCAACCAAACATGAGAATCATACCTACTATTATGAAAACTTATATGTAGGGGTTGTTGAGGCCAGAGAAGGTTCTTATGATGGTTCGAAGCTCCTGCCCCGCCTGGAAGGGGAGGACTTCTATACAAATGAAACACAAATTTCTGCAAAGCTCGAGTTCTTGGAATTGGAGTTCTTCAAATGAAACCAACTTTGGAATGTGGGGGTTTTTGGGCAGGATTTTTTTACTTAGGCGGTTCGAGGCGCTTTCCCTCTGGAGAGGGGGAAGGAGGGCTCTCAAACCAATGAAACAGATATTTGAACCAAACATGAGAATTATCCATGCAACTAAAACACAAAATGTGTATTTCTCGGTTAAGAAGCATATTCTGATAGAACTTTGAACCACTTTTTAGTCAAGAATTGGTTGAGTTACTCTCAGTGCTACATTATGCACAAGAAGTTAATCTTAGGTTATGCAAAAGAAAATTACATACAAACTGACAAGATATGGCTTCGTATGTCTTTGAAATGATTCTACGCAGAAAGCAAAACCGGTAGAAACAACCGGTCTAAGGGTTGAAATAAAAACACAAACCTTTTTTTTACATAAATAACACACACAAGCAAACGAAAATATTTTTACCAGATTCATTCAGAACCATAAACGCGCCAGTTCTATTAATTTTTAATTCATTTAGTTGCATGCGTTGCAAGGCTCGCACCGAGTTCAGCTAGTAACTCATAAAGTATTTTAGCTATGAGCGAAATTTAGCTAGTTATAACACTTGCTAAGATATGTTGAATAAGAGATTTGGATCATGCAAAGCTATATAACTCATTTAATAATGTCATAAACTTTCGAAGGATTTAATGTCGATCTATCAGCGTCAAATTGGGTCTATTCATGGATGCAACTTCATCCCATTTGATCGATTTTCTATTAAATGCAGTCCTCGTACGGTTTTCTTTCTGATTTTTTTTATTCTAGACATTGCCAGTTTCTTTCGCTTTACCAAACATAAAATTTCACAAAACAAACTAAACTAGAACTCCTTTGGAATACTTAAGAGATTTTCACATATGATTTATTAGCCTTTCGATAGTGAACACATACTTATTCACTCTGCACAGGTTTTGTTCCTTTGATTTGTGTTTAGATGAGCCGTTCCGAAAATATACAACCGAAACTCATACATTTCCAGTGAAAATTTTACCAATAATAACATTTTTACTAAGTTATACAGACAACAGGCCATAGTTGGGAACAAAGAAAAAAAATATGTCCCTGATTATCTGGTTGCATCATTGTTATTTTATCTGTGTGAACTATTAGTTTATAACGTGTGAATATTATCTGCACATCTAAGCTGCATTATTCGGTTTATCGGTTCAATGTAAGCAAATTTAGATCATTCGAAGCTCAGCAAGATAATCTGTCCAGGTTAACTAGTTAAGAAGATTGTTAATTCCATGAAGTGAACAACAGTAAATTGATTAGTAATGTCTGAATTGCTTCGAATTATGTCGGTCATTTTGCTAGCAACATAATTGTCACTTTTTTTTAAACACTATTTTAAAAAAAAAACTTTTTTGATTTTCCCAAGCAGGTACTACATTTCTTATGAAGTGTTCTACTTGATTGGGAGCAGCATTCCAGACCTCACAGGGTTCAATGAGCCCCTTGTCAAAAAATCTGCATCGTTTATTAAATAATGCAACACAGTCGCACATTAAATGCTTAGAGCTTTCACTCTCTAATCCACAAAAGCGACATTTATCTTCATGAAGTTTACCGATGATTTTTAGGTGATATTTACTCGGACAATGTCCTGTTATCAAACCAGTGTATGGCTCAAGTCGTGTTTCAAAAGTTAAAGTAACGATTTGCATGGATGACCCTATTTTTGCCAACTGATCAACTTTTTCGTTTCCTTCAATTCCGCAATGACCAGGAACCCAATAGAGGTTAACCGTGTTGCGACAGGACAATTGCTGTAAAAATTGTGCGCACCACACCAGATTAGATGTGAATGTTTTTGACTTTAAAGAATTCAAAGATGCTTGGCTATCTGAACAAATGCATATGTTTGCATTTTTATCATTTCTTTTCATACAGATTGATGCACATTCCAGTATGGCATAATTTCCGCTTGAAACACTGTGGGATATTTTTCCCATTGCCACATACAAGTTTATCCCAGGACCAGTTATACCAGCCCCTGCCAAACTATTTTGCTTTGAACCATCTGTATAGAAGACCAGGGTTGCGGCTTATCATTTTTGACTCAGGCATATTCATTTGCCAATATCTCCTTTCAAAGGGTCGATATGATGTCTTACAGTACATTGCTCTAACTCCTACATCTTCGACATGAGAGCGTATATTCACAGTGATCTTCACAATGATAATCGCGTGATCTTCACCGCGAATATCATCGCGAAGATCACTGCGAATATACGCTCTTATTCCTCAGATATAAGAGAAAGAGCTATGTATTGTTAGACCAAGTTGTAGGTCTACTCAAGCACCATAAGTTCATCATACATTATATTTTGAAATTGAGCTTCTGAGAAGAGCTATCGGCAAATGAATATGGATAAGTCAAAAATGATAAGCCGCAACCTTGTAGAAGACTGTTGAGCCCGAAGGAAAACCCGGTTCTCTTTTATCCTAATCAGCACGAGTAGCTGCATGGACTGTGAATTTATGATTGAAGTAGTTTCTCCTGAGCATACAATCTTCACTTATCAATATTAAAGGATTTATCGAAAACTCTTTTAGGATTCTCAAGTGTCCAATAAGATCTCCATCGAAGAAATTCATGGACCGTTTGAGCCTTAGAGCATTTTTTCCGCATCCTGTAGTATAAATTGATCTAAAGGAAGAATGTTGTGTTACAGGGATCGTTGGACAGAGTAGATGACAAAAAGCTACTCAAATTATCAATTTAAGAAAGGCGTGAGCATGGTTCTTGCCATATGACAAACATTTCCGATGGATTTTGAAATTCCCGACTTTTTCCCGATGATGTTGGATTCCCGCATTTTACGATTTTCCCGAATCTGTGGCCACCCTGTAATTGTGCACTAGAACTAATATGACGGGAATATCTGAAAGTTGAAATTTATCCAAATCACACACAAAATTATACTAAATTTGAGAAGGATATTAATCCCAACTTAAAGAAGCATTAAGTTATATTACCTACCAAGTATAGTGCAAACTGTTTATTAATCAATAAGCATCTATAGCTTGATTACTCATACAACAGAAAAGAAAAAATATATAGCACCTCGCATTGTTTTCTGTGCTAGTTAAAAAACAAGTGAATTTTCTAATACGAAATGAGATTTTATCAAATCTTGCTTGCTGTTTAGCTAAGCATTCAAACTGACAGATGTTGCGGAATATTCTTGTACCGATCCGTCCATCTTGCTATGCATGGTATTTAATTTAAAAAACTTAGTGCATTTATTTAGAAAAGACCTCTACGACCGGTACTTAAGGATGAGTAAAACTTTATGTTTTAAAACAACGTTCTTCATTGTCAACTTCACGTATGTTACAGCTGTAATCAACCCCCCTCAAAACATACCTGCTACGGCCGCATTCGATAGTGATCGCTCTCGACCAACGTCGACAGTTCCCCTTCGAAGCGCACATCTACATCGATCTCCAGCCCGCGGTTCTTCTTCCGGCCATTGGTCTTCATCGCAAACGTACCGTGGATTTCCTCTCCTTGCTTGATCGTCAAAAATTCATCCAGAAAGAACACGGTCTGCTTCCAGTGTGTTGAGCAGGAATCGGGCGATGTGCTGATGGTCAACTTTTTCTGACACTTGGTAAATTCCACGCTGAAGTAGGTAACGAATGCATGAACGAAATCGTTACGCTGTGCCTTCAGATGAAAAGGGGACACGAAGCCGCTATCTTGCCAGACCACTGTATACATGTCGATCTCCCTAATCAGGTGTGAATTGGTTACGATCTGCTCAGGATCAACCATACCCACCAATGGTTCTCTGATGGCATCTTTGCGAATCACACTCATGTCGAAGCCATATACGTCGTCCCACCAGTAGATGGCGTCATCCTTCCGCTCACGAGCCTCGATGGCAGTCACAAACAGCGAGCACCGATCCGGGAATATCATTCCCATCTTCGGTTTCAACCATTTATTACGCGCATAGATCACCGCACTCAGCATAGCTCCGTTGAACAAGCACTGGCCCATCCAGTCGGAAATGATAATGTCCACCTGTTTGATGCCACCAGGCAGCTCGACTGTCTCCACCTTTCCCTTTATCAGTGTGACGACGTGACCAAGGCGGTTCGCCTTTACTATCTCACGGGCGTGATCGATGATCTTGGAGCAGTCGACACCGATCACTCGGGATGCACCGGCGCGAGCAGCAAACATCGACATTAGACCCATACCGCACCCGACATCCAGAACGGTTCTACCTTTAAATAGGTGCATATTATCCAATATAGCATTTTGGAAGGCCAGCGTTCGTACTCGGTCCTTAAGTTCTTCCTCGTGGAGACTAAAGTGAGCAAATTTATCCCGGTAGAAGTCACTAGAGGCCATTTCCATCGCCTTGTTGGTGATAGCGGTGTGATGTTTTGCCATCGTACAGATCTAGACAAAATGGTCAATTGTTAATGGTGCAGTTTTAAAGCGATACCATTTTGGAGATCTAGGAATTATTGGACATTCATGGCTGATTAAAAACTTTCTCAATGCCAAATATTCTTACTCGAGCCGAGAAAGGAGGCATTATATTAGTCTAAAAAAAGGATAAGCGATAAGCAGATATCAATGTGTATAACATTTTCCCAGATTTTTCGAGGTCTGCCTTATTTCTGGGCTCAACTATTGAATGCGACTACATCATTGTTCAAAAATTGATAGATTGAACCCGGTCATCTTCATTATGGTCTTGCTTTAAAGCTGCCCTAAAAACATAGACGAGGAAGACGAGGATTGATGTGTTGGTGGGAATATATTTAGAAAAGTCTACGAGGAAAAAAAACGTAATTTATGGACAGGTCCTAAGCAGTTAGTAGAAGTGATCCTCGGATTAATTACGTAACTTTAAGGATTACTTTTCATCAGCATGTTCTCGACTTTCTCAAACCAAATTTTCAGTTCCCGACGCGCGTGATTACATACCTTCGCTATGTTTAATCACTTTATTGTTTCCTTAAGTAAGTTTACCAATATCCATAGAACAACTAGAAGAACAAACTAGATAATTATGTGTTCAAATAAGTATCGAATTGCTAATTCGTGTAATGTTTGACTTTATTTTGTTTAGAATTTGGTTACCACTTGGACTTCAGAGACAGGGAACATCGAAAACCAAAACAGAAACAGGGGTGCATAAGATTGTGTAGTGGGCGATCCTGGACTCCCGCTCTCATATCTGAACACGCTAAAATAATAACACGAAGAAGTTGGTAGAAAATGCCGAAAACCGCACAGAAGTTCACGTACTGAAATTAAATATCAAAATATCGGTAGTGTTTAAAAGAGTTTAAAAGTTTTTTTTTACTCAGTTCGTTTATGTGATAGGCTCAGGCGTGTGTAACACTTTGCGGAGCCGATATTCAATATTGTTATAAACAATATTTAATTTTTCGATTTTAGTAAAAGTGATTGGCACCACATTACTCGTGGACTCAGTGCTGTAAATAGTCATTTCAGACTCAAATGCTCTAAACTTATGACATCAACTCGTTCCAGAAGCTAAGATTGTCACTTTGAACAGTTTTTGCTCGTATCACACGACAGTCTGATCTCGTTCAGCGTTTTAGATACCACGTATGGAGAAATTCTAGTGCTTGCTTAGTTTCATAACTTTGATTCACAATGTATTGCTCTAACTGTTAAATCTTAGACGTGAGAGTGAAATATATCAATGAATATCATTTGAATATAACAGTGAATATTACACTTTATATATACCAGTTAGGGCAATGCACTGTTAGACAAAGTTGTAGAATTTGTTATGAGCTTCAATTTTATCATACACCATATTCACGAATTCAGCAGTCAAGATATCGGTAAATTAATCCAATTCCACGAAATGACATTTTGCAGCACTGCTCGGTGCTACCCGGATAGAAATAACCATGCAATTACAGTACAATAATATAAAATAACATTAAAATCTATTTCCAACCATGAATCTTATTGTTCATGAATCAGATAAACTAAAATTGCATATTGTCATTAAAATAGATTTACAATTCACTCTATATGCTAGGATTTTCAACAATTGAGAAGAAATACAATTAATACTAATTGACTCAGTTTTACTACAAAAGTTCAACTTAGTGGACACATGGTTCTGCGCAACAAAAAAAAAATTGACTCAAATTTGTTCGGGAAATAATGATTTTGTTGACAGTTAAGATACATAACAACCCCCCTTTTCTATTGTCGATGCCTCAATTTACATTAGATTCTATTGTGGTAACAATAACTCCTATTGCCATCTTATAGTTGTGAACAATACCATTAATTGTACATACTATAGATTCTATTTTATAGTTACAATATATTCAATTGTAAATCTATGGGAATTTTTTATTCGGGTAGCTCAAAGTTAATGGGTCACATTACCGTTCGGAAGGAGCTAGGCAGGTAACTTATTTTAGGTATTAGTTGCTGTTCAGAGTTGCGACATCTACCAAATCCTCGGTCCCTGTAGTCCCTATCAGGAACTAAGCAGCAGATGGGTGACCACAACTTGCTGGGCAGGTACAAGTAGCACGGAAACAAAAGGATAATATAACTGGGACACAATGGCTGGGAATTCACTTGAGTGGAAGAAAGGGGGGTGATGACGTTACACTCTTAGATCAGACAAACAAAGGAATTCGTAAATCGCTTGCACCTCTCGGAAGGGTTGTTTACCTCGGGCCACTAGGGTATCCAATAGTCGTGTCCTGGAGGCATCATTATCCGGGAAATGCCAAACTGCGTGAGCGATGTCATCATAACCGGTTTCGCACCTACATAAATTGCTAGGTTAATTCTGTAGAGATGTGCGTCTAGCACGTAGTGGTTGGACATAAGTCTTGACATCACACGAGTGAAACCGTGACTTAAATCCAGACCTTTGAACCACGATCTCGACGAAACATTTGGAATAATGGAATGTAACCACCGGCCAAGAGAATTACTTATCCAATCGGTTTCCCAACTTTGAAGAGAACTCTGACATACTAATGGGAAAAATTCATCATGTGAAATTCTTCTTTCAAAAATCTCTCCTTGTGCGCCCACCTTTGCTAGAGAGTCCGGCTTCTCATTGCCTGGAATTGAGCAATGTGAGTGGATCCATACAAAGTATAGACACTCAAGTAATAGACCGGATAACGTGCCACCATGTTGTATCCAAAACGAACATTTCCATACGATTTGACAGTTGTTTTGGATACATCGACTCACGTTTGCCGGTCTATTACTTGAGTGTCTATAATACAAAGGTAATCCTAAATGATCTTTCGACCAACGCACACATCTGCTCCCTTATTTTTGAAAGAAAGTAAGATGAGTGCCTCACTGTTTTCATCGACTGCATGGCCTCAATAGAACTGAGACTATCTGAGAAGATGAAACAATGGGCATTGCGGAAACTATCCCAAATGCGAAATTGACTGCTGCCAGCTCAGCAACATATACGGAACAAGGTTCCTGAAGTTTTCGGAAGGCAGATGAATATTCATTGTAAACACCGAAACCAGTGGATCTATCAATGCACCGACCCATCAGTGAAAATTCTTCCATTGCAATGGAGGAATCCAGGCAACGCAAAAGTGAGGTTAAATGTCGTAGATGGCGCTCTTTTAAAATAGTTTTCCGAGCTATCTAGGCCCACTAATTGGTGATAAAAAAGTAAGAAAATCGACGATAACGTCGATACTGTCTAATTCCATACAGTTGGAAACGTAACTAGAAAGTTATTAGCAATTTCAGTTTTAGATGATACGATGTTTAACCTCACTTTAGCTTTAGTTGGATTTCTCAATTGACATGTTGGTACTTTTCAATTAAAATATGGGGAATTAAAATAGGTCGAAGTTGATCTGAAACTCCTTGAATAGCCTGTTTCATTGAGAGATCATAATCAATGGAAGAACTGTGATAAGGGAAGCGTACACTAGGAGAATTATAGCATGGAAGACTAATATCGGATGACATATAGTTAATAAAGATTCACAAGAATTTAGACTGAGTACTCAATTCGAGCATTTCTTCGAAGTTTTTAATCACAAGTTTGTGACTGATTCCACACTTGATCAGTATTCTAGATGAGAGCTCCCAGAGCGGTTCTGTTAGGGTTTTACTCCTGCCAGAACCTCCAGGTTCATATTATGCGTTGAAGGTATACAGGCAAGGGCAAAACGTAGACAACGATATTGAATGCGTTCCAATTTAATGAGGTGGCTGTTTCTTGCCGAGAGGAAGCAATGTGAGTGCTGCAAGTGCATTTTGAATCAAACATGACTTCAAGGTATTTGAAGGTCAAAGATTGGGTAATGTCTCTTCCCAACAGCTTGAGACGCAGTTGGGTCGGGAACCGCTTTCTAGAAAACACTATCAATTCGATTTTTTGCCGTGAAAACTCGATCCCCAAATTTCTGGCCCAGATGGACAGATTATCCAGGGAATTTTGCAATGGTCTTTGCAGGTTTTTTGCACGTGGTCCTCTAAAGGAGATGACATCTACGTCTGCAAGTTGTCTTAGTGTGCATCTATTTTCCAAGCAGTTATCAATATCTTTAACATAAAAATTATAAAGTAAGAGACTTAAACATGAGCTTTTGTCATTTGTTTTTCTGACAGTAAATTATACAAAAAGTTATTTAAAATTCCTGGTAAACCACAACTGTGCAGACTAACTGCCAGTATATATATGGAAACAGAATCAAATGCGCCCTTTATATCCGGAAATACTGAAGCCAATTGCTCCATGTGTTCATAGGCCAGTTGTATATCAGCTAAACGATCGGTTGTTCCTTTGCTCTTTCGGAAACCAAACTGCATATTTGATAAAAGGTTGTTTGATTCAGCCCTATGGTCAAGTCTTAAGAGGATCATTTTTTCTAACAATTTCCTTAAACATGATAGCATATACTGAGCGAACAAATCGAGAGAAATTCATTGGAATATCGTATGGAAATTTGCCAGAAGTTATTGTTGCAAATTTCATACGATTCTCTAATGGAAAGAAGTTCATAGGACGATCATATGAAAATTTTCCACGCAGAAAAAAAAAGTTGCTATCGGGATGAGAACCATGAACCTCGGGATCCAGAGACGAGCCACAATCTCACGAGACCAAACACGCTTGATAGTGACGTCACTTGAAAATGTATAAGAGATGCCTCTTACACATTTTCAAGTGACGTCACTTATCAAGCGTGTTTTTCTCGCCCAATGTAAATAATCATTTCATACGATTTCGTATGGAATGAGTCTTGGACCCTTACTTTGTGGTTCATAGTTCCGATCGTATGAAAATCGTACGGATAATTTCCTGAGTGTAGAGATCAGACGGTAAGAATTGCGTTCCATGCGAGTGTTTAATAGATCATTGCACTGAATGTATTAACCTCACTTTTTCGACAGTTCGAAGAGCTTGTTTCCAAGGTGTAAGAATTTGAACCGCTCAAACGAAATTTTTCTGGATTCCAAAAGATTAGATTCAGAAAATGATGTAAAATAAGCACTGGTGCCTGTTTTCCAGCAATTTTACTTCAATCGTTATAAATTTCGAGCACAAAATCTCAAACCGGTCTTATCGAAAATATTCCAAGTAAACAAGCTCCCTAAAAAATAAGTCCAAGTAAACAAGCTCCCTAAACTGTTAAAGCTGCATTGATGACGCCATCGTGCAATGATCTATTCCATGAAAGTTTTATACAGGTTAAGTAATCGTCTTTTAGAGCAATCGGGAAGATTCTTCAGAAGGTTGTATTTAATCATATCACTTCCCGAAGCAAAGTTGTTCCATGCAAGAAGTGCCATTGAAAATTCCAACATTGTGAATGGTTCGTCCAAAACAATAAACAATGTAACTGACAAAACTGGTTTTACTACTATGAAATTGAAAGCTAGATTCGAAGCTATTTCAACCAAAACTCCATAACCAAATTCGGATATTGCAACAGAAAAGTCGGTTTGTTTGGCAGCGTTCAGTAATATTTGAGAAAACCGATGTTCCGTTATTGCTGATTGGATTTATTTTTGTCAACCGAGTTTTTCGGTAAATTGGACAGATTGTGAGAGAGTAAAAATTTAACCAGAACTCGGTTGTTCAGTTTTTAACTGAACAGACTACCGAGCATTCAAGAGATAAAAATTCGGTTGAAATGCAATCGAGCTCGGTATTAATTTCTAGGTGTGTAGTTTTCGGTAATCTTATCTTGACTTGAACGCCATAAACTCATTTGTTCTTCAAACTCATGACAAACGATAACTCGGCCAACCATTCGAGAAACTTCTGTAAAGTTCTTGGTGCAAAAAGAAAGATTATTGTCGGTGAATCTTTACGTCCACACGCTTAGAAAAAAGAACCCAACGAGGCAGTTAAATGTGGGAAGCCAAGAGAATTTACAGCCAAAAAAGCCTCAGCAACGGCACTTGAATCCTTTCCTCTTGACCAAAACTTCCCATTGCCAAAGCATTTGAAAGGGAGCACAATAGAAACAATTCCTGCCACCAAAAAATTCCACATGCCAAATTTGGCTTAGTTCCAGAGATATGCAAAAATTTCTGTTTCATTTTTATGAGGGCTCCCTCTTCCAAAGGGGTGTCGAACCACCTAAGAACCTACACCGATCGGTTCAGCAGTTTCCGAGTCTATAAAAGGGTCAGACAGACAGACAGAAATTGATTTTTATACATATAGACAAATATAAACCAAGGTGAATTTAATACTTCAGGTGGTCTATTTACTTCAGTTGGTTGGGAAGACGGGTGGAGTAGCGGGGTATCAGATGAGATTTAGCAGTGGAGCGAAAGAGTAAGGAACACTCAATAGTGTATTACGCACATAATGACAGCTGTTTATTGCAATTTTGCCTAAGAGTGAAGAGTTCTAAATGAATGTAAACGGTTTGGGCTAAACGTTTTGTTTACAAACATTAGCACGTGCACTTTCCCGCCCAGAAATATTGGTAAACAAACCATGCAGCCTGACGTATCATATCCCATGGCATAGAACACAGGCCTGGCAGTGTGAAACTAATCATCTCATTTACTCGTTTGGTTTAAAATGGAACTGCGAGTTTGACATCACAGGCACTATTGCATAGGTGTAAAGGAGACAGCTTCAGTCTGCCAGACCAGTATTTTACTTTATATGGATTGTATTAGTATGCGTTTAAACATGGCCGAAATTCTCATATACAGTATTGAGACCACCTGAGATATTAAATTCACCTTGATATAAACATTGATAGTTAGGTAAAGTAAATATTGCCCATCGTTGTGTGCACAGAGCTGTGCGCTGCCAAGCTGAGTAGATTGACCATTGGTGCAATGCTTTTAAACTTCATCGGAGCTAGCCTACAAGTATGCAACATTTAATACGCCCAAGCAATCGGCTTCAAGAGAGCGACTGGCAACGGAAAGATGTCTTCAAAGAAGAAATAATCCTTATTAATACTCTCTTATTTACCGTTGTATGACAACACACACCGTGTTCAACTGTGTTTAATAATGTTTAATCACGTTTATTTTAGTCCAAATCTGAGAAAAATATGATCCCTGGTATTTAAAATAAAATCATACCATCACACGAGAGAAAATTGGAAGACTTGAACCAAAAATAATGAGAAAGCTTAGAGCTAAATCTTCGTAGAGAGTCCGTTTTTAGTCTAACTGTATTTTTTAATTCTATAGTGAAAGAACTTAAACTTAATACATCTCATCCGTGCATCAAATTCATTACACGTAGAAATTGCATAGATCTAATTAGGTAGAATGAAAAAATAAATAAAAAAGAAACGTAAATGTTTAAAACAAATCAAAAATATCCATTTTGAACTAGTAAAGGAAAACAAGCAACTTAAATATCACTCTCTGTAAACGTCTTTAAGCAGAAATAATTACGGAACAAAATAATGAAAAAAAAACACAGGTGCTGGAGTTAACTTTTTGCGAAAGGTGAAGATCATCAACACTTTTGGTCGAAATTGTGTATTTTGTGTTTTTCAATTTACAATGTTAGGGAAAAATTGGCAAATTATTAAGCAACATTGATTGTTTCCCACTCAACAAAATAAACTCAAAAAGTGGCATTGGAAAACGACGGAGACATGATTGGCATAAGACTGAAATTAAAACAAAAAAAAAAAACTTTAGGCAAAATCATAAACGAAAACCAAACCTGGAAATTAAGAGCTGAGTTTAAGAAGAAAATAGACGAAATAAAACGAACTGACTGGCTGTGTAAAGCGAAAATTTGAGCAAAATTGGATAAGTTAAAAAAAAAACCGGAAATAAAATCAAGGTAATTGAATGTGATAAACGTCTAAAAATTCGGTATCAAAATTGTAGGCTAGAAGAATGTCGTTTTATTTTCATATCTTACATTGATTTTTCGATTTTCGAATTTAAGAGATGAAATCAAGGTTTCGAGGAAGAATATGAGAAGAAAAAATTAACTCCAGACCGTCACAAATTCACATTGAAAACACGTATGATAACTCGTGGGCAAACACAATTTGCTAATTAGTAAAATTCAGGTATTCGCTATCTTAATATTTAAATCAGAAGAATAAAATAAATCCGAGAGAGATAATCTCGTCGCAATAAACAAAATGACAAGGTTAGACAAACTACTTCATTTGTGTGGTCCAACAATTTTGAATTGTCGTCAAGGAAATGTGTAGGATAAACAGTAGTGTCCATCTAAAGATTAAAATCGTGCGCAGTTTGTAAATATTTTCTTTATTCTCAAACTAAAAGAATATAGGAAACTTTCATTGTAATTTAGCTACAATCCGCTCTCTTTGTGCTGTTCTTAAAAGTAATCTATTGTCAGACAGTATCATCCTTTTAGGGGGGAATAATGAAGGATTTTCGTACAACAGAACCAACTTTATTTCGAATAGGTAAACTTAACGATTAGTTGAAATTAGTTAAAAACGATGGATTGGAGTCAAGACAGATTTATAGTGAAATCTTCATATACCTAGCAGAAAGAACAACCACCATAAATATAGTCCAATTGAACATTTACCGAAAACAAAGTGAAACCACAAAATGGAAAGTACACAAACCGCAACGATTCCAAACAAACACAAAGATACAAAATGGCCAGTACCTCATAAGTGAGTAAAGAGTAACAGTTAGCTAAATTTTAATACACAGAACCAACCTTAAAGAGTAAGAGTATATATTTCACCACGCAGGGAAAACAAGAGAGGTTCTTGTGACAGTGACAGCTCAACTAATTGGAATGATTATTATTACTTTGCGTTACACGGAAAGAATCATTTATCCAGCGCTGAGTACTTTTTCGCAAAATTTTGCTAAAAGTGGGGTTAGAATAAGAGAAGCAGTGGGCCGCTAGGTCATGGATAAAATGAACACGCTCAAAACAGCCTCTCTTTGTGCAAAAAAGGGACAGTAATACAAACGAGAAAGAGGCTGTTTTGAGCGTGAATATATTTTTTGACTCAGGAAATACTAGCACACCGGTCCCAAGCTTAATATTCGCCCCTAATTACGTAACTTACACCAACACACCCTCAAATATTGTGTCAAAATGACATACACACTAAGATCAGTTTACCCAAATATGGGTGAAGAGTACCCATAATCGCGAAAAGTGCACATACCCATTTATGGGTACGTTGCTACTTACCCATATTTGAGTATTTTTGCTCATAAAAATTTACTCAAATATGGGTAAAGTCAACTTTACCCATAATTGAGATTGTGCACTATTCTCCCGAATAAAAAAATATTATAGATTTACAATAAAATGATTTGTAACCATACAATAGAATCAATAGTATGTACAATTGATAGTATTGTTCGCGACGGTAAGATAATATTAAGACTTACTGTTTCTACAATATAATCTATTGTAAATTGAGATATCAACAATAGAATAAGGGGGTTGTTATGTATCTTAACAATACAAAATATCACTTTTTTCGGAACAAATTTGAGCCAGAAACTATTAATTGTATTGTTTCACAATTGTTGAAAATTCTACCATATGAGATGTATAGTAGATCTATTGTAATTACAATGTGAATTTTGGATTTTTCTGATACATGAACAATAAAATTCATGGTTGGGAATAAATTTTGTTGTTATTGTATATTATCAAATTGTAATTGTATTGTTATTTTTATCCGGGCTGCGATTCAAAACAAAAACAAAGATAGTATCGAAGGTACCGACAAGTGCAAGTGTGTATATCAAGGTGCAGACAGCAAGGTGTACTTCAGAGGTATAGGGGTTCTACAGCAGTAAACCAATTTCATATCGCTAGTTTCATATTGATTGTTGATTATAACTTGCTAACAATAGCCATAACATTTGGTGATCAGGTTGCATGCGACGTGGAATTGGCTGCGATAATTGTTAAAGGATCGATTGATCACTTGGGTTCAGCTTAGGGTAGCCCCACTTGTTACCGAAACTGGGTTGTAATTTTCGAAAAACGATCTCAGCGATGGGAGTAACTGATTCTTTTCAACGTGTATGCGTTGGAAAAAATGTCACTGTTTCCAAGATACTTCTTTAAACATCGTGAGTTATATAGTTATGAGTACTAGTTAAAAACGATGTTCATATTTCGTTGATGTTTGAATGTAGTTTCGAGTGGTTTTGAGTATGAGATTCGCGATTTCAACATAGCAAATCGACGTTAAAAAAAGGGTCTACTCAAGTTCTTATTTCCAGAAATTCTTAAATGTTTAGAATTCACAACTTCACACGGCCGGGGAAAATGCGAAAATGTTATGGAATTTCTTTCAAATTCCATTGTCAACTATTTCAAGCAATAATATCAAGGTTTTCGAATTTAGTTATCTTTATTAGGTCCGTTCAAACAAATTAACTCGATGTGTCCTCCTTTCTATCAATGAAATCCTCAAGGCAAAGCTGGAAGCTAGAACACGTAGTCCTTCGACATTAACTGCCATGTGGGCGTTAAAACAGACTCCATGTTTTGCAGGCTTGTGCTTTGACAAGCGTCTAAATCGAATAATCCAAACGTGTATGGTCCGGACTGCTAGAGGGCCATAAATCTTTCGGCCAAAACTTCATATTTTCCATCAGCCATTGTTGGGTTCTATTTGACGTGTGACATGACAATCTATCTTGTTGTAGGACAACGTATTGATCCTCAGAGAAGTTGGCGTTCAACCATGGAAGCTCTTGGTCCTTCAAAATATCGATATAACTTCAGTTTTGATTTTAACACCAGCAGCCTTTTCAAACCGTTGGACGCCACTAAACCAAACATCATGACGGATGTTTGTTTTAGAACTTAAACTTCACTTTCTCCGGAACACCTCCAAGTTTCCTCACTTAACCGTTCTGTGCGGCTGTTGAACACAACATCGATGCTGAACAGCTTTTCATCGGAGAACAGGATTATCATTTTTTACTTCTTCAACAAGTTGGGTTTCACACTGGAAAATGCGTGTAAGCCTTCTTTAATGATTCTTCGCATGGATTTTTCAGAAAACTTGCGAGCAAGCTTTGCACGGACCGATTGGATCTCGTTTGGCGTACGTGAAAACCGCGGATCTCCAATTCCTGGCTTCCGCGATGGTCTACTACCTTGACAATCACCTTCGACGTCTTCTGGGTGAGCAGCAAAATCGTAATGACTTCTTCGGCGTAAATTTTAACAAATTTTCAAATAAAACAATTCCGATGATCTGGTGCAGCACTTGAAAGTAAACATAAACAAATACATTGTCAACAGAAATAAGTCATTAGTTGCACAAATTTACCCATTATTCAAGTTTCAACATTTTCGCATTTTTTCCTGATGCAAAATGAAGGTTTGCATACAACTCGGCTACTTTAAGATGTTTTAACAACATTCAAGCCAGTCAAATAAATGGATTAAACAAATGATTTTTGACCCACTATTATTGATCATAAATCTGGCAAGTTGCTAAGAACCTGAAATATTTAAACTAAATCGTCAACTACATACAAGAAACCTCACTCGAAACTACATAATTTATGATTAATTAGACAAATGTTTGATAAATCCTTAGCAATTTTTGTTAAGATCAACAAGTAAAAAAAAACAACTTAAATCAAATTCTATCTATATGTCTCATGACAAATGTTGTATAAAAAAAATAGCTAAGACAAACACATACAAAAATGAAAAACGATGTACATCTTTGAAAATTACCTCAGAATCAGAAGTTTCACAAAACAAATTAGTCGATAGTGCAGATTGAGATTTAAGAAGTAATATTCATCTAGTCATATATAATGAACAAACAAAACAAATAGTTTGTTCTACACATCTACACCAAAGCAACAAGTCGAAACTATACAAAAGCGAGAGAGAGAGAGCGATTCCGTTGAGCTTGAAGAACATTTTCTCAAAAAAAAAAACAAAATGAAACAATGATTAAAAATTGTATCAAAGAAACTACGCACGGAATAAACATTGTGAACATTGATTTACATTTGAACATTGTGCTGTCTTATAAGCATATAAGTGTAACATTTCCATCAGAACCATCAAAAAAACGAGGGGAGAAAAATTAAAAAAAAATGCAGCGTAGATTTTTATATGCGATAATTATACGAAAATCAATAACTAAAGCAAATTAGCAAACAATACGCCCACACACACACACCCTTCATAGCGAATGAGAAAAGACTTAAATAAATTTAATCTAAACCTACTATATACCCTACCATAAACACTAATAAACGCAACCAGTACGAATGAGGTAAAAGCATTCCGAACCCGCATGAAGACGGAAAGCTTACTAGAGCATTCTTATTAAACAATAAAACACTCCTAGCATACATTTTATCGTAAGGGGAAAGAAGTTCGAAAGAGAAAGGAAAAGCAAGTTTGCAACTGAAATGTGATGAATCGTTTCCGATCGGTACCAAAATATACTAATTACTACGGCATAAGTTCTCCTTCAGCCCTTTTTCAAGCTCATAGCAAAACAGATGTCTCTATCTCTATCTATATAGGTATATATATATTCATATTTACAATGCAACACCTCCGTTGAATGGTTAAACCAAAACAATAGAATGGCGATAATTTCCATATATTCTTTTTATAGACAGAAATGTTACTTTCATATCATATACTGAATTGATGAACAGAAAAACTGAAACTGAAGAAGGGAAGTATTCAAATAGACGTAGTGGAAAATCTGTTTCTAGTGATTTGATATAGTGTTTTCGTGGGTAGCGTTTTTCTACTTTACCGTACTCTAAGAGTGGAAATGAACTTAAAGCTAATTCCGTATAGTTGGAGCTGTCAGATGGGATGGGATTCAACCACAAGCGACGGGGTGATATTTATTTCTAAGCATACCAACTGCAGCATATATCTTCTATTTTAGTGAAGAGAGTGAAAGTAAATGAATCAACAAGCAAACCGTAGCATAATTAGTTACTTTTCCCCAAGGGTTCTGTCTGACAGAACTAGTTTAATTGAAGCAAAATAGAATCAAACAAAAAAAAAACACAACTTAACAGCATAGTAAAATCATAAACTTATCTTGAACATCCGGATACCAACAATCGATTGAGCAAATAATAACAAGAAAAGAAGAGTTGAGGCTAAACAGCCACTAGAAACTGGTCAACTTTGTACACGAACGACATACGAAAAACCATTTCACTCGTCAAAAGAAAAAAAAAATAAACAGTGAAACAACTCACAAGACTAGTATTATTCTTAAAATGATGAATTTGAACACATGAAAAATATTCAACTTAAATGATAAAAAAAAACAATTACGAAATTATCAGGAAGAATATACATCTAACACCGTGTAAAATACATAATTGAATAAAATACCAAGAATTAATCTTCTTAACAAAATGGTTGGTTTTATTTTAGTGTTGAACAATGACATCATCTCCTGACAATCAAATCTCAAATCCCTTCTTTTTATATGCTTTTCACTTTTCTGTAGAGAATGTTTTCATTGCATCGACCTTAGCATCGCACTTCTCATATCATTATATTATAGGGTGTCCCAGAAAGTATAAGCACATTTTCTACACGAAATTAAACAAAACCGTATGACGTAAGAGAGCTAATTTTCACTGTGTGTCTTTGCTTACATTCTGAAAAACAAGTTTGTGTGTCTGAATTGGATTTTTGGGCATTTCTCCCGAGAAACGTCAACAGATTGTGCAAAACTGGTGCTCTATTCCCAATATTTCACTATGTCAACTAGTGAAACTGGAACGTATTAGTATCCGAGCGGTTCCAAATGCCATCCGAGATGTGTTTGGAAACCTTGACCAATAGGGACCAGAGGATCACGATGGCTTTTTCGAATTAAAAAAAGCAGTTCTGTTCGAGATGTTGCCGAAAATCTGGGTATTTCTAGGAGTAACGTCCAACGTGTCAAGACAAGAATCCATCTAAAAATCTTCAAGAACCAGAAGATGCCGAAACGGAGTGAAAAGTAGGCTGCAACTGTTAAACTGCGGGCTCGGAAGCTATATGACGGTCTACTTTGTGTAAAATTGACGTGTATTGTCATGGATGATGAAACATTTGACTATAAGACGCTTTGCAATATTACACCATGCGTAAAGGCCAGGACGTCGATGATGACCATCAGTCAATTTTTGATCGTTTAGCCGTTTGTGACATCAGAGATAATGAAGACTTGCCTATCAGTCTTCATTGTCTTAGATGTAATACATGGCTCTGAATGCTTGAATCAGCGTTTTGCTGTCAATGATCAGGTTGCATGATGATCCAGTTCTTTTTTGGCCCTATTTGGCATCTGTCAATAAAGTTCAACACGTGTCGAAACTTATGAACCCTCCGATGAACCCTGACAATCAAGCCGGACCAATCGAGAAATTTTGGGCTCTGAACAAGGCATATCCAAGGAAACATGTTAAAGCAGTAAATACCATCAAAAAATTTACGAAGGACTGGAAAAAAGAATCTAAATCAGTTACGTATGGATTTGTATGTATTGTGTATGGATAATGGAAGTTGAACGGCAAAGCCCAATCTAAGTAAGCCTGCTTGTCAGTCGATTCTTAATGGACATACCGAAGTCATTTGCAACTACTGTCAAACTTGCCGTTTGCCGTTGCGTTTCCGTTATCATTGTAATTTGGCGGTTATGGCAAAAACGCGTTCCTTGGCTAATGATTATTATGAGATTTTTTATACGCTTTAGAGCGACAAAATTATACAAAAATGATTCATGAACTTTCTTCCAAAATTTTTTTTAACTTGTTTTAATCATGCTTGTACTTTTTGGGACACCATATACGTGAACCATGGGTTTTTTTTAGACGGGATGGAAAATCTGCAACCAGACTCCCGCAGAACTCAGGGTGTGGGGATGAGGGTGCCAACTCCTCGACCCATCCGTGCCTTAAGCCCTGGACCCTCTTCGGAACCACGTTTCGGTATAACTTCGGGGAGGGGGCTATTGTGCTTATTAAGCACCCACTTGGACCATCTACTAAGGTTTTCTGTAGATTTGGTAATTTTTGTTGGAGATCGAGGACTGCAATGCATGCTGCAATGCATATCTCGTCCCATATGTCCCGGTCTTGACACATTCACTGGACCAGGTTGTCCGGAGTCGTGTCGTGACCACTTACGGCTATCATGTTGGATCTCGCACCGTCGAAGCTAGAACATGCGAAGAACACGTGTTCCGCGGTTTCCTCAACTCTCGCGCACTCGGTGCATGCTGAGGACTGTGCATGCCCGTATTTGTGTAGATATTGTCTAAAGCAGCCGTGGTCTGACAGAATCTACGTTAACTGGAAGTTCATTTCGTATCGCCTACCGACCCACTCGGAAAGGTTCCGGGATCAGTCGGACCTTTAGTGGAGTTGTTCCATTCCCTTTGCCGCTTAACCAAAGAAGCTGATCTAGTGGTCTTTCGAATACTTCTGGTTCCACGTCGTTCGAAGCACTCTACGTCCTCTTTTAAGACGATGCCTGTTGGCATCATCCCCGCTAGGCTAGGATGCAGACCGCGTCGCGTGATACCGTTCAGTTTGTACTAACCCCTCTTAGGCACATAAGCATGTGAGTACTCTCTAGCTTGCTCAGGTAGCTCTTGGTACTCAAGGCAGTGATCCATGCCGGCCCGCCGTTTATGCTTACTGCCTTGCACCGCCGAGCTATTCGACATCATGTGACAGAATGCCGATATAGCCATTG
Organism: Aedes japonicus; assembly: GCA_034211315.2. Classification (NCBI taxonomy): domain Eukaryota; kingdom Metazoa; phylum Arthropoda; class Insecta; order Diptera; family Culicidae; genus Aedes; species Aedes japonicus. The sequence goes on along the minus strand of JASCZW010000517.1, from coordinate 158,965 downwards.
AGGCTTTCTTGCAGGCGTAATCGACGTACCTGATAAGAGACAGCTTATCGTCGATCATGACCCCCAAGTACCTCAAAGACCTCTTCGATTCAATAATGCAGTTGCCAGCACTAATCGTCGCATGTTGCACCGATTTTCGGTTGTTAACAACCGTGCTTAGTTTTAGTATGGCCTGGAACTCATCCATCTCTCCACAATTTCAATAGATTTCGAGGCTGTTAGCCCCACCTCTTCAATGGATTCACCACATATCTCTAGGGTGATGTCGTCTGCAAACCCGAAAATCTGCACCCCTATGTACGATGAGGTACTCAACCCGTAGTAACTCATCGTGTTCCAAACCTGGACAAAGGATCGACCCTTGTGGGACGCCTGAGGTGATCTGAACGATTCTGGCCTACCTCAGTATTGTACACCACTGCCCTGGGATGCATAGTTGACGTAAGCGCCAAAACGACCAAAATTAACTTTTTTTGATTTTTTGCATTCTTTACCCTATAATACATTGCCTCCAAGCAAAACTAAGAAAAGTTTCTTTGAAAAATTGTGTGATAAATTGAAAAGAACGGTTTGGCGTAAGCGCCATTTGGTCGCATGAATGACGTCTCTCCACATATATATTGACCCATAGCTGACCGTACACATCTCGGGTGGCTGTAAACGAAGTTGAATGCACCAGGGTAAGCAGATTAGAGATTACATACATACACTGAAAATTGATTTTCGTTTATATTACGAAATCGAAGGTAGGACTAACAAATCTATTCGTTGTTTTCTGCAACGAAACTGATTTGTACTTTTCAAGAAGCTACCTTCGTATTTAATGCCACACGCGCAACTGTCAAAAGCACTAAGCATTTGTTGACAGAGAAAGAATATTCGTTCATTCTACGAAAACAATACGAAGAGCTACGGGTTATTTGTTTTCAATTGAAAAGAAACCTCTCTCTGGTGGTGCATGAACGACTGACAGATCTACTTTATCTACTCAAAATTTAATTGAAAAAAAATAGCGTTACCAGGAGAAGAGTTGATCAGCGTTTTAATTTTTAATGTTTCTGACATGGGGTTCGATCCTATATTATTAGCTGTTATTTAGTCCGTGGTTGATTCGTGAGAAGTTACTTGATTATTAGGCATGAGGTTCTAACTCTCGACAGCGCGCATGATTATATTTTCCCGCCTTCTAATGATTTCCGCCATCCCAGTAGGAACACCAACACTTATGCGTATGATCGAAGAGAAGCAGCGATTGGCTGGTCTTAACGAAATTCATTTTGTGCATTGTACAGAAAAGGTGTAATGATAGCATTTTGTTAGATGACAAGCAATATGAATGTTTCATACAATTTACGAGACATTTGTTCTATGCACAAAATCCATATTTACGAAACGAGTGAAAGCTAATTTACGAAAATAAATTTTCAGTGTACTTGCCATCTATCGATCTCTGGAAAATACCTGGCACGTTCCTTACGATCAGTGGAGATACTGTATAGACATCTGGAGTTGAAAATGGGATGGAATTGATGGATTTATTTCCGTGGCGAGAAAGTGAAAAGGGATGAGCCTGGAATTCTGATATGTAATCAAAACCACTGGTAGTAAATTTGTATAAGGAACTAGCAAGTGGGTGTTGAAATGGACGTCATCATTTATTGTACACGTTCCCAAATCTCACAGTTTCCCGAGTAATTAAAAGACCGCCATAACACCAACTCGGCCTTCCTTATGGCCTTCAAAAGCTCTGCGTGTATGCGCGTAGGATTACAAAGCAAGACCATTCTGAAGGTGCCTGGGTTCGATTCCCGGTACGGTCCCGGAAATTTACAGGTAGGCAATTTTCTCGACTTCCCTGGAAATAAAGTATGGTTGTTACGGTCGGACAATGATACGAATGCATAAATGGCAACGTTGGCATAGAAAGTTCTCAGTGAACAAATGTGGAAGTGCTAGGCGATCGACTTTTTTCAGTCATGAGAGCACGGTATATAGCATCGGCCACGTCCTTTCGGCAAATGGTTTCCACAACACTGTCTTACAAAAAAGGTATATTTACAATCCCCTTGCGATTTTAATTCAATGGACTAGCAACTAACTCCAAAATTTTATATCCATCTATGCATACATAAAATGAACTGCGAGCTGATTCCTTTTTCTTCTAAGCATTTAATAAACCAACAAAAATGACTTAGTCCGATGGTAAATATCGTGCAAGCGGTGCATGTTCACGACGATAGTGCGAATTCTTTGGCGAGTAAGCTAGGATGTCTTGTTTAACGATACTTTGTAAAGTTTTCGGTCGAGTGTATTTTCCATGTTTCTCGGACGGTGCATCATCTTCGTGTTTTTGGTCATGATATCGGTAGACCATGTTAAAATGATTTCGGATGGTCAAAGCGCACAGAAAACAGAAAAACACTTTTTAGGGTAAGCACGTTTTAAATGCGATCGAAAAGTTTTAATGACAACATGAGAATGACAAAATGAAAAGATACAGTTCAGTGGCGGTTACAGTAGAGGCGTTCAATGCAGTCAGGTTGCCAGGGTTGCCATTCCAACAGCGCCCCTCAACCGCAGCAACTCATCAAGCCGACATTAGCCCGGTGACGTCGAAGTGCAGACACTGATAGACCCTTGGTCATCATGTCCGCCGGTTGTTCCATGGACGAAATGTATTGAATACGAATCCGCCCATCCTTCACCAAATCACGAAGAAAATGGAATTTTACATCCACGTGCTTCAGCCGTCCGTGGTTCTTGCAATCCTCCGCAATCCTGATCGTCGACTGATTGTCCTCGAAGAAGACCACCGGAAGTTCAACGACCACTCGATATCATCCAGCAGACGAGTCAGCCAAGCTTCATAACAAGCCGCAGCACACAATGCGTTCAGCTCCGCTTCCGTAGACGAAAGTGAAACCACCTGCTGTTTACGCGTCAGCCAACCGATAGTGCATCCAGCGACTTTGAAGAGACATCCACTCACGGACCGTCTGTCCACTGGATCGTTAGCCCAGTCAGCGTCGGAAAAGATTTCAACCATCGGAGCCTTCGAATTAGCACGATACATCAAACCAACATCCAAAGTCCCCTTTATGTATCGCAAGATACGCTTCAAGTACGTCCAGTGTTCATCCGTGGGGCAACTTTGAAACTGGCTGAAGAAATTGATGGATGCCGACAGATCCGGCCTTGTCGTGAGCGATGCGTACGTTACACATCCCACAAGCTCTCGGTATGGCTTCGAAGTACGTTTCTCCTCTTCACCTTTCGCCAGCTTCAGACGGTTCTCTATAGGACTCGACGCCGGCTTGCAGTCCTCCATTCCAAAACGGCGCAAAAGATCTTCCAGGTACTGTCGCTGACTGATGCGCAACACTCCAGTCTCCACATTGCGATCGATTCGCATTCCCAGAAAGCTCTTGATTTCGCCAGCATCGGTCATCTCGAATTCGGAGGCAAGGCAACGCTTCACCACTTCCACAGCCTTCAGCGATGGTCCAGCTACAATGACATCATCGACGTATAGCACGATGATCACCTTCTCACCACCGATCTTCCGAACATAAAGGCACTGGTCGTTGGAACTCCGACGAAAACCCATGCGGCCCTCCACGAACCCATGGAAACGGTCATTCCATGATCGCGAAGCCTGCTTCAATCCGTAGATCGATTTCTGCAAGCGACAGACTTGATCCTTCCCGTTCTCGAAGCCTTCGGGCTGCGCCATAAATATCTCCTCCTTCAGCTGCCCGTTGAGGAATGCCGTCGTGACATCCATCTGGTGGATCGTCATCTTGTCCTTGTTTGCCAGAGCCAACACTGTTCTTAGCGTATCAAGCTTGGCCACCGGAGAATACGTTTCTTGGTAGTCGAAGCCGTATCTCTGGCTGAAACCTCTAGCCACCAACCGAGCCTTATACCTGTCGGGTTCCCCATTCACGCCACGCTTGACTTTGAAAACCCACTTGCTCGTAATCGGCGTCCGGTTTGCCGGTAGCTGTGCTAGTGTCCAGGTTTCGTTCTTCCGCAAGGAGTTCATCTCTTCGTCGATAGCCTGTTTCCATCTGCACCAATCTTCCCGTTTCTGAGCCTCCGCCAGCGATTTCGGCACATCCTGCACGTAGTTCACGGCACTCAAAGCGTATGCCGCGTAGTCGACAACGTACTCTTGATGCCACGATGGAGGGCGCCGCTCTCGCTGAGGTCTTCGAGATTCCACAACAACATCCGACTCCGCGCCAGCGTTCTCCGATCCATCGTCCTCAGAAAGACTTCCGAATTCTTCGTCCGACGCTTCTGAAACGGGTTCGTCTGCACCTTCGGCGGAACTACCACCCGATTCATCGCCAGAATCCTCCGGATCACCTTCCTCCACGTTTTCCTCCGGCTCAGCTTCAGCTACTGGAGGTAGCTCGAATGTGTCCCTGGGGCGAATCACAGCAGAATGTTGCTTCGTCACCTCCGATGGACCAGCTTCTGATTCGACGAAATCTACATCCCGAGCATGAATGATCTTCTTCGACGACGGGTTCCATACACGATAACCGTTGTGGGCGTACCCGACAAATACGCCTTTCCAAGCCTTCGGATCCATCTTCTTGCGTAACTCCTTCGGCACGTGAACGAAGACAGCACATCCGAACGCGCGCAACTTAGAGACATCCGGCTTTCGGCCCTCCCACAGCTCGTAGGGAGTTACTCCATCATCAATCGCGCTAGACGGGCTTCGGTTCACCAAGTACGTCGCTGTTTGTATGGCAGGTGCCCAGAACCGTTTGTCCACACCAGAATCCTCCAACATCGAACGCGTTCGCTCCACGAGTGTGCGGTTCATCCGCTCGCTGACGCCGTTCTGTTCGGGCGTGTGTGGAACAGTCCATTCAACTTGGATTCCCTTACGCCTACAAAAATCGTCGAATTCCGTGCTACGGTACTCACCTCCGTTGTCGCATCGCAATCGGCTGATTCGAACACCGAACTTTGCAGTGACCAACGCCTCATACTGTTGGAACAGGTCGAACACCTCACTTTTGCGACCCATCAGAAACGTCATCGTGAAATGGCTCCAATCATCGATGAACGTCACAAAATAATGTTCACCTCCAACACCATCAGGTGAGACCGGTCCGCATACATCGGAGTGGATCAGCTCCAGCACACGCGACGAACGTTTCTCAGTACGTTCCGGAAACGGCTTCCGGGTCTGCTTGCCAACGACGCATGGCTCGCACACAACGACACTCTTGTCAGTTTTTCCACCGGTCAGCTCGAGTCCCGTGACCATATTCCCGGAAATAAGCTTCTCGAGACTTCGCGAATTTAAATGGCCGAACCGACGATGCCATAGTTCCAGATTTTTCGGTATCCGTCCACACGTCAACATGGAACCACTCGCGCTACATTTGTTCGTGAAAAAGATCGAGCCTGTACAGTTTTCCACAACGAGAACCCATCGCGACGGCTTCCGATCCACGATAGATAACAACTCGTCCGTTTTCGTACGTCACTCGCATACCCGCATTATCCACCCTCATCACGGAAAAGAGATTGCATCGGGATTCTGGCACAAACAAAACGTTCTTCACTGTGCATTCCACTTCCGTCCCGTTGACGTTCGACACCACTTTAATCGTCCCGGAATGTTTGGCTACTATCGATTCACCATGCTTCGCGACGGCGATCTCAACCGGACACTTCAACGGCTTCAAGTTCACGAACAACGTCTTATCGTTAACGATGTGATCCGAGCATCCCGAATCGATGAACCACTGTACGCGACACTCTTCAGCGAACGGTTTCTTCTTTTTAATTTCACCACCCACCGAGCCACCCACAGCAGCAAAACAAACACCACTCGGTCCGGACTCCGCTGCGTGCGCTTTCGGTGTGTATTTTTCGCGAGATTTCTCACCACTTTTCGGTACCTTTTTCGTAGGGCAGTCGGACAGCTTGTGCCCTTCCTGCTTGCACCAGAAGCACTTAAACTTCTTCTTCTTCGGCACCTTGGCACCCACGAAAACAGCTGATCCATTCTTCACTGGTTGTTCACTATGCAGTCCCAGTCCTTTTCCGCTTCGTTTCCTCATCCAAGAGGCGGCACTTCACGAATTCCATATTCAAGTTTGCCTCTGGCATCGTTTCTAAAGCGGTAACTACCGTGTCGAACGCAGGACCCAGTGTGAGCAAGAGATGGCAAATCACGTCTAGCTCCTCCATTTCTGCCCCAGTTCCACGGTACTCACGCACTAACCGATCGAAGACGAGAAAGTGTTCTTGCAAGGTACCGCCCTCATACCGCAACCCAACAAACATCAATGCTGAATAACTGTTTGTTCAAACAAATTTGGAGAAGTTGTTCAGCTTTTTCTTCTAGAAAGCTGAATAACTTCTCCAAATTTATTTGAACAAGCGGTTATTTGACACCGATGTTTGTTGGGAATGCCAGCATCCTACGTTTAAGGTGCATGCGGCTGGCGATACTGCGTCGCTCGAAGACCCTGCTCAGAGCCGTCCAGATCTCCTTCGGCGTGCGCTTTCCCTGCACAAACTCCAGCTGGGAATCGTGGATTCGGGAAATAATCATAGATTTGCATCTTCTTTCCTTCTTCTTCCATTTTTCACGCTCCTTTTCCTTCCGTTGCTTCACTTCCGCGGTGTCGCCGGGTTCCTCTTTCAGCGCATCAACATCGCCAATCTCCGTCTCGAGGCACTCGAGCAGTTCGTGCTCCTCAAGCAGCACCTGCATCCGAAATTTCCACGACGCGAAATTAGCACCATCGAAAAGCGGCAAGTGGAACCGTTCAACGCGGTCTTCCTCGGCCATCCCGACAATCACTTTCACTATTTATCCGTAGACCGTTCCGAAACGATCTGGGCCCATAAACTAAAATGATTTCGGATGGTCAAAGCGCACAGAAAACAGAAAAACACTTTTTAGGGTAAGCACGTTTTAAATGCGATCGAAAAGTTTTAATGACAACATGAGAATGACAAAATGAAAAGATACAGTTCAGTGGCGGTTACAGTAGAGGCGTTCAATGCAGTCAGGTTGCCAGGGTTGCCATTCCAACACATGTTGCTGTAGGCAAGATTTTATGAAAATTATTCGAAATTGATTGCTACGACAAAACCAGCACACAAACCTGCTTTTCATATCCGTAGCCCTATGTGTTCAAAAAGCTTTCATCTTCAAGCTGGTACTCGTACGAAAATTGCCGCCGATAATTCTGGGTAGAGCAATCCACTTGACTGCGGCGTCGTTTCACGGGTATACTTTTAGTGAACTGCAGAATGAACGCCTTTTGTTCAGTTCCTGATAGTTCCCACGATAGTATCGCGAATTAATTTCGGACCGTCTATCCCGTTTAATTTTGCCGTTTCATTCTAATTTGCATCCACATTCCCAAGGCCTGGGTTTATGGTCGGAAAGCCTTTTCTCTACTCTTTTCATTTCCAACAATTCCCTCGTTGGCGGCCGCCGTTTGGGTGAGATTGGTTCAATCGGTTCCACATCGTCCCCAATCGCATTTCGTGCATCTTCGTCTTCAACACCGGAAATGACCATCGGTAAATCTGGATCGGAGTTTAGATCACCTACATTGAAACGTTAGATAATGTTAAACCATAATCAAAGGACCAGGAATCCTACCGTCTGAGTTTAGGATTGGCGGTAGTTGCACCTCTTACTGCTCAATGTGCGGTATTTCCGGAACATTTGCGTCGGCCGGCACTTCGAGCTCATTTTTCTCGGGATCATTACCTTCACAATCAGCGACCTCCATAACCGCGCCAGGCTGGTCGCGGGCCGGTTGTTGTACTTGCAGTATCGGCTGATTATCGAGAATTTCCACCGCCAAATCTGCATCACTCTCATATTATTTAGAACACAGCAGCCTGGTTTTTACGCCAAACTATGAGAATAAACGTTCAGTAATATGCTTGTTTATTCGCATAAGTTGGCGTATGCGTTGCTTGGGACAATAGGCCGCGATGATGGTGATAGGGCCGACGGCAGTTTCGACCTCGACTCCGATGGCTTCGATAGACTGCAGCTGAAAGCTCGGAAGTAGATGACAGTTGATGTTGTAGCGCAGGGTGATCGCAACTTCACTTCCACTAGAGCCGGTACGATCAAGTCGCACAATCTGATATCCAGGGATGAAAACGCTGACTTCCGGCTTGAGATGTGTCTCGGTGACGATGGCGATGTCGATGACCTTCCTGTTGAGGAAGTCACCGAGCTCAAATGTTTTGTTCCGGATGGAACAAGCATTCCAATTGAGGATGCTGATTGCTGCGATTACGGTCCATGCTTGCATAGGAACTTCATCGTCACGGATGTGGCGGCTTTAAGCTGTTCCTCGTTCGAGCGGCAGGAACGTAGTTGGCAGTAGAGTTCTTGAACGAACTCGACCATTTTCTCTGAGTCGAAGAGCTGTCCATCGAGCCTGGAGGAGGAGTCGGCGTGGGGGCGGCGGTGGCAGCCGCGAATCGTTGCTGAACGGATGCTGAGTGGCGATGGTTCAATGGAACTGGTGGCAGATGGGGCACTTGGTACCTGAGCGGCGGGAAGTTCTCGACCGTATTCGGAGGAGGTTGATGACGGTTTCGCCCGTTCCGATTTCGGGTGGACGCCTTTCTCCGGATTTCTAAGAATTCCGCGGTTGTGGCAGGTACGGTTTTGGACATCGTGGTTTGACCCACAGTTGGCACATTTGGGCTCGGCAGTGTCTTCCATTTGTTCACATTTCGCCGTTTCATGCGCTCCTGCACACTTGCCACAGCGCGGTTTCATGCAGCAGTTCCTTGTCTCATGGCCGAAGGAAAGGCAGTTCGCACATTTCGTGACGTCACGCTTCTTAGGGTGGTACGGCTCCCATTCAACAATTATGTTGAAGTTGAAGAGAGCTCGCACTTTGGAGAGCTCATTGATTTTGACCGAACCCTTCTCCAAGTGGGCCAGATAGAGCAGATCCCGATGGTTTCGTGCCTCGGCCCGCTTCATGGGGAACACCTTGATCGGCTTGAGCCTAAGTTGTTTGAGTTTCTCGGCGATATCCTCCGGTGGGTATTCCGGTAGTCCACGAACCTTCAGTGGCTTGCTACCAGGGGTGTCATGAGTGTAATACTCAAGCTGCTTCGATTCCAGGAACCGTCTTATAGATTTAAAATCTGCTTCGGTGGAGTAGACGATCTTGAACCACGGATGGATTTGCGCCACCGTAAGTTCGTTCCTGAGCGTGACGATTTCCTGGTAGTGAAGAGAGGTGGAATTTTCACTTTTTTCGGCACCGTCTGCTCGGTGACAGATTGAACCGGAAGCGTGACAAAACTGTTGTTGGCCAGTAGTCTGGTAATGTGATAAAATGACCCAGGGTTGGCATCGTCAATTCGCGGTCGCTTTGAACCGCATGCCTGTTGGTTGCAGGCAGCAGATGATATTGTACGGTGGCTTGAGGTGGAGGCACTCGTTTTTTTGTTGCGTGTCATCGCAACAGTGATTGGTGTCAGTGGGTATACTGCCAACTTCTGCAGCTAAGCTTTGAAGCTTGCCACCTCGAGCAGGTGGCCAAGCGTCGAAGAGACACGAGGTGGGCCCGAAATTATGGCACGAATGACGAGCGAAAAGAAAACGTAACACTACACTACCGAACAGCGCGAGAAACGAAAAACCACACAACGATATCTAAGTTGGATTACCACTGCACTATGGTCCAGATCACGAATTTACGAGGAAACATGCTTCCAGCGCCTAAACTTGAAACTTTACAGCAAAGTGATGTTCTACAACATGGTTTGTATCACTAAGGCCCATTTTTTGATGTTGATTAAAATTAGGGTGGTCTCAATTTTCACGGAAATACAAAAACTAACTTTTTTTATTTGCAGGAATAGACGTTTACATTCTTGGGCAAAGTTGTATCGCAGAAAATTTCATGGAATTTTAATATATAAATTATTTTGTAGCTTGAAAATTGACCGATTTAGAGCTACTTTTCCCTCGTCAGATATTTTTCTGAATAAAGGGAAATCTGCTGATTTAAGTGATAGATTTAAGAGCCAAAACAGGGGTTTTACAATAAAGATGCTTGTTCTTTCCTTCCTGTGTAACCTAAGATACCTAGCCTAATTTACATTTACCTAATATATTGGCAGAATCATTCCTGACTCATGTGACATGTTGCATGAAAGAATGTTGGAGAGTGTGAACACACACACGAAAAAATGGCTTACCAGAGGAACGGTACATAAATTTGAAGCAGAATAGCTAAGTTATCATAGGAATATATTCTGTGAAATATTGGGATGGAAAAATATACAGATTTAGAGGAAATTTAATTGCCGTGGATGTCACCATTGTTGAACATTTCCCCAAGTGGCATTGCTGGTTACATTGGAACCGGTTATTCAACTTAATATTTTGCAACAATAGATCCATTTTCTACAATGTTCCCTTCTCCAAGCCTTCTTTGGGAAAATTTGAAAGAACAAAGAAAAATTTACGAAATAATTTATGTAAATCACAAAAAGACATAAAATAACAAAATAAACACATAAATAATCATCAAAGCCGAAACTAAGTTTAATGTATTATGACAATTTTCACGCTACGTTACTGCTAGTTTCATTTAGAAATCGCACTATTATTCGGAGACGAAAGATTTCCCATCACCTGATTTTCACTGTTATTTTGAACATCGGAATTTGATGCTGCCTCAGAAAACGCATCATCCGTCGATACTTCCAATCCATAGCTAGTCGATGCTTCATCGTCCATGCTTGGATTGATCTCCCGGAGAACATTCTCTCCCGGTGATGAACATTCAGCCAAGGAGAAGTTAACATTACTATTATCCAAGGAGTCGACAAGAAAACTGGCTCCGCCACTGGTGCTGGCTGCACTCTCGGATTGAAAACTTTCGTCGGGTGGTGCGGGTGATGTGCTTTTGTTTTGAGTTGATGCTGGAGTCGTTTGCTTTCGTTTCACACCGGAACGGCGGATTCGGGTCACTGGTGTGACCAGTTGTCCGTTCAATATAAGCTTGCAGGTTTGATTCGTCGCCGCTACTAAACTGGCAATGTTCGGGGGAATGTTGGAACTGGTACAAATAGTTAGACACTTCATTGCTGGAAGACTGATTATGTTACGAAGCAAACGGAAATTGACCTGGAAAATCCAAATGCAAATTTCTTTTCTGTTTCTAGATATTTATGATGAATTTACCCTGGCAATGGAATGTGCATCAATGGTCAGTTTCTTCAAAGTGACCAGCTGCTGCATATGATTGATCATCTCCGGCGTTACGCGGCTTATGTCAACCGACAACTCCTCTAGCAGTGGTACAATTTCGCTAACCGATTGGAGCTCGTCACCGTGCATACGGAAATCAAGCCTTTTGAGGTTTGGAAAACGCTTCAGAATATCACCGAATTTGTTCGGTCTAATAAAGGTACACATTGAGAATTTTTCCACGGTCGGCATCATCACTACACGGTCCTCCTCTTGAAACAGTAGCATACAATGTAACGAGAGCACCTATACAAGTAGAAACCGAAACAAATTTAGACTAATTAGATGCCTTACTTTATTCGTCATTACCTTTAAACATGACATTTTTTCCATTCCGTTGAGAGAGAACCTTTCCGTTGCTAGCCCGCCAGAAAGTTGTAGCACCTCAACGAGTGGGAGACTGGTAAATATCGCAGTCAGCAACTGCTGATCATATTCGCAGCGAAACGACAGTAGAGCCGTTTTCAACGACTTGCAACCCAGCAGAAAGTCTTGAAAGGCTCGTGCCCTGAACGTTCTCCTCTTACGCCACTGATGTTCCGGTTGCAGCAAGGTAAGTTCCAGCTCAGTAAGCATAGGCAATCGCAAACACAAAAAGTTGTTGATCGCGTCACAACTAACTGTCGCCTTCAAGACTTTCAACCTTCCGGACATCCCTATAGCTATACTAAGATCCAACGGTCGATACAGAATTATTTTGAGTTCTTTAACATTGGGCATTGTTCGCAAAAATGTCATCTCGAAGCTATACAGACTAAATGTCGAAACATAATTCTCCACATCGAAGCTCAAAGAATGAACAGCAGGAAGTATGGTAGGTTTCACGCTCTGTATTGTTTCATCACACTCGAAGTACTTGGCTTTGATGCTCAATTTAGTCATCCGTGTGCAAAGCGCAAGCAGTTGCATTAGATCCTGACACTCCAGGGAGACCAGGTTGAGCTCCAATGTGTCCAAATTTACAGCCAGCTGTTTAACAATTTCGAACAAATAAACCGGACTATCTAGCTTGAATGTTTGCAAGCACAAATGCTTGTAGTATCGATCGGGTACCATTCCGACTTCTCTGGGAGGGTATTTTCGCAGGTCTAGATCCATGTTCAGTTTGATCGCATTTGCCAAATGCGTGAATATAAGATGATTCCAGTGCTTACACACGAGTGATATATTGAGTAGGCTTGAGATGTCGAAATTTTTGAATATTCCAATCCATATCTAGAGAAATCGAAAATATAATTAGTGTGACGTCTGGTAACCCTAAACTTCGATTCTCAGTTTATAACATCTCAGGATGAGTTTCAACAATGGGTCATAGTTTTTATAGATCTGCGACACTACGCCTGATGGTGTGTAGTGAAAATCGTTGGCTACTCCAAAACGAACGCAATTTGAAGAGAATATAGTCATACTAACCTCATTGGGAAGATGGAAAGACCTGCCGGTCTTCTGAACCTGCATGGTTTATTTTGGATTTCTCCGGTATATTTCTACTTTCCAGAAAGTTACTTTTGCTGTTTGCTATACTAGAACACTTGAATTCTTGAATTATTTAGTGAACGAATTCAAAAATTTCCGCAGTTTACAATAAAACACTCAACACGAAGCCATTTTCAGCTAGAGAATCTTGTACAAAATGAAAAATGTTGTTTTCTTTTCTTCGTTGCAGAATAAATCGCGAACCGAGTCGTTTGAGTTGCCAAGTTACGAGTCAGAGACCCGGTTCGGTAGCAATGATTTGGATGAGTATGTTCAATTTTTAGTGAAGCCGCACGCTTTTTCTCAAAAACAATCCAAAATTGAGTACACGCTATTTATTAACAACCCAAATTTGAGTATACGATGGACTCAAATTCGTCTTAACTATGGCTACCCAAAAGTGCGTAAAGATAGTTCGTAGTGGTAAGGTAATATACAGTCAACATCGGCTTGAATCCGACCAATGTTTACTAATTGTCAACGTGTTACTCCTAACCATCTTAACTCACTTTTGGGTAGCCACCCGAATAAAAAAATCTCATATATTTACAATTGAATGTATTGTTACCATACAATAGAATCTGTAGCATAGAGAACAGACATCCAAGTTGGAGTGTCCTACGTGTATAAATTTTTGTAACTGCCTTTTTAAAATTATAGCTCGTTTCCGTTAGTTTTGGTGAATCGTATGTTGATGGCGCCACTTGCCCGCCTCGAGATTTGATAGGCTGTCAATTTTAGTTTGGTGAAACTTAGACTAGGCGGCGTTGTTTTTCCAACGGTTTGCTTTTAAATATTTACACAGTAAATTGGGGTAAAAATGTTCGAGCCTGGATGTCTGTTCTCTGTGTCTGTAGTATGTACAATTAATCTAATTGTTCACAACTATAAGATGACAATAGGAGTTATTGCTACCATAATTGAATCTAATGTAAACTGAGACATCTACAATAGAAAAGAGGGGTTGTTATGTATCTTAACTATAGAAAAAATCATTATTTTCCGAACAAATTTGAACCAATAACTATTAATTGTATTGTTTCGCAATTGTTGAAAATCCAAGCATATGGAATGAATTGTAGATCTATTGTAATGACAATATGCATTTTTCCTTTATCTGATTCATGAACCATAAGATTCATGGTCGGAAATAGATTTTAATGTTATTTTATATTAATGTATTGTAATTGTATGGTTATTTTTATCCGGGCATACTTCCGACGAATTTGAGTCCACCGTTCTCAAATTTCTGTTGTTTAGAAATAGCGTGTACGATTGATTCAAAGCGGTCTATAAGGCTTAGTGACCTTGAACGCACGCACACTATCGTGTCTATTGTCGTGTAAAAATTATTTGTTTTCCCACAGATAACCTAAAAGTTGAATGTTGCATTGTTTTGATTTAATTGTGGTTCGCGATTTTAAAACTAAAATAATGGTTTCAAGTTGTGTTGTGCCCGGATGCCGGAGTTACGGAACTGATGAAAATATTCAATTTTATCGCATCCCAGCGGTGCGAGAAAGAACCGACGCAATATCTCGGAAATATATGGTGCAACGAAGAATGCGATGGATCGACGCTCTTTTGCTGACCTCGGACGTAGCACCACACTTTCGCCTTTGCAGCCGGCATTTCGTTTCTGGAAAACCAGCAGCTTTGATAGATGCTCACAACATAGATTGGATACCGAATCTTCATATGCCCAATGAATACGGTCTTGTTCCGCACCAAAATGGCTTGCTCGATCGGAAATCTACCAGCTCTGCAGAGTGTGTTCTATTGGAGTAGTAAAATCGATTCAACTGAAATCATAATATGATGATCTCCACAATTCTTTCTGATTTATTTCAGGTTGTCTGCAATGAAAACCGAAAGTAATACCTTAAATGAAAATATCACCCATGATGACTCCGGAAATTTTACCTTGTATCATGATATGGATGTTACCACAAATGAAGAAGAAGGCTATTCATCTTATAACGCAACCGGAAATGCCATGTCCACGAAAAGGAAATTCTTCAGTGACATCTGTGTTCAAACTGATAAATGTGTAGAAAAGCAGACGAGGCAATTGAAAACTGCATTTAATCGAAGCAATGACAAATTGCAAAAATCGTTGAGCCAAAATGCTAGATTGAAGCGTGAGCTGGCCACTATTCGAGAAACATCCCAGCTCACAGTCTCTTTTCTAACTGACAACGATACAAAATGCAAATATTTTACTGGTTTGACAAGTGGGAGTGTTTTGGAGCATTTGTTTGATGCATTAGGCGATGATATACCAACTTTTTCAGAGCTTACACAAGACGCAGTATTTGTACTAACTCTACGTAAGTTACGTCTAAATGAGCCATTCTGCTCCCTAGGTTATATGTATAACCTTCAACCATCGGTTATATCGAACTATTTCAATGAAACAATTCATGGAATTTACCATTTCATGAAAGGATTGGTGCGATTTCCTTCAAGAAACGTATTGCGGCAGCATATGCCTTTAGAATTTAGAAAAAAAAATATGCAGATAGGGTTACAGTTATCATCGATTGTTTCGAAATCGAAATGGGATCTCCGAACCCAAAGGCAATGAAAGCCAATGCAAATGTAAATATATTCAAATTATAAAAAGCATATAACTGTAAAAATTTTAATTGGCATCAGTGCTTCTGGAAACATTATTTATGTTTCGGAAGCCTTTGGGGGACGAACATCAGATAAAGAAATCATCAAATTATCCGGTTTTCTAAATTTGATCGATGAGGGAGATTTTATAATGGCTGACAGGGGTTTTCTTATCGATGAGCTTTTTACACCACTTGGAGCATCCGTTACATACCCTGCATATAAAAAAAAATCAGCAGCTTGATCCATTGGATGCAATCAACTCAAAAGAGTTGTCGTATCTTCGCATACACGTCAAAAGAGTAATCGGATCGCTTCGGCAAAAGTTTTTAATTTTATCCGATGAGCTGAACCAGCCGAGGCTGAAAAGCTCAATAATAAAGATATCTAATCTAATCTAATTTTATCCGATGTTATTCCGATAAGCTTAATCCAAAGGTGGAACAATGATGTACCGGTTATCGATCAGATACTAGTCGTAGCTTCAGGGTTGGTTAAGTTGTGTCCTTCGATGGTTCGATGAACAACTCATATTTTAATGTATAATAGTATAGTGTTAATAAACTAAGATTGTGTAATTAAAAATAAATTGTGGTTAAAATCTTTTTTCGTTAAATTAACGATAAGCTCCGATCTAGGGGCAAGACACTGAGCAATCCTGAGTTACTCTGAGCAATTATGAGCATCTCATATTCACTGGATTCATATTGTGCTATTCAACATTCCTACCTTTTGTAACGCTTGGTTTTGACAGTGAAATTGCATAATCAAAACAAGAAAGTTCTTTCGTGAAGGGTTACCGTATCAACGGTGTGGTAATCCTCACCCGCTAGTCATCATATTAATATGTCGTTGATAATAATTTGTGTAGATTGTGTTGTTTTAAGCTTGATTGGAACTTGTGTCGGTCCCCCAGCCCAAGTACAGCTCATTGCCAGCCCCCATCTTCTATTCACCTGCATGAAAATGAATTTGTCGCGCCATCATCAGCCCACCCCCTCTAAGCATGCAACTTACAATGATCTACAGAGCTTTCGCTTCTGGACTCAGTGTCCACATACCGACGCATTCTTCATCAAAACGACTCTATCCTGTTCCCTCAAATCGAATATGCGTCACTGCATCAGCAATGCTTCTCGCAGTCGAAGCCAATATCGGCTTGGTAAGGTCGATCAATCCGTACAATAGGAATATGTGGAATTTAATGACTGCCGAACGGAACACCTCCAGAAAGAAACCAAGCCGGATCGATCAATCGCAAAATTAGAGTTTTCACTGAGAACCGGCTTGTTCTCTTTTTGGAAGTTATTACATCTGTTTTTCGTCTTCCTGCGAGAAAAAAAATTAAACAATATTAAAAAATCTACTTCGGGGCCCAATTTATCTTCCAAATACTGCGACCTATCATGCCTGATATGAGAGCTTCTTACGAAACGATAACAAATAATTTTCCCAAACAGTAAACATACTACTGTTATTGTTTGCCAAGGTTACCACCGTCACCACCGTATTATACAAGCCAGTGCTGCCAGAATAGTTTAGTTCGATTAATAAATTATACAAGTTGATGAAAGCTGATGCATTCTGAGCAAACGTGAGTTTTATGATCAAATATGAGTGAAGTTGTTGTTTTCGTTTTTGCACACATATTTTGGCATTCCCACCACTCTAAATCATGGAGGGACAAGAAAATCATAGAATGAGCAAATTTGATGAATCCTGAGTAATTTTGAAGAAAAAAGTTAATCACGAGAATGCCGTCTTGCCCCTTGATTCCCACCACTCTAAATCTTGGAGGGACAAGAAAATCATAGAATGAGCAAATTTGATGAATCCTGAGTAATTTTGAAGAAAAAAGTTAATCACGAGAGAGCCGTCTTGCCCCTTGGCTCCGATTTAAAAAGCCCCAATGTTCCCAGAATTGAATATTTTTGTTTTAAAAAGTCTCCAGTTACATTATGAGTTCTTATGGATATGATGGAATACCTAGCATAAAATATTACTGTATATCGTTTTATTTTATTTTTCATTTATTTTTCAGCATTTCAAAACAGTTTATTCATCTTTCAGTATAACATTTTGAAATCAGCTCCGGTAAAATAACATTTTTGAAAAATTCAACAGCCTTAGTTTTATAAAAGCTCCAATATGCTTCACTTCTTTTGATTTCGAATATTAGTAATCGTTTTGGAGACCAAACACAAAAATAGCCAAAACTAGCGTTAGAAATATGAACTTGTGAAAGTATCTGCAGAAAGTATTTATGTTTGGTATTCAAAATTAATTCGCCGCTGGAGGTTTTGATAACGTAGGGATCATTTAGCTGAGTCAAAACATTAATAATATCATCGCATCCACGTATCGAATATGGACACCTTACCTCCACAACTATTGTTCCATGGCAAGAACAGTTAAAAATTGCATCAGGGGATGCACCAGGGCACGGTTCCTCCATACAAATAATTAACCCAGATTTTTGTTTGGTCATATGAGTATGAATATCAGACACTGCACAGTACAATTCGCTAATAGCTACATCTTCATATTTCTTTCCGTACCTAGTCGAAGGTGTTGAAAATTGGCCTGCTTCTGGGTAGCAAATCCGGCGTATAATGAACAAGGATGGTTTGGAAAGAGGTGTATGGCATACTTCCTTTAGGATAGATGCGGTGATTCGTCCACTACGGTATGTTTGCCACCACTTGCTCTCACTTTGTTGTTGCGTAATTGCTTCAATTCCTTTTAACTGGTCAGGGCTCCTTCACATGTCTGTATACAACTTTACCGATATACTTCTCAAGTCTTGGATGTTTTTCGTTATATTCGAAGGATCAAACAGATGGCGCAGATTGTATTCTTTTAATCCCAAGCTAATTTGGTCATCACGGGAACAAACAACGCATTGAAAGTTTAAGTTGGCCTCGCCACAGAATTGCAGCGCAGCGGCGACATCATGCACGTCATTCTGTACAACTTGCAACAGTGCAGCTTGACGCGTACCATCAGCAGCATCGGGACGTCTGTACGGATGTGTTCGTCTAATTTTACGGCCGAAATCTATATCCCGCACTTTTTTGTACAAGTCAGCAGTTACGCTGGTAGGCGGTCGTTTTAAGTACGCAGGTAAATCTGTCACAGAAAGCTGTAAAAGCGTTTGTGGTAAATAATCAAAAAGTACAAATCTTGGCGAAACATAACGCGCCTCTGATGGCCACTATAAAAAGAACTTACCTTTTTCTCTAATATCGCACTTCGGATTCCATCTAAGGCGAACAGTGTTGCACCAACATGACTGCATGATTCGAGAATCCCGATAGCGCAATCGCAGTGCGTCAATTGAATAAGAATCCACGGTCGCAGTGGTTTATCATTTAAAGAGAATGAATGATGTACTACTCCGTGCACCACATAGATGTTGTTGATTTTCTTTCCTGAAACATTTTTCACCCATCCGTTTTTGAAGAAAAGAACAGCATCCATTCCTTTTGCGCAATCCTTTGGTGCTCCCGAGCACGGATTTGGATCCAGGACCAGAAACTGGTAGATCCGGGTGAAGGTCACATTAAGGGGAACATCTTTTTGGCATGTTTCCGCCGAGTACGGGTCAACGCCGCACAGCTGGATCTTTTGCCGATAACGAGTAGCAACTTCCGCTGAGAAAGAGAATAAAATAGTTTCCAAATGGCCAATTACGGCTGAATATTATAAACAAGATTAACTTTTCACTTGGCTTACCATTTCTAATCTGTTTGACAGCTGTTTGTTATGTTTTCCTCCAAAACGCACTACCACTTTTCCAAAAGGCACACTACCACATACAGACGTGATAAGCTTAATGGACCAAATCACAGTGACGTCACACCACAGAAAACAGACATCCAAGCACAAGTGCCCTCCGTGTGTAAATTTCTGTAACTGCCATTTTAAAATTCCAGCTTGTTTCCGTTAGTTTTGGTGATTCGTATGTGGATGGTGCCACCTGCGCGCCTTGAGATTTGATAGGCTGTCAAGTTTAGTTAGGTGAAACCTACTCTAGGCGGCACTGATTTTCCAACGGTTTGCGTTTGAAAATTCACACAGTAAATTGAGAAATAAATGTTCGAGCCTGACATTGACATTGATTGACATGTTCGACATTGACTTAAATCCGATCGATGTTTACCCTAACAAACATGTACCATTCAGGAACGATACCATAGATGGTGTGACCATGCCACTTACAGTTGGGATGATACCCCGAATTGGTGGTTAGGCACTTCTTATGGTTGTTGTTTTTGGGGGTATTAATTGTCAACGTGTTACTCCTAACTAGCTCTGGATATCCAGGAATGATTGGATCTTTGAACTGCCGTCACTGGGTAGTTTATGGAAGATAATACCACGTCGGCTACTATCATACATACATACAATTACAATACAATAATATAAAATAACTTTAAAATCTATTACCTACCATCAATTTTATTGTTCATGTATGCATTTATATAAAAAAATGCATATTGTCTTTACAAAAGATTTACTATTGACTCCATATGCCTGACTTTTCAACAATTGTGAAACAATATAATTTATAGTAATTGACTCAAATTTGTTCGGAAAAAACGATTTAACAACCCCCCTTTTCTATTGTCAATGACTCAATTTACATTAGGTCCTATCGTGGAAACAATTGCTTTTATTGTCATCTTATCGTTGTTATAAATACTATTTATTGTACACACTATAGATTCTATTGTATGGTTACAATACTTTTAATTGTAAACCTATGAGAAATTTTGTTTTCGGATTACCCACCATTGGCAACAATGGTGCAAATAAAATCTTCTCCAGTTGGATTGAAGAAGAGTGTAAGAATTGTTTTCTCCAAACCTTAGCAAAGTTAAATGGGTTAACCCCAACCTTCAAAACTTCCTCAAAATCCCAGCGCTGGAAAAAGCGTGTCTATCGATGGTTGAAAAGGCTCATTCTCAACAATTTGCTGACCAATGGTTATGATTTTACCTCGATTCAAAAGATTAAAACAAGAAGAACCTCTTTCAGACTAGCTTCTGGTTGGTCGAAATGTGCTAGCTTTGAAGTATTATCGTAGAACTGGATCAATATGGAACTTCTGAAGGACACAAAATATAAGAATTGATCATCTTTCTTCTCATACATGGGAGCTCTGCAGAAATGCAGATCCACCAAGAAACTGCTCAGTTTTCAAATTTTAAAAAGTACCGATAGAAATTAGGAACTATAGAGTACAGGTAATACACAACAGGATTTCCATTTCGAGAAGAGGTTATAAAGCTCTGGGCGGTTTTAGAATATGCGTAGAATCTTCACACAAATGAAGCTGTCTCGGCACTATAATGAAGGAAAGTTCTTCCCAAAGGAAGGTCTTCAGAGAACTTCAAGGTAGTTCTTCAGAGAACTGCCAGTAAGTGCTTCAGAGATCTTCAGGAAGTTCTGCGGAGATATTCCGGAAAAAGTTGTTCAAAGAATTTAAGCCCAATTCTTCGGAAAACTTCAGAGAAGTTCTTCAGAGAACTTCAGGGAACTTCAGAGATCTATATCGTGACCTGACCGAGGATTTTAGCCTCGATTTGTTTCACTGTTGCTGCTGCTTTTGATCCGTTGCTGGCAAAGTTCGTTACAAGAATGAACTGAATCCACACACCTAGCTGGTATTTATAGCTAACAGCCTCTCCTGTCTATGCGTTGCGTAGGTGTTGTTTGTTCTTACGAAGTCAGGAGATTTTTGCATAGCTTACTACACGGAAGAAAAAAAAGTACCCATTTGAGCAGTTGCGTGTGGAAAGCCAATTTTGGGTGTAGTTGTGTTAACCGACCCGTTGGGTATAAATAACTTACTTTTGGGTAGAATTTACCCAAAAGTTAGTTATTTATACACAACGGGTACGTTAACACACGCAACAGCTCAAATGGGTACTTTTTTCCTTCTGTGTACAAGTATTATTTTGTTTCACGCTAATACCTGGTACAGACATACAACGTACAGCGTTGTACAAACTGTCATATACTTTAAACCAGTACTAAAAAACAGGTACTAGACTAAAGGAGTACAACGGTACAACCAACAATCAATATGTAACTAGCGATTTGAAATTGGTTCACTGTTGTAGAACCCCTTGGTCCGAATTACACCTTGAAGCCAGCACCTTGTTATACATATTTGCGCCTTTGTTTTGATTTGCTGTGTTATTTTGACAGAGTATTTGAGAGTGTGTTCATGTGAGTTCATTATAAGGGGTGCATTATTGAGCTTGGGACCGAGCTTGGGACGATGTTCTAGTACTGACTGAGCCAAGAAAAAAAATCGTTTTTGTATGGGACCTACTGGTCTTAGAGTTAGTCTATGGTACAACGCTGCACGTTGTATGTCTGTACCAGGTATAACCCAACTAACATTTTTAGTTGCCGAAGCCGAAGTTAAGAGCTTATAAGCTGTTTTATAATTGTATAAAAGCAAGTGAAGCTGAATAAGCTATAAGTAGAATTAAAAAATCGATACAGTACTTATGCGTAATGTAACACAGCTTTAACACAACATTTAGCTCTAGGTTGCATACTTTACAAAAAAAAGCTCTTATGCGAACAATGTTTGTCTGCATTTACACAGCTTGTTTATGTAGCTAAGAAATTCGACATGGAGTTTTCATAAGGGCCAATGTCGCAAACGTAAACAATGGCTTCTTTTGCGAATTTCTTGAAAATGCTAACTCGCTCAAGTAAACTACCACTTCTATTATAAAGGAGAACTCCTGTTCTGTACAATCATCGTCATAATTCACTATGATTAAGTTAGCATTTTCGAGAAATTTGAGGAAAAAGTCATTGTTTACGTTTGCGACATTGGCCCTTATGAAAACTTCTTGTCGAATTATTCGGTTAAGCTTTTGAATGATCATTCTGTGTTCTCTTACACAGTTTTATCTGTTAGCTTTGTTATAGCTTTTCAAAAGCCTTTATATTAAAAAATACCTTAGCCGCTATACAGCTTAGTGATTATAGCTGTATAGAATGTTGTAAAAGTACACTGAGCAAACAAATAGAGAGTAATTCATTCGAATATCGTATGAAAACTTGCCAGAAGACATAATTGCAAATTTTATACAATTCCCTAATGGAAAGAAGTTCAAATGACGATCGTATGAATATTTTCCTCACATGAAAAAAAAGTTGCAATCGGGATTCGAACCGTGAGCCTCGGCATCCAGAGCCGAGCCACAATCCCACGAGACTATACGACATCAATTGAAAGTGTATAAGAGGCATGCTTTCGACCAATGCAACAATAATCATTTCATACGATCTCTTATGGAAAGAGCTTTAGAGTCTAACTACACTCAGGAAATTATCCGTACGATCGGAACTATGAACCACAAAGCAAGTCTCCCAAGTACCAGCTATGGCCTATTTTGTGCAACATACACCGTATATCACATATCAAACCAACGATAATTGGAACATTTCACGGAAAATCTAAGCCCCTTACAGTCAACGATTTTTTGCAACCGTTCGTCGATTAACTGGTTCCTCTACTTTTAAATGAATTAATTATTAAAGGCCAAATAAATACGCTGCGGACCAGGTGCTTTATCTGTGACTCGCTTGCACGAGCGTTTGTTAAAGGTATACAAGATTTTATGTTTATAGACTATTTTACCGAATGGCAGGAGCTATTTTGCTCCTCACAGAAGGTAGGTAGATAGTTCCTGTCAATATTCATTCATGAAAATGAGTATCAGCTGATCAGAAACGTCTCATAAAATGGTCTATAACCAGCAGCATTTTTTTATAGGCAAGTACTGTCATTCTATGCATCATTGTACCATAGACAAACAGACGGTTTATTTTAGAATATTTGCTCTCAAGCGAATAAAGCTAGCTGCTTTGCTACAAACAATATTGCACACATGCTCGATACAATGTCAAGGTTTCAGATGGTGAGGGTTTTGTGCACTGAAGAAAGGCTAAATTAAACACGGATACAATTTTGTGTGTATAGGATTAAATAGAATCTTGTTGCATTTAAACGAACAATTTCTGTTGAAGTTTAATGTATTTAATTGTTTTGATAATATCATTTCACATTATGAAATGATAATATTTATAAGATTTACTTCTTTTACACAATAAGTGAACAGATTGATAAATATGTCTCGGTGGCTTAGTGGTTGTTCTATCGGGCCACTGAGTAAAAGATCGGGTGTTCAATCCCCGGTCATAGTGGATTTTTTTTAATTACAGGAAATTCATAATATAGCAATAATTAATAGACTGCTATAACAACCGTTTTAAATGAAATTGATATTAATGTCGTTTAAAAAAATTATAACAAATGAGTCCGAGCGCAGCACAGATGACAACGAAAATTGAACGGTGATCATGTTTAGACTATAATAATCTCGGTAACACTGATTTTTAAAACAGTATGAAGCTGTTCGTAAAGAACTTCAGCAATCATTGTTGTACAGCATTATTAGAACTAAAATATGGTTTGAACACTTTGAATACGGGTAACGGAATTCCTCACAGCTGATATGGATCTGAGGATACAGTCACCGATCTTATGGTGAAGGTGCAGAGTTCGAATCTGGTAAGTACCCGGGGAAGTTATATATAAATTTATGTATATAAACATAATAATACAAAATTCATATAGTTATATATTAATTGGGCTTTACATCGGGTAAAACAGCATCATTGCCGTAATATCGTCCACGAGTATTGTAAACAGTGTTTGACAAACATATTTTTTCGATTGCTGTGTAGTAACTATGATTAAGCATTTATATCAACGTGCACTAGCAATAAAAGGCTGTTTTCCACAGTTCTAAAAATAGAAATTGCTATGAACAAAGCACTGTCTTTGAGAACAGTTACGTAATAAGTTGTATAATTTTTGGATAAAAGCTTCCTAGGCTATAAACCGATTACATTTTCTGCAAGGCGGGTTTTCGAAAGGCTGTACAAAAGCTACCATTTCCGTACTGTAAGAACATTGTTCAGTTAGTTGGAATGAAGCTGTAAAAAACTTTTTCGTATGCATAGCAGAGTATCAGCTGTATACAAGTTGAGAAAAAGTTGAGAGAATGATTATCGAACATAGAAGCTGCAAATGGGTGATGATACTAACTTTTTAAAAGGTGTATACACGCTTCTTGCTAACTTTTCGCAATTTCATGAAGCTGGGTAGATTCGCCAGATTTGCCTGTGAAAATATTGGCTGGATGCTTGTGCAACCACTTCTTAGCCATTACTCAGTTTAACGTTGTAAACGTATTGCCAATGAACCCAACTAACATTTTTAGTTGCCTAAGCTGAAGCTAAGAACTTATAAGCTGTTTTATAATTGTATAAAAGCAAGTGAAGCTGAATAAGCAATAAGCAGAATTAAAAAATCGATACAGTACTTATGCGTAATGTAACACAGCTTTAACACAACATTTAGCTCTAGGTTGCATACTTTGAAAAGAAAGTTCTTATGCGAACAATGTTTGTGTACGTTTACACAGCTTGTTTATGTAGCTAAGAAATTAGTCGGTTAAGCTTTTGAATGATCATTCTGTGTTCTCTTACACAGTTTTATTTGTTGGCTTCGTTATAGCTTTTCAAAAGCCTTTATATTAAAAATACCTTAGCCGCTATACAGCTTAGTGATTATAGCTGTATAAAATGTTGTATAAGTACACTGAGCAAACAAATCGAGAGGAACTCATTAGAATATTGTATGGAAACTTGTCAGAAGACATTATTGCTAGTTTTATACGATTTCCTAATAGAAAGAAGTTCATATGACGATCGTATGAATATTTTCCTCACATGAAAAAAAAAGTTGCAATCGGGATTCGAACCATGAACCTCGGCATCCAGAGCCAAGGAGCTGGCGAGAATTCATTTTGCCTTAGCCAACATCTCTAACATCCAAACATCAAAAGATTAATTATTTGTAAACAATACTGCCACTCGAGCCCGTAGGAACAAACGTCAGACGGGCCTTATTCAAATAAGGCCCGTGATATGTTGCATACTGTCAAACGCTAGTAACAAGGATAGGGTTGCCAGGCCCCTGTCCAGAGCCGAGCCACAATCCCACGAGACTATACACGCGTGATAAGTGATGTCAATCGAAAGTGTACACGCTAAGAAAAAAGTACCTAAAATTAAGTAAAAAAAAAACTCAATGTTGAGTTCTGTCAAGTGAGGTTAGCAGTTGGGTGAATACAAAAATTGATGTAGGTAGAATTCACCCATCTAGCTATTGTTAAATGGTATTTCCAAACCTAACTTGTATATATTTTAATTTGATGATCAAAACAACTCAATTTTAAGTTGAAGCTCAATCATCACGTTCTCTTCGCGCAATGAACGGTTGAGTATTTTGAACTTAATTTTGGTTGAAAATCGTAGCAACCGTCGGCGGTGTTGACGATTGTCATTTATTTGTTAGTCTGGTCGACTGCGGACGCATTATTTGCATTATTTGTTAGGATTTACTTGGGAGAAACTGTTTGTACAATGTGCAAATATTTTGTATAGGCAAGTACTGTTATTCTATGCACCATTGTACCGTTAATATAGCAATGATTAATATAGCAATGATTAATATAGCAATCTATAACAACTGTTATAAATGAAATTGTCGTTTAAAAAAATTATAACAAATGAATCCAAGTGCGGCAAAGCTAACAATGCGATCATGTTAAGATTATAAGAATCTCGGTAACACTGATTTTCAAAACAGTACAAACCTGTTCGTAAAGAGCTTCAGCAATTATTGTTGTTCAACATTATTAGAACTAAAATATGTTTTGAACACTTTGAATACGGGTACTGGAATTCCTCACAGCTGATACGGATCTGAGGATACAGTCACCGTTCTTAAGGTGAAGGTACAGAGTTCAAATCTGGTAAGTACACGGGTAAGTGATATATAAATATTTACTATTATAATACAAAGTTCATATAGTTAAATGTTAATTACGCATTACAACGATAAAACAACACCATTGCCGTAGTACCGTCCCACGAGTATTGTAAACAGTGTTTGACATACATATTTTTTCGATTGCTGTATAGTGACTATGTTTAAGCGTTTATATCAACGTGTTAAGACTACGAATAAAAAGCTGTTTGCCACAGTTCTAAAAATAGAAATTGCGATGAACAAATAAATTTGCTGAATATGCGTTTCAAAAGAACAGTTACGTAACATGTTGTATAATTTTTGGATAAAAGCTTCCTAGGCTATAAACCGATTACATATTCTGCTTGACATTTTTTTCATTTTCATGAAGCTGGGTAGATTCGCCAGATTTGCTTGTGAAAATATTGGCTGGGCGCTTGTGCAACCACTACTTAACCATTACTCAGTTTAAAGTTGTATACGTATTGCCAATGAAGCGTTTATCTAATTAAAAATGTTACTTGGGAAGCGCTTACCTAATGAAAAATGTTAGTTGGGAAGTTGATTACACTCAAATCAAATGATTATACCCATATCGAAAGCTAAATTAATACTCTTAGAATCATACAAAGCATCTTAACATTTCATTCACACATACTTCTTCAGAAAACCTCAGGGAAATTCTTCAGAGAACTTCAGGGAAGTTCCTCAAAGAATTTCAGAGAACTTCAAGAAATTTTTCAGAGAACTCCAAGAAAGTTCAAGGAATCCTAGAGGGTTTGAGCTGTTTAGTGGAATACTTGTAACTATAATTTAGAAGAAAAAATTAGTAATCTCCATTTAATTCCAACTACCTTTGCTTATCTTCGACAGATACGCGTATTTCGTCTACAATGTGCAGACTTCTTCAGTGTCTCGTACTAATAACTCGACTGTCGAGTTATTAGAACGAGACACTGAAGAAGTCTGCACATTGTAGACGAAATACGCGTATCTGTCGAAGATAAGCAAAGGTAGTTGGAATTAAATGGAGATTACTAATTTTTTCTTCTAAATTAAAGTTCAAGGAAGTTCTTCAAAGAACATCAGGGAAGTTATTCAAGGAACATCAGAGAAATTCTTCAGAGAACTTCAGGAAAATTCTTCTGAGAACTTAAGAGAAGTTCTTCAGAAAACTTCATGGAAGTTTTTAAGAGAGCTTCGGGGAAGTTTTTCAGAGAACTTCAGGGAATTTCTTCAGAGAACTACACTGAAGTTTTTCAGAAAACTTCAGGAAAGTTCTTCAGAGAACTTCAGGAATGTTCTTCGGAGAACTTCGGAGAAGTTCTTCAGAGAACTTCGGAGATGTTTTTCAGAGAATTTCAGGAAGTTCACTGAAGAACTTCACTGAAATTTTTTGAAGAACTTCCTTGAAGTGTTCTAAAGAACTTCTCTGTCGTTCTCCGATAAACTTCCTTGATGTTCTCTGAAGAACTTTAAAAATGCTTTACTCTGTAGGTGAATATTGGCCTTTATTTAATAAACTCTAAAATAAAATATTAACTTTATATAAAAACTTAACCGGTATTGGTTATATGCATTTTAGCGTGCGCTGCTGGCAAACAGAAGAGAGAACTGTCAAAATTCTTCACATCAAAATCACAACGTCCATCGATCGCGAGAGGGAAACAAGGTCCGTTTTTCGTTTGTGTTTTTTACAAAAATAGTGCTGAAAAATTAAGCAAAATATAGCAAACTATTATCGAAAGGTACGTCTTAATTCTAGTGATAATGATAAAAGTAGAGTCAGTGACGTATGGACGTGTTTCAAGGGCAAAATGTATATTACAAAATTTTCATCTGTCGATTTTCCTGATCGAAAGTGGGTGGGTGGGTTCCAGTGGATTGGGAGGAGGACCTGGTGCGGAAGAAAACCGAGATGAGATCGATAATGTTTGTGTTGTTTTTGCTCACACTCTTCTACGGAGGTAAACTCTCGCACGACAACGAGATGACTGCCGCGATGGGGAGGATTCATCACTGAATGTTATTTTCTGAATGACCTCCAGAGCAGCTTGCGTTATGATTTAAATGTTTTCTATCGCGTTTTGGTTTCGGATGTCGAAAAATCCCGTTTATTATCCAGATCGATACTGGATTGGGTTTTTGATTTCTGTTTACGTAACGGATTCGTGGGGAAAAGGAAACTAATTTAATTGACCAATCGCAAGGGGTAAATGTATGTAGGTATATATGCGTTTCATGGCTGCTGATATTTTTTTCATCCAGTCCATAGCGAATGGCTGGTGATGTTGAAAACTCGAGTATGATATCACTTGTAAGATGTGTAATGTTTTGCGTAGATTCCGGACAAAGAAATGGATTGACCGTGAGTAATCGCTTTAGAAAGCAACGGCAAGCATTGTGAGAATCAAACTTTAGATCCGTTCCATTTAGATGCATTTGCATTAAATTAAGATCGACGGATTGTGTTATTGTGGATTTCATTGCAACTGCTATTGTTTAGAAGAGTCACAGTTGTGATTTTGTGTGCAAAAGTTCAAGCTGCAGCGGACAGATTAACCCATTTTTTTACTCAAGGATAATGCCGCACCTAGCACAATGTGTAACCTTATTCGGGTAGACAAGTGGCATATACAGGTAATAAACTAGCACACCATATCAGTCGCCAACAATATTTGTACTCTACAAAAATCAATATAAAACCGCTATAAAATATAAATGTGCATATCGCCGATAACGACATGGCACGAGCTGTAACGATAGCAGTGAAGTTTTCTTAGCAATGATATCTCGGGCAGAGCCATGTGTACACATCACTCATACAGAACACAAATTCTCTTGGATGCATTGGAGTTTGAAAAACATTAATTTCAATTTTAATTTGTCAACTTTATCTCATTCCAGAGGCAGCTCAGCAAAAATGTGAAACTCTAAGACGCTGCTAATATTTGCCGACTTGATAAAACAAAACAAAACACATTGATTTTCTCGCCTCGCGTGCGGCAATATCCGGTGCATTGGCCATTCCGAAGAGTAAAATGGAACATGAACAACCTATCGAATCTAGCAGTGCAGAATTACCTTCACCTACCGCATCACAACTGAACGTTAACCAAGTAAAAGCAGACGATAATCTCAGTATCAAATCTTCCGACTCAGTCACGACAAGCGGAGAGTACGAAATAGTTCCGGAAGCACCATCTCTGGTAGACACGGTGGACGGGTCCTGTTCGGCTCTTCCCTCACCGATTATGAGCATTGTTAAAACTGGTGGCGAAGATTTCACTCCCAAAAAGCGCACGGATCCGGAGGAGGGTCCGGTGAATCTAACCGAATGCTTCGACGATGAGGAAGTATTGGTCAGTTTGGTTGCCGTAGCACCGCCGAAGAAGCTGGATGCCATTTCGCCGGTTCTCAACATCGAAGGCAATGGAAACGTGATGGATTTGGAGAAAAACATGGATGAGGTCATCCACGAGTTGGACGAGGAACGAACGCTCAGTGCAAGCGATGGCGAGCCTGGCAGTGCAAATAAGAGTAAGTTCTGTCACATATAGAGAGGGAAATCGCTGTTTGCTTAGTGCGATTGCTTTTTCATTGTGTTATGCTTTCTATAGTTGCCTCATATCATTGGTAGCTGGTTGTGGGTTAGAGGGGATAATACTATTCTCAGCAGCGCCGGAGACGATATTTGCGGAATTTTTTAAACCGTTGGACCGATTAAACTTCCAAGACATTAGTGTTTGATTAACACCTTTTCGAAAGAGTAATTGCGTTAGCTCACGCAAAGTAGCTTTGTTGAGCAGATAGTCATGATCCTAGACTTGGTCGTTCTCTTTTCTATACCGGGTGGCATTCCAAAACTTTGAAAAATTAGAGCATTACGCAAAAGTGAAAGGTTTTTAAACGCTTATAACTTTCGTTCGAGTAAACAGAATGACTTCATTCATACGCCATTTGATCAGAAAAACTGTAAGTGTTCGCGTTTCAGTTCCGAGTGTTTTTGAGATGGTCGTGTTCAATATCGTGTATTTGTGAATTCATGGGCAGGAAGTGATCGCATGTGGTGGTAGTTTTCTCCGTCATCAAAGCTCCCTGGCAGACATCGTTACCACAGTACGCAGCCATCATCCCACCGAAGTCTACACAACCCACCACCAGATGGACGGAAAACAACTCTTTTTGGGCGGCCATAGAAAACGCCATTACGAACTGCGCGATAGGAAGCACAGTGAATGCGATTGGCTTGGGTCACTGGCCGTATGCTGAGGACGGTGACCCCATGACCCATTAGACTTGCATATCCAGCTCGATACGTTTGAATCATTAGTAAACCATCAAGTTGAACGGTCGATAATCCTCGATCCTAGTGGAAAAACCAGAATCCTTTATTAGTGTACATCAGTAGAAGCACTTAAACATTGAACAGCAGGTAACTTGCCTATAACTGCCATGGAAGATAAAAGTCCTAACGCAAACTACTTGTCCGTTAGGACTCCGCTGTATTTTTGTACAGAGTCCCTGAAATTCCCGGTAGACGTACCGGAAGCCTGCACCGTTCCTAGGACATCACAGTATCCATCATTCCGAGTCCGTCAACATACTCGGTGGCCCAGGACGGTAGTAAGGAGAAGCCATCGCCATCCCTACCCCATCAACATCCGGAAGGGCGAACGCGCATCGTCGGAACTGGAAACCCGAACCAGTAGGAAAACCAGCCGTCGAGAGGAGCAGTCTAGGTGGATACGTGGTGGTGAAACTGCAAGGGACCCCGAAGAACAGAAGGTCAGATAGACATTAAGAATGTGGGAGATAAATACAAATTGTGAATGTGAAGTGCTTGAGGAGTTTTTATACTAATCAGTGCGATTATTCCCTGCTTCGTCAAACATTGTCCGGTGAGCGTGCCGACCCTGAGGCCATTGTAGTCGGGGAGTTTCAGAGGCGCTCCCGATTGAGGTGGCTAATACTTACAAAACTCACCATTTTTTCGTATTGAAATTTGAAAGAAGTTCCATTGGTATAAGTAGTTCAATTTTTCAATTCAAATTGACCTACTTTTGCTGCCATACAAATTTGCATATCAACAGTTTGAAAAATTTGTTTTCCCTAACAAGGTCGTAGGAAACGAGTAGCAAATGTCTTCTTCTTCTTCAAAATTACTTTGCTTTGTTGCCGGTGTCTGATTTTTCAATTATGGCCCGTCCCCTATTATTAAATTTGCTTCGTTCTGCATTTTCGTAACTCCCTGCTTTGTTGGCTATACTATCAACGCTAGTATATTCGCCCGCGAAAAAGGTTCAGTGTATATTAGTCATTCAATTCGAACAAGCGACACGTACGGACGTGTTTTTCGCTCTTTCGTATTAAAAGTTTTTTTTACCCGTTTTTTCCCCTCGCCCGCTCCTCGCGATTGCGTGGCTGGTTCGAGATTTATCACCTGCGCTTGCTCATCTTCTGGTGGTGGCAAACTAGAAAAAAAGAGCTGCAAATTTTGGCGAAATTTCCCGCTCGACCGGTATAGGATGTGCCAAAGAAGATAAAGGTTCCCCCGCTTTTCACCACGTCAAAGGACATTGCTGCACTCAGAACCGCCTGCAGTTATCCAAATCCATCCGCTGTATAAGCTGTGCAATAAGGGCATGAAAGTGATGTGCTCGACGGAGGCTGACTACCGTGCTGTCGGCGCTCACCTAGTCGCCAAGCAACACGAGTTCTACACGCACGACGCACCCGGAAGCAAGCCAGTGAAGGTGATTCTGCGTGGCCTTCCGGAACACACTCCGGAGGCAATCTTCGCCGAGCTGCAAGCGGTGGCACTGAAGCCTCAGAAGGTGTTTCCCATCAGGCGTCAGCAACATGGAAACTACCGGGACCAACTCTATCTGGTCCACCTTAAGAAGGGTTCCATCACGATGGCGGATCTGGTGAAAACGCGGGCCCTATTCAACATCATCATCGAGTGGGACCAGTATCAATCTAAGCAGCACGACGTGACGCAGTGTGCCAACTACCTTGCGTTCGGTCACGGAACTCGAAACTGCCACATGAAACCGCGGTGTGGCAAGTGTGCCGGAGCACACGCCACCAAGGATTGTGCCCCGATGGACGAAGGTGCCCCACTAAAGTGCGCCAACTGTGGTACAAACCATGAGAGCAGCAATCGGGGCGGCCCCAAACGTGCTAAGTTTTTGGCTATCCGAAAGCAGGCATCCACCAAATCCCGCCTTGGTCAAAACCGTCCGCCACCGCTGATGAATGAGGAGTGCCAAACCTACCGCCGATCCCATTAAATCACCGTCATGTAAACCGCCCGTCAGCTTCCGTTCAACATCGGTTCGCGGCTGTCGCCACCGCCTCCAACCCGGCTTCTCCTCCAGGCTGGGGCAATCCGAGTTGCAGTACCTCCACGCAACCACCCGTCGAAGGACAGCTCTACGACTCGAAGCAAATGGTCGAGTTCGTTCATGAACTCTACCGCCTCCTGCCGCTCGTAGTAGGAACAGCTCAAAGCCGGCACATCCGTGACGATGAAGTTCCTATGCAAGCATGAACCATAATCGCACCATCAGCATCCTCAATTGGAATACTTGTTCCATCCGGAACAAAACAATTGAGCTCGGTGACTTCCTTAGCAGGAAGGCCATCGACATCGCCATCGTCACCGAGACACATCTCAAGCCGGAACTCAGCGTTTTCAAAGTGGGACTGACATGCGTAGAATCTTGCCTTGCAGTAGAAAATTCTAGGCATATCAGTCGCACTGCATGATGTACTGACGGATCATTGGCGATAAAATTTACGTTGTCAAATAGACATGCCATGTGCATTTTTGTTTATGCTCCTACCATGATTCTGAAACACAGTTCTATCAAATGCAAATGGTGGCTTATATAGACAATTTAATGTCAATGTTTCCATGTCAAATTCATTGTTTAAGTTTGTATATAAGCCCCTTATCGATGCTGAGTGTCGAGTTGTTCCTACAAAGAATTTTGTAAACTTAAATCATTTTTTTTCTAAGATCTCTTTAGTAAAGTCGTAGTGGGACTTGTATGCCTAGAATTTCAACATGGGCAAAATAACTTGATGTTTTTTTGATACAAACTCAGAACAAAGTATATGTTTTTTTTTTGTATCCAATAGTGTTCCTCATGAACTTCTTGGCAGTCACTTCTTATTTTCTCCGAAATTCACATTTAAGCACCCAACCTTACCCTCCAGAAACATTTGGTAAGTTTTTTCCTGAACACAGTTACTCTCTAAACTTCTGATAAGTCCCATCCTAAACTACGAGGAAAGTTTCCGCAAAACTTTGGAAAAATACTCTCCAGAATTTCTTGGAAAATCTTATTAAAGTTTTAAGAAGTTTCTTCCTGAATTTATAAGAAGTTCTTTTCTGAACTTTCGAGATATTCTCTTCTGAACTTCAGGGGAGTATTCTCCTGAACTTCGGGGATGTTTGTTCCTGAATTTCTGAGAAGTTCCTGCTTGAACTACTAGAAAGCTCCCCCTATAGTTCTGGAAAGTTTCTTCCTGATTTTATCAAAAGTATCCACCCGAACTTCTGGAATTTTCTGAACTTTGAGAAGTTCTCATTCTAAAATGCTGGAATGTTCGATTCTCTAGCACTTCTGGGTAGTTTCAACTAAACTTTTGGTTTCTTCGGAACTTCTGAGAAGTTCGCTTGTGAACTTCTGAGGAGTTCTTTACTGAATTTTTGGAAAAATTCTTTCTTGATCCTACAGGTAGTGCCCTCTCTGGTAAGTTTATTTCTGAAATTCGGGGGAGTTTTTTCCTGAGCTTATTATTTCCAATTTTCTGGTTGGTCTCATCCTGAACTGCGAGGAAATTTTTTATTGAAACTTTGGGAAAGCCGTCTCCAAAATTTCTAGGAAAATTCCCTTAAATTTATCATTGAAGTTTCTTCCTGGACTTCTGAACTTTTGGGAAGTTTTCTCCAAAAATTTGAGGAAGCTTGTTCCGGAAATATTGGGAAATTCCTGCTCAAATTAGAATGAAGTACCTCCAATGCTCCTGGAAAGATTCATTCTGTTCTTTCTAAAGAATTTTGAGATATCTGAAATTTTGAAATGTTCTCTTTCCCTTAACTACGCAAAATCTGCCTAGCACTTCCTGCGGATTTTTTTCCTGATATTTTGAGAAACTATAGGTAGTGCCCTTCCTGGTTAGTTCCTGTCTAAAGTTTGGGGCAGTTTTTTTTTTGAACTTCTGGGAAGTTCAATCTTCAATTTCTGGGAAGAACTCCAAAACCTCTGAAAAGTTCCTAACTTCAAAAAAGTCCTATTCCCTCCACTTCGTCCTGAAGCTCTGATAAGTCCTCTCCTGATTCTTGGGGAAGTTCTGGTAAGTATGATCTTGAACCTCGGTAATATTCGGTCTTGAATTTTTGAAGGTTCTTCTTGCTTGAACTGCTTGCTCCCAATACTTCTGAGAAGTTTCTACCTGACCATCGGAGAAGTTTTTTTTCTCGAGAAAGTCTCTTCCTCGGGAATTATCTTCCCGAAGCTCTGGGAAGTCGTCTTCTAAACTTTCCAGGATGTACCCTAAATTGTGGGTCTTTTCTTTCTATACTTCTAGAAATCCAGGACTAATTCAGAGATATATTTCTAAATCCCTAGTGCAAATGTACTGAAATGATGAATTTAGTAGTACCGTAAAACGGAGTGACTTCGATCACTTTTTGAACTATTTCTTGAAATTTTCTATGATAATTATCTTTAAAATTTTGTTTTACATTTTTTAAACCAGTAGTATAAATTAAAAAAAAATATTATGTCAGATGAACTTTAAAAAAATTGTTTAATTCCCGCGGCCAATTTTCAATAATGGGGTGACTTCGATCAAAATCAATTTTATCCATTTGGAGTGCTTAAATGAATAAAAAAAACACCAAATTTTTATGCAAATCGTTCGATGCAGATGTCTCCCGAATAGCACAGGGGTGAAGTATTCTCCAAAGGGAACGTTCATTAATTATGTCACGCAAAAAAGGACCATTTTCAAAGCCCTCCCCCTTTGTCATGTTTTTTTATGGACCTTAAATTTTGTGTACAGATTATCACAATTCCCAAAGCTCCCTTCCATTGAAAGCATGACATAATTTATGAGCGACTATTGCTATTTTTCAGTAGTTCACCTTAATATTAGACAAACAGAAATACCTCACTCATGTCGTTTTTAATTCGGTACTACACCGGAGTAATGACGCCAACACTGCCGTGAATCGCATATCCGTCCCATATGGATAGGAAATCAAGAAAATATGGTACTGATATGCGATTCACGGCAGAATAAGTGCGAGTCATTAACAGTTAAGGAAACGTTTGTTAATATCATCATATTTTTAGGGGGAGGGGGATTTTACAGACCGTGACGATCCAAAAGAACCATACAAAAATCCAAAAGAACCATACAAAAGAACCATACAAATAACCAAGGTGACTTTCTGTAGAAAAACGAAACAATTTGGGTGGCGGTTACTATCTGGTTACTATCCAGAATACCTTTCACCAGTAGCTTTGCGCTAGCCGGAGTCAAAGGGAATCCCCATTCATATATAATTTTGATAGTTTCCCGGAGATCCGCTTCCTCGGCATCGGTTTAGATTGTCTGACCACCAACCGTTTGCAGGTGCCGTCCATTGAGTGTATCATGAAGGGTGCTGTAAGGAATGCTGTAGGTCCGACCAGCTTCACGCAGTGAATATCTTATTTTTTCGTACTGCTTCCAACGCAGCATCCATCGATTCGGAACTGTACTGTAAATAAGCTCTTCCACCAACCTTTTTCATGTTCTTTCTCGGCATTTTGGACTTCTCAATGCCAGTATGTTGTCGAAATAAATGTTTCACACCTTCTCTCCAACACAGAACAAAACAAAACAAACCCTTTGACAGATTGGAAGGTAGTGCAACACTTCGAGAAGTTTATGTTAATTCGTTTGCTCTTAATTTTCGATCAAAATTTTTGTTTTATTCATTAATTTGTTTATGTATACAAAATTAATATTTTTTCGATTGGCTTAGAGAGACGAATGTTTAAGTAATCTGAAAATGTGGTTGTCGATTTTTTTAGAAATCATTTTATTGCTTGAATATATGATTGTTGTTGGGCTTGGTAAAAAGTACCATAAGGAGCATTTTTTTTTAAATATTTTTTTATAGCGAAGGAAATAGAGAAATGCTAAATTTATATACCCTAATAAATGCTGAATATATATGAATATATGGTTCAAAGCTTAAAAAATTCAGGCACTTGGAGAAGGATAATTTTAAATTGAATAAATATCGGACTTGGTGGTCGAGGTGGTTGATCGAAGTCACCCCGCT
Organism: Aedes japonicus; assembly: GCA_034211315.2. Classification (NCBI taxonomy): domain Eukaryota; kingdom Metazoa; phylum Arthropoda; class Insecta; order Diptera; family Culicidae; genus Aedes; species Aedes japonicus. The sequence continues at coordinate 122,305 of JASCZW010000517.1, read as the reverse complement.
CTACGGTACTTTGGAAAATTCAGAGTTTTAAGATTTATTTCAATAGCTCAGAACTTTTACAGTTTTTCTGTCCCCCGAGTGGCAACCAACTGGGTTTTAGAACAACAAACTCAGCAACCCATTTTTACGGAAAATTTCTCAAATATGATTTGTGTTGTTGTGAACCTTGACTTTCGTTGTGACTAAATAGCAAAGGACCAATATTACCAACGCTTTGACAATGATTTTTCACATGGGATTGAACACTTCCATAAGTAGGGACTCCATGTTACCCTCGGAAAGGGCCTATACGATACTTATCTCCGGGACCATTGTGTCTCAAAGTGGCCCGCCGCTTTCGTTTCTTGAAGGATTTCTACTTTAAATGATACCAATGATGTTTTAAAAAAAAAATCAACAAAACTTCTTACCGTATCTACAATACTGTTCAGATCCTTGTACGTTTTAAATCCGAAGTTCAGAGAATACCTTTATATGAAATTTAAAAAATATTTCAAATGTCTGTAAAAGTCTGCAACATACATAAAATGTCTGCTTAATGTCTGCATCGTTAGAAAAGTTTGCATAAAAATGAAAAGTCTGCAAATTTACAGACATGTCTGTGAATATGGCATCCCTGTGCTCGACGAACAATTTAGCTTCCGACGTGGTCGGTCTACAATTCAACAACTTAATCGAGTCGTTGACATCCTCAGACGGGACAAGTCTGTTTCTAAATCATCTGTCATGGCTCTTCTCGACATCGAGAAGGCCTTTGATAACGTGTGGCATGATGGCTTGGTGTACAAGCTAAAACGATACAATCTTCCCATCTTCCTGGTGGAGATAATTCAAAATTATTTGTCGGCCAGGACATTCAGTGTTTCGCTGCAAGGTGCAGTTTCCGATGCACAGGAGATCTCCGCCGGTGTTCCGCAGGGAAGTATACTAAGCCCACTTCTATTCAACCTATACACCTCGGACATACCCCCGCTCCCTGAAAATGGATCTCTGTCGTTATTCGCCGATGATACCGCAGTCGTCCACAATGGTAGAGTAACAAGAGCGCTTACAGCGAAACTGCAGCAAAGAATGAATGTTCTGTCAGAATACTTCACCGAATGGAAGATCTGTGTCAACGCGGCGAAGACCCAGGTCATCCTGTTTCCACACTCCAACTCTCCCAAACTTGTTCCGCCTGAGGATTATAAATTAGCCTAAACAACACAACGGTGGAATGGGCCAAATCAGCTGTCTATCTTGGCTTTACCATAGACAGCAAGCTTATTTTCAGGGAGCAGGTTGACAAAACTGTCACAAAGTGTAACGATTATGTTGAAGCTACTGTACCCATTGATCAACAGAAGGTCTACATTATCCCTGAAAAACAAGCTTGCTGTCTACAAGCAAATCATACTTCCAGTCATCGAGTACGGCATGCCAATCTGGGAGAGTTGAGGTAAAACACATCACCTGAAGCTTCAGGTTTTGAGTTCCTCAGGCTGATCCTAAACACCCCTCCGAGGACAATAACATCTGAGGTCCACCGTCTGGCCGAGATAAAAATGCTCGATGGTCGCTTTAGTGAGTCTATCAATCGGTACAGGGCACGCCCCCTTACATCGAATCACCAGATCATCCTGAATTTATCTTTTCAGAACATGTAACATGTCAAAATGAAGAATAAACATGATAATCAGCCAAATCCTCCATAGAGGTACAGAGATACTGTGAGTTAAAATAATAGAAATAACGAAAATCTCGGTATCTCTAAAACAGCCTGAATGTATGCATCGTAAATCATTAGCGATGTTCCAGAACGTTTCCAAATCGTTCCGTAAAAGTCAGTGGATCTCAAAGCTTTGGAAACGAAATTCTAAAACAGTAAAATAATCAAACCTTTCGTTCGATTGCCTATTCAAAATGCACACAATTTTCAATTATAATCGATCATAATATTCCTCTGTTTTTAAATTGTTTTGTATCGTCTATTAAACGAAAAAAAATGCTTCCGTGCTTTAGAACGCGCCATAAGAAACCCGGTACGCACCATTCCCATTCGGTCATCATTGTTTTCGTTTGTTCATTGTTTTCGTTCACCATCCAAAACATTCAATAATCATGCCACCCGTACTAACAGAAGACCACGCTTTGCAAAATTTTAGCTCCCGTTAAATCAGCCTCGACCAACAGCAGCAGCGGCAGCAACAGGCTTCTGGTTTCGCAACTGTCTCTACGTGGCCTGAAACCGCGAAGCACTGCCCTCGCGCATGGATCAACAGTAGCGGCAGGGGTTACGCCTCCCAATGTTCTATCGCCGGAAAATCGTGTCGGACAATCGGTGTTCTACGACTGCCTGGACGCCAGTCCAATGTTGGACAAGAAGCTGGCAGCTAAATCTCCCTGCCTAACCGAAACGGACGACGACGTGTCCGACATCGATCAGGAATGTACGATCTTCAGTGGTGTCACCTACCTGGGAGCAACCCGCATCAATGCCCCAAAATCGGAAAAGGAAATTCTGCAAAAGGTAGCAGAAATGAATGGCAGCTCCAGCATATCACCCCTCGGGATGAAGGTGTCCGTTAGCATTCCGACTCGCTCGGAAGGACTAGTGGTGTGAGTAGACAAAATTGTGTTGTGTTGATGCAAATGAAACGAGTAACGATCGTCCACAGGCTCTACGACGGAGAAACGAATACTGTTGTGGCGACATATGAAGTTCAGCGGATTCTGTTCTTTGCCCGGGGACCAGTCAAATCGGCGAACCAAGCATGCTTTGCGTTCACCTGGTCCCATGGAGAATCGCAGGAAACTGCCACTCACCAGTGCCATGTCTTCAGATGTAACATCCCGGAAGCGGTTACTCAAGTTAGCGGTTAGTTTTAAGAATCACAATCTCACATGTTTTGGTGTCGGGTTAATGCCTGCTTATATTTGCCTCCTGTACACTTTTCCACGTCTTAGCAACGATATAATCGAACTCACTAATAAATATTCAAATGTTATTTATTTGAACAGCTTGCTTCGCCAAGGCCTTCCAGCGTGTGCTTCCCGCGAGTATTCCGGCTAGTATGACGACGTCGCTGGCAGACAGCAGCATTGCCAACGTTATGTTGTCCTCGATTACCTCGGACAGTGCCGGCAATCCGATTCAGTCTGCAATGTACGAATTTAGTATTTCGCTCGAAATCAAGGAAAAGGAGAAAAACGGTTACACCACAGTACCCAGGGATGCCAAGTCCAGTTTCCGGCTACGGTGCAACACCGATAAGGAGGTTAGCATAGTGGTGAAGCAGATACCATCGGAGCAGTTTCCTCCGTTGTTCATCGAGCGATGTTTCGGTGTGCTGCTGAGCCCCGGAAAAATTGTCCGCCAAGCCGATATGCAATTGCTGGATATGGTCACGATGGGCTACATCAATACCGATTCGACCGTTCCACCGGCTCAGAATCCAATGACGGCTTCGGTAACATCACTAACGGCAGCGGCCACCTATGCTCAACATCCGTACCAGATTCGGGCCGAGTGGAAAGCTAACGACAAGGCGTTCGAACAACTTAATACGGAAACACAGAAGAAATCTCTTACCGTGGCGGTTGATCTAGTCATCAAGGGTATCCAAGAACCGGTACGATTTGTTATCGAAACGTCCGTAATGATTCTGTCGCAAAGTGAATTGCGAATAATGCAAAATCTCTTCACCAACAAACGACTACTGGTGATGCACTACTACTTGACACTGAAGGAGAGCAACGAAGGTAACTGGAAGGTGGAAGCGATTGATCATTCCGATGAGATAGTCGAACCAACACCGCCGGCATCACTTTCGTTAAATTTGAACTTCAAAACATGGACGTTTAAAACGTCCGCTAGTGTGCAATCGATGGAGTTCGACGACTCCAGCCCGGATTACAGTTCCGATGGGGACGAACCGCTGCTTAGTGGTACTGGAGAGGTATCCAAGGAATGTTCAAGCGCTCTGCTGGAAGACTGGGACGAGATACTGATGGAATGGGATCACGAAAATCTGGATAAGCGACCGAAGAACCTGGCGAACTTGGTTCGTTGTGGAATACCGGACATACTGCGGGGCACGATTTGGCAGAAATTGGCCAACGTGGAAAACAAGACGGATATGGCCGATTCGTATCGTATACTGATTACCAAAGAAACGAGCTGTGAAAACGTGATTCAGCGAGATATTAACAGGACATTTCCTGCGCATCGGTACTTCAAGGACACCGGTGGAATGGGACAGGACAGCTTGTACAAGGTGTCCAAAGCGTACGCCGTGTACGATACGGAAGTTGGCTACTGCCAGGGATTGAGCTTCATAGCAGCTAGTCTGTTGCTTCATGTAAGTAGTGCGGTTTTTGGTAGATTTTATGTTAAACTTTTTGAATGGTAGTTTTTTTTGGTTTGGTTTTTTAGAAGGATGATTGGCTCATTCGGCCATCAAAGATGGGATTGAGCTGGTTACAAATGCCCTGGAAGCATATCGAAAAGCTGTATTGTATTTGGGGTTTAGTTTGCTATTGATCAGATCACCAGCTCCGCCGAAAAGTCCAAGTCCGTAGAACATTTTCGGTGGAAGCCAGCTTTTGATTATGCGGGTAATGGTTGTTCTAGTTCTAGAGCAGTGAAGGGCAGTTCATTTGATCAGACAGCAAATCTGCGAGTGATAAGTGCCTTTGCGGTTTCACGACGAATTTTAAGACATCCTGGGACAATGAATCATATGGCAGCAACTCTCGCAACTCGGAAGGTTGAAAGGGTCGCTCCAAGGCAGTCTACGAAGAGTGTATCGGATAAAACGTCGTTGAATTGACTCAATACGTTCGACGCCATTTTGTAAATGAGGGTTCCAGACCGGGAAAGCATATTCCAAGATGGACCTCACCAACGAACAGTACACACACGGAAAATGAAGCCGAGATTTCGGGAAGCTTTCGTTATGATGTAGGACATGTGAACTTTGTACGTGAGTTTATCGTCGAGTATCACACCAAGGTCCTTTACTTGGTTGTCTCTTTGCAGAGGAGTTTCAACCAAGGAAGAATTCACCTCGCACCACCTTTGTACTGTCTCTAAATCTTTTTGCAACTGTTAGGCGTCTCGTAGCGAATCCACGCGAATGTAGATTTTAAGGTCGTCAGCAAAGCTTATCCGGTGAGATTGTTGACATCGTTGAAATACAAGAGAAAAATCAGCGGCCCAAGACGACTACCCTGGGGCATACCCTTAAGTTGAGAGTTCTGCCACAAAGAAACGGTTTGGACCAATGAAGCAAGGAAGCGCCGAAGCTAAGCCTTTACAGTTTTGGCATGGTTGATTCTGCTGAAGGCAGCAGATAGGTCCATGTAGACAACGTCCGGAAACGAAGAAACCCGAGGAGAAAGAGAAAGCGAATCCGTTCGCTGAAGGCGTCCTAGTGAGGTCTCCACCGCGTAGAATGGTGGAATCAGGCGTGAGCGACACGTGCGGTAGTGCTACGGCATCGGAGGCAGGTGTTACCAAGCTAGGGGTGGCCATGGATAGGATGCGGGAAACCCTTCATAAGGTGATGGAGGTGTCTGAGCAATTGGCCGCGATTATCGACTTCACGTCGACGCGTAGCAATATTGCAAAGGACCTCAAATTGAGCCTTCTGAGGCTACGCATGACAGTGCAGGCTGCATGCAAGGAGAGGGAAGAGCTGGAGGGTAAGCTCCTTGCCGAGCAAAGTGTCAAAGAGTTGGCAAGGCTAGCAGCTACGGAAAGGGCAAGGGACATAGCCTCGAAGCAGACACAGACGGATGCAGCCGTCTCTGCCGGAGAGTCCACCCTACCAATGGGGGCAGGGACCTCCAAGCGGGCTAGGCAGTCCCCGGGCGAAACGGCACCTGGCGCTTTAAAGAAGCGTATCGTGTCGGATGCCCCAGGTCGCTAAGTGCCCGGTCGCTAAGGGTATACCAACGTCAGACAGTTAGCGAGTCAGCATCGGATATCGCCATTATTTCCGACCTATACCGCATCCCACCCGGCAACGGGAACTGGTTTGCGGACAGGGCTAATATGGCGGCATTATGGACGATGGGCAAGTACCCGGTTCAGGAGGTTGTGTCTACCACAAACGAAGGCTTCGCGGTTGTAAAAGTGAATGGAATGTTCTTCTGCAGCTGCTACGCACCGCCAAGACGGTCGATCGAACAGTTTACCAATATGCTAGATCGGATGACAACGGAGCTAACTGGCCTGACCCCGTTGGTAATAGCGGGGGACTTCAACGCTTGGACGCTCGAGTGGGGGAGCCGCCTTACCAACCCTAGGGGCCAAATACTTCTGGAGGCCTTGGCTAGGCTCAACGTAGACCTAGCCAATGTGGGTACCAAGAGTACCTACCATAGAAACGGAGCGGAATCGATCATCGACATAACATTCAGCAGTCCTGGGCTGATAAGCAATTGGAGGGTGGATGATAGCTACACCCATAGCGACCACTTGGAGGTTCGATATTGTATCGTCCACAATACAAGGCAGCGTGCGGAAGGAGGAGCATCCACTCCATTTGACCGCAGATGGAGGACGTCCTACTTTGATGTAGAGACTTTTAAAGAGGCGCTTGAGAGGGAACGAAATTTACGCGAAACCCAGGAGCCATGCGGCGAACGACTCGTTATGACACTTACACGAGCGTGCGAGCGACTATACCGAGGGAAGTCAAACCGAGGAATGGAAGATCGCCGGTGTATTGGTGGACGGAGTCGATTGCCGACCTCCGAAGAACATGCCTCCACGCAAGACGGAGGGTGCAGAGAGCGCGGTCAGACGCCGAGAGAATCGAGCGTAGAGGGGCGCTAGTCGCCGCGAAGGCCGCACTAAAGAGGGAGATAAAGGCCAGCAAGCGAGCCTGCTTCGAGGGTCTGTGTCAGAGGGCCAATGCGAACCCGTGGGGTGACGCCTATCGGATAGTAATGGCCAAAACCAGAGGATCGGCGGCTCCAACCGAGCGTTCATCAGTGCTGCTGCAGGTTGGGGGACTCTTTCCGAGCTACGACCCGAGTCCATGGCCCCCCGCCGCCGTAGATTTGTCCCATGACCAGCGTTCCAGTATCCCAGACCTTAACGCTGTCATAGCGACGGAAGGGTGGACGGCTCCGTCCGAACACCCGTGACCACGTGGGCATTGATAACGGCACAACGGGGGCCGGCGACGAGGCGACGGTGACGAATGATGAACTCATTGCGATAGCAAAGTCGCTAAAGGTGAACAAAGCGCCGGGACCTGATGGTATCCCGAACCTGGCCATCAAGACGGCTATCTTGCTGGATCCCGAAATGTTCAGGGTGGTGATGCAAAAGTGTCTGGATGAAGGCGTCTTCCCGGACGCCTGGAAAATTCAGAACCTTGTGTTGCTACCAAAGACAGGGAAGCCACCAGGAGATACATCGGCATATAGACCTATATGTCTGTTGGATACAGCGGGTGCTCGAGAGGGTAATCCTCAACAGATTGACAACGTACACGTAGGGTATAGGCGGCCTGTCTAATAATCAGTTTGGCTTCCGCAAAGGGAAGTCGACGGTGGATGCCATCCTGTCCGTCACCAAGACGGCTGAGGTGGCAATCCAGCGCAAGAGGCGAGGAGTACGATACTGTGCAGTGGTCACCCTTGACGTGAGAAACGCGTTCAATAGCGCCAGTTGGGTGGCTATCGCCGACTCGCTCCAGCGCCTACAGGTTCCTGGGTACCTGTACAAGATTCTCGGAAGCTACTTCCAGAATCGCGTACTGGTACACAAAACAAAGGCAGGCCAGAAATGTGTTCAGATCACCGCAGGCGTCCCACAGGGTTCGATCCAGGGTCCGGTGCTATGGAACAGGATGTACGACGAGGTACTGCGGCTTGAGTTCCCGAGCGGGGTAAAGATTGTCGGGTTCGCAGACGACATCACCCTAGAGATGTGTGGTGAGTCCATCGAAGAGGTCGAGTTAACGGCCTCACACTCCATTGGCATTGTGGAGAGATGAATGAGCTCCAGGCAATTGGAGCTAGCCCACCATAGGACTGAGGTCACGGTGGTGAATAATAGGAAATCGGAGCAACATGCGACGATCAGTGCAGGTAACTGCACAGTAGAATCGAAGAGGTTCTTGAGGTATCTTGGGGTCATGATCGACGATAAGCTGCCCTTTGTCAGTCACGTCGATTACGCTTGCAAGAAAGCCTCAATGGCTATATCGGCATTAAGCGTAAACTCCTGGCCAGCGTCGCCCTGTCCACACTTAGGTACGGCGGGCCGGCATGGATCACCGCCTTGAGGACCAAGAGCTACGCAAGTAAGCTAGAGAGTACGCACAGGCCTATGTGCATAAGAGTGGTTAGTGCTTACAGAACGGTATCACGCGACGCGGTCTGCGTCCTAGCGGGGATGATGCCAATAGGCATGGTCATAAAAGAGGACGTAGAGTGCTTCGAACAACGTGGAACAAGAGGTATTCGGAAGACCACTAGAGCCGTATCCATGGTTAAGTGGCAAAGGGGATAGAATAACTCCATCAAATCCTAATCCCGGAATTAACCGGGTGGGTCGGTAGGCGAAGCGGGGAGGTGAACTTCCACTTAACGCAGATATTGTCTGGCCACGGCTGTTTTAGACAATACCTGCATAAATATGGGCATGCACAGTCCTCCGCATGCAGCGAGTGCGCGGGAGTTGAGTTAACTGCGGAACATGTGTTCTTCGCATGTACTCGCTTCGACGGCGCGATATCAGGCATGTTTGCCGTAAGCGGTCACGACACGACTCCGGACAATTTGGTCCCGAGGTTGTGCCAGGACCGGGACGTCTGGGACGCGGTATGCGTAGCAGCCTCCCAGATCGTCCTCGATCTCCAACAAAAATGGCGAAACGACCAAAGGCAGGTCGCACCTAACTACTAAAGCCCTAAGTAGTTAGACATAGTGGGTGCTGAACAAGCACAAGAGCCCCCTACCTGAAGTAATACCGAAAGGTGGTTCCGGGGAGGGTCCAGGGCTTAAGGCACGGGTGGGTTTCTAGTGGGTCGAGAAGTTGGCACCCTCATTCCCACACCCTTAGTTCTTCAGGTGTCTGGTTGCAGATTTTCCATCCCGTCCAAAAAAAAGAAAAAAGGCAACGTCCGTTTGAGAACCAGCTGAAATCCCATCCATGATGAAGGAAGTGATTGATAGAAGTTTTGTGGGCCATTGAACGCTTCGGCATGATCCTGATGAAAGTTTGGTCGACTTAAATTTGCCGCATTTCCTTTCATCGTTCATTAAACAATTTTGCACACCCCTCATTTTGAAGATGTGTGCGTGTAGCATCATGCCTCTATTTGATTTTGAGATTGGCACTCCATTATGATCCAACATCTTTCCACCGGCGGTTTTTGGTACAAAAACAACGTTATTGTCTCTGTACCAACCCAATGTCGATCGCGCGTAATGGAATGATGCCAGGTCTGGCCAAAATAATGTCTCGCCTCCGTAACACCGCATGAAGGGCAGGCAACAGACGCTTCTGGAGGCACTCGGTGCGGTAAATTTCGCTGTTGATGGTACCCGTTGTGATGTACGGTTTACTCAGTTTACCGCATTGACATATGGCCAGCCAGAGCAAGTATTTTTTGGCGAATTTGTCCACTTTCTTCTTCCTTATGTCTTCCGGAACATTAAACCGTGATTTGGCAACGTAGAACTCCAGCCCCGGTATCTGCTTTGCGTCTGCCTTGTTGTAGGTTTCGTCATCCATAACCACACACATCGGTTTCGTTAACCACTCTCGATACAGCTTCCTTGCGCGGGATTTGGCCGCCGTGTTCTGTTGATCACGCCAGCTCGGTGCCTTGCGGACCTTGAATAAAAGAAGCCCAGCTCGTTTCATGGCTTGCTTAACGAACCAGGCGGAACAGTTTGCCTTTAGAGCCGCGTCGCGGATTACACTTCAAATAATCCAACACCTTCCGGGCCTTCACAGGTTCAGCTGTTCGACATTCTTCCACTTCCAGCCCCGCCGCTCGTTCGTCTGGGGCTCCTTAAACGATTTTACCACCCGAGACACAGTTGTATGGGTAATTCCCAGTTGTCTTCCAATCCTTCTCATGGACGCAGTCGGATTTTCCATGACGGCGCGCAAAAATTCTCCGGCGATTTTCTTCTTGTTTCGATGACATCTCAATAACCACTAAACCGATGAAATTTTGCACATGTAAACAATTCACTCCAAACTAGTTATACCCAGATTTTCATCAATTTTTACCCACGGACAAAAAAGTTACACACGGATAAAATGGTGTATTTGTTCGAGTACAGGCCTTAGTCTGGAATGTATTGTATGCAATTCTGTTCACACATCGAAATCAAAACCTCCTTCCCTTTGTAGCCTAACCTTCCCAATGGTGTATTAATATTGACTTAAAATTAAAATTTCGAAATTCTACGAAGGGTTGAATTCCGGGTCAATATTGACCCTAATGTCTTATGTGTCAGTTTTTTTTCAATGCCCTAGGAGCGTTAAATAATCCTCTCCTGTCCGTAATTCCAGATGCCCGAGGAAGAAGCCTTCTGCGTTCTGGTAGCGCTCATGTACAACTACGGCCTGCGTGATATGTATAAAATGGGCTTTGAATCTCTGTACCTGCGTTTGTACCAGCTGAACCGTCTGATGAAGGATCAACTGCCGGATCTCTACGAACACTTTCTCAACACGGGTGTCGAGTCGCACATGTTCGCCAGCCAATGGTTCCTGACGCTGTTCACCGCACGCTTCCCACTGTACTTTGTGTTCTCCATTCTGGATGCATTCCTGCTGGATGGAGTCACGGTGCTCTTTCAGGTCGCTATCACGCTGCTTTCTGTATGCAAAAAAGAACTCCTGGAGCTGGACTTCGAGGGGATCCTGAAGTACGTCCGCGTTACACTGCCGAAGAAATGCCGGAGCGAAAACCAGGCCAAGAAGCTGATGAAACTCTCCTTCGAATGCAAGGTGAAGAAGATGAAGAAGTACGAATTGGAGTACATCGCTAAAAAGGAGGAAAACGAACGCAAGGAACGAGAAATGAAGCAGTACGAGCTTCGATTCCACGAGGAAAGGGGCAAGTTGCAACAGGAGATTGTGGCTCTGAATGAGAAGCTGGAAGCTGCAGCAAAGGAGGAAAAGAAGAGCATTGGGATTATTACAGACTATAAGCAAATAATCCAGCGACAAGAGCATGAGAATAATAAACTTCATCAAATGATGGAAGATTTGACGGTGAGTCGCATGGGTCCAACGTTAGAACTGAGCTAATTATATTTACTTCCTTTCAGAAAACCGTATCCGGATGTTCAAAATGTTCATCCAGCATACCGAAATCATCGCCGTTGCATAAAACGTATGGGAAGAATCTGCAGCTCGCTAACAATGAGAACAACAATGATCAAACCATCCACCAGACGGAAAGTAATCTCGGGCCACTGGACCCCATGTTGATTGCAACGCAAAGGATAAGAGAGCTTGAGCTGGAGTTAGCTCAAACAAAGCTGGCCCAGGTTGAAGCCGAGTGTAAATGTCAGGTTTGTGCATCCTTGCCACTATCATTACGGATCGATTTTGCTAATGTTTGGCGTGATTTTTTTCTCTAGGATCTTCATCATCAACTAACCACTACGCTGTCCGAACTACACACAAACCGCAGTAGCTGGCAGCCGTGGTTTTCGAAAACGTTAAACTCTATACAGGAGAAGGTGGTCACAAGGCGTGATGTGAACGCTCCGATACCCACGTTCCAGTCCTACACTGATTCAAGTGTAAGTCCAATAGTAGTTCAACCTTATCGCAAGCTTCATTCCTACATCTCTTTCCCGATAGGTAAAATTGCGCGAACATTCCCATACCATACCGGCGCAAACGCAAATGCGAAACAATTTGAACCAGCGGCACAGCTTTGGGCATTCAGGCTTTGAAGCAGCCTGTGGCGATGACCTCGTACGTGCGGCAAATATTGGTCACGGTGGCAATGGCGACGGTAGAACAGGACCAGGCAATAACGACCACGTAAGATTAAGGGACTCTGCACAAAGATGTAACAGTTTGAAGTAAATCCAGCCAGCAGCTAGTCGGAGACCACAGCAACGACACTGCATCACTTTCCCGATTGATTCTACGGGCGATGGGAAGCATACTTAAGAATTCATAAATATTTTAATAACAGCATATAAGAACATATAATAAGCTGATTAGCAACCAATCAGACGACGCTATGATATTTTACTGAACAAGCGGGCATGCTGCGACCCGGTCGAAGTTGGTTAGTAGACGCTTAGACTCCCCAACCTGGTATTCGGACAGTGGCAAGCTTTTTTTTTTGTCACTCAGCTTTTTTTTTTGGTGCTTGATTCTATTATGGATAGGCCACCGGCTGTGCGTGGATTCAGAATCCTTTAGTATCGGATCTGCCAATAAATACATAACAGCCCCAACAGCAATCGGAGATCAGTGACTGTTATGCGTCTATGTGCAGTGAGGTATGATTGTTCTCAACAATAAGTTTTCATCGTACTGTGTTATCTTTTTCCTAGATTTTCCACTAATCGGTAGTCTCTCTATGTCTCTCTCTCTCTCTGTTAGAATGCGAGGAAGCTTAGTTTTCTACCGTGTGGTATCCGTTCTGTACTCATTTTACTTATTTTGTAGATGAAGTTCTCAAGTTCTCAGATTAAAACTTGAGAATTTTCATGCGTGTGTTTGTTTTAAACAATTTCTTCAACACGAAACCATATTATGAGTGGTTAATGGAACATGCATATGTCTCGAATTCAATTTAAACGTCTTTTTATGACTTTCCCATAAAGATCTAAATCGAGCGATGGATCGATAGCACACGGTATGTCTGTATAAAATAACTAAACCCCTCATTGTTAGTACACCGATGGGCTTCAGTGTTATAATTTATTAGTAGTTTTGTTTTCAAAGCAACATAACTTGTACTGTTATAAAATTAAAATAAAACGGAAGAACAGAAAGGGAAACGCAGCCTGCAAAGAACAATGCATTTTTGTCCATGAATTTAATACGCCTTTATCAGGAAGAAAAGTTTTGCTAAGTAGTAAATAGAACGACCATACACACTCCCCCCAATCGAGCACTGTTTGGACTTTTAATCTAAATAACGACGTATCACGATAGTCTTGGTTTCTGTGCTCTGTATGAATTAGTTGACTTCCTACGAAGACAAAGTACCTAGTAGCGAATTTCTAAATGAAAAAAAGTTAGTAGACCAGCATTGAAATGATTTGATCGTTCTGAAATACTTATGTCATCCAGAAACACAACAAACAGTTCTTTCGCAGACTATCTTTGTTCGTCATAACACGCTATATGCAGAATTTATCCAAAACGATAATACAACAAAAGCCAAGAATTGTTTAAAGTATCACCTATGTTGACCTGAGTTATATTTTTGAAAGAAAAATCCTTTCTTACTATCGGTTGGTCAATAAATCCGCTTTTTTACGTTATCAGGGGAATGCTAAATAGATAGGGAGCGAAAACAAATTACAAAACTTTTGGGAAGGGAATTTCATAGCAGAAATAAGAACCACATCAAAGGTTGATTCCATTGGTGGATTGTTTATCAACCGATCGGCGTGCGCAACAACGAAAGAACAATAGGCAAACCTTAACGAGCGACTAGGATTAAACACGGACATAAAAGAAGATGAAATTTTAGTATCTTTTGACGTCAAATCCCTCTTCCCTTCAATTCCAGTAAAAGATACATTAAATTTGTTAGAAAATTGGTTACTTTTTCAAAATAACGACATGGCATGGGGAAAAAAAGTACGTTCATACATAAAACTTACACAACTTTGCATGGAAGAAGATTACTTTTCCTTCAGAAACGAACATTTCAAACAATTAAAACGCGCCCCTATGGGTAACCCCCTTTCCCCTTTTCTGAGCGAAATCTTCATGGCAAATTTGGAAAAACAATTGCAAGATCAACTATCTATCGTTTGGTGTAGATACGTTGATGATGTGTTTTGCATTTTGAAGAAAGATCTCTTACCTCTCACCCTAAAAACCTTAAACAACGAACATAAAAACATAGAATTCACTTATGCAAAAAAGACAATAAATTACAATTTTTGAACTTGCTCGTAGTGAAAGAACAATCTAAACTCACATTTGAAATTTACAGAAAACCAACAAACACACAACGCACAATACCACATACGTCTAACCACTCATACCAACACAAAATAGCATCATTCAACCACATGATACACAGAATTCAAACATTACCACAAAGTCCAAACGGCATAACTAAAGAACTCGACTACATTTTTGACACAGCACACTTGAATGGTTACTCCCGAAAACTAATACAAAACGTAATCAACAAAAAAACACAAAAACAATACAAACAATCACTCACCACATTAACATATACACAGCCCCAACTTTAAAGAATAGCAATGGCATACGATAACCACACTACACAATTACGACCAATCCTAGGGAACTTTGGTTTTGAAATAGTTTATACTAGTAAAAATAATCAACTTAAAACTCTCTTAGGGTCTGCTAAAGACCCCATTAACAGTCTAAACAAATCCGGGGTCTACAAAATAAGTTGTGACCATTGCGGCAAAATTTACATTGGACAAATTAAACGTAATCTCAATATTCGTTTCAAAGAGCAGATTGCAGAAGTCACTAAAGCAAACAAAGACACTGACAAAGGGAACATACACCATTTTAAATCAAAAGTAGCTGAACATATATTCAACGGAGAATATTTTTTAAACTTAAATAACATACAAATCTGAAGACATATCACAAACCCCTGGAAACTTAAAGTAGCGGAAAGCATAGCAATCCACAAACAAAATTCTGTTTAAATTTATACCTTCATCACAAAAACATCTCACTACACAACACAACACCAATTTGACTAACTTCAAACGAAGTAATAATGAATAACCTTTTTGGTATCAAACAACATTCTAGGCAACAAACAAACACATAAGCACACTCAAGTACCTCCCTACCCACCCCTACCTCACACACCGCGGTACCAACAAACCTACTATAAATACTAGACCTACTGTGATGTTCCCTTCAAGTCGAGCACTCGACACTGAAGAAGTCTGTAAGTAGCAGACGAAATAGGTCTATCTGTCAAAAGATAAGCTTTCTGTAGTGGAATTTAACGGAATTTGCTCGCATTTACTAGCGACAATTTGAAAAAAGTGTTTCAATGTTTTATTTTTTATTTTTAAAAAGTGATCAAATGAAGTGTTAATTTTAAATTCTCCTAGTTTCCCAATCACAATCGTTATACTAATACGCTCAAAAAAGTTTTTTTTTAAATAGTGTTTTTAAAAAAAAAGTGAAAGTAGGATTAATGGTTAATTTAAGTAGTGAAGCCATCTGTAGGAAATTGAAAGGACTTTTCAGGCAGCCTAGTAAGCAGAACCAGTGTACTACTTCTACTTCTACTTCTTCTAACTAACTTTTGTTATGCCAATACCTATGCATGAATTTGTATGTTGTAATGACACTCTATGCCTAGGGAAGCCGAGAAAATGTTCAACCCGAACTATTCCCTCGAACGGGCCGGGAATCGAACGCGCGCCTTCTAATTGGTAAACTGTGCTCATACGAACTGAGCAATGCGAGGCTAGTGTAGTACGTGTTGTAAGCTGATAAGGGAAAACAGTCATTATCATGGACAGACACGGAAGACCGCGATAATCAGGTAGCAATGAAGATAAACCACAGGCCAAGCAAGCTACTTCAAGTAGAGCATCTTCAGAGAACAGTAAAATGCGTTTGCATTAAAAAATGCCGATTTTTCATGGGTTTACCTTCACCCGCACTGACGAAACTACCCATGCAGCATCAATCATAGTAACCCATGAGTCAGCAGGCAAAATTTGACACCAGTTCTATCAGTTGAACTCTAACCGTGATGGCAAAAACAGTGAAGCAACTCCGTTCAGCAGTGTGCGCGTTCAAAAAAAGGCACCTCGCCGCGTCGAAAACGGACATCGTGCGGCACTTTGTGGACGCCGGATACGCCCGTTCCGGCATCTACAACATCTTGGCACTATTAGACAACAATCAGAGCATCGAAAGAAAGCCCGGTTCCGGACGACCGACGACCCTGAGCTACATGAAGCTCCAAAGGATGCTGATGAGGAAGACCGAAGGAAAACTTCGTATTTTACTTCCCCCACGAAGGAAGTGAGCTTTGAGGTGAAGTTCATTTCACACACCAAGTTCCCCAAGAAGGAGCTGCTGTCGCTAATAATCAGCGAGAAGGGGATGTCAAAGCCGCACTTCTTTCGCTCCGGACTGGCCGTGAACGGGGAAATTTATAGTACGAAATACCGGCAGGAAGTTACGTCGTTCATCAAAAATACCATAAGGGCGCGGTGTTCTGGCCTGATCTGGCGTCGGCCCACTACTCGAAGCGAACGTTGGAGGACTGAATATCGTTGTGGTACCCAAGTCGGTGAACCCGCCCAACGTCCCCCAGCTGCGTTCCATCAAGAATTTCTGGGCCAACCTGAAGCGTAAGATCTACTCCAACATTTGTTTTCGCGAAAACTGAGGAGGAATCGATAAGTAAAACAAAGAAAGAACTCAAAAACATGCCTGCCCGCATGTTTTTGTCCGCCATGGAGAAAGTTCCGGTTAACCGCCAGAACGCCGCTCGCAAGGGGGTAGAATTTTTTTTCAAGTAAGCTTAAATAATAACCTTCCATGGGAAATTTATCAAAAGCAATTATCTGTCTTAGCTCCGAAAAATTAAAAAAAAGCCCATTTTTTAAATGCAAACGTTAATATACAGTTATAGCAGTGACAGTGACAATGTGTGTAAAGGTATGTAGTTTACTGTAAAAAATAATCATAGAGATTGATCACTTGCGATAAAAGCAGAGTACTGAAGACAGCGTTAGTTCTTGAAGCCTGCCACTTTTGGTGTGTCGCTAGTGACAATTTTAACATTTTATGACGATTTTAACATATATGCTATGGTTCACTATGAATTGGTAAAGTACCAAAATGTGTTCTACCAAACTACTAGTATCAGTAATTTAGATAAAACATCATATTTAATACCTGGCTGAAAAACAATGAACAAATACTATCGTTGCGATAACCACTACACTAAGACGATTTTTCTTACGAATAAAATTAACGACAAAACACGACAACTTTCGCCGCGAATATTGTGTTTGCTGCATATAGTCCTGTGGCTAAAAGTTGGTTTTCAACTTACCTACTACTTCAACTAATGAACGTCATTCTGGCACCACTGCTGGGCGAGCAAACGATTTGCGTTGACACCTGGAAACGTTAAAGGAGAGGTTAAGAAGGGGAAAAGTAACAAACGTGTTT
Organism: Aedes japonicus; assembly: GCA_034211315.2. Classification (NCBI taxonomy): domain Eukaryota; kingdom Metazoa; phylum Arthropoda; class Insecta; order Diptera; family Culicidae; genus Aedes; species Aedes japonicus. The sequence goes on along the minus strand of JASCZW010000517.1, from coordinate 104,925 downwards.
AAAGTAAGGACACCTGATACAGTACGACCCGATTGCATTAAATTTAAATCTATTACATTTAACTAATCATGTTTTTTGTTGTTGCTTTAAGCAAGTAATCAATTATATTGTTTGAAAACTAGAAATATCCTTCTATCTCTGATGGCTTCTGATGGCTTTGTGATAGTTGTTCTAGCGATATATTGTGTGCTAGGCTGATGCAAAATTTGAAATATTTGCTCCCCTAAGCTTAATCGACGCCAATTTGGGTCCTGATAGTTCCCAAACAATTTTAACACATTTGGTTTTAATTTGGCTTTGCACACGCTATTCAAAGTTTGTATGGGAATTAGTATGAAGAATCTCAAACTTACATTTCCAGATCCCTAACATCTTGATATTATGTCCTTAAACCAAATCTTATATACATTCATATAGTGTAAGTTGTCAACTATCAAAATGCCGAAGATACCTGACATGTAAATTTTATACAAAAATAGTTATTCAATAAAACATAAAATACACACTTTAGGTATGATGTTTTATTCTTATTTTTGTTTTCTTATTATTTATATGTTTTTTATATTTTATATTCATATGTTTTATGTATTTTATTTTATTTATATTATTATATATATTTTATATTTATATATTTTATATACATTACATATTTTTACTTCTTATTATTATATTTGATGAATAACTATTTTTGTTTCAAATTTACATGTCAGGTATCTTCAGCATTTTGATAGTTGACAACTTACACTATATGGATGTATATAAGATTTGGTTTAAGGACCTAATATTAAGATGTTAGGGATCTGGAAATGTAAGTTTGAGATTCTTCATACTAATTCCCATACAAACTTTGAATAGCGTGTGCAAAGCCAAATTAAAACCAAATGTGTTAAAATTTTGTGGGGACTATCAGAACCCAAATTGGCGTCGATTAAGCTTAGGGGAGCAAATATTTCGAATTTTGCATCAGCCTAGTGTGCACTCTGTTTTGATGCGCACATGGGAGAGGAACTCCCTTCTTTTTGGGTTTGTTTTGATTCGCAACGTCGATTCGCTTTGATTCGCAATATGGAGCAACATGGATTCGAACATTGAACGTTGAGGTTATGGGTCCAGGGACTTGCCCACTAGTATATATCAACACTTGTAATCAGAAAAGCTTAAAGACGTACAAGAACAACGTCGTGTGAAACAAAATCCATTTATAAGTCAGCCTTATGAAATTCCAAAGCATCGTTCATAAGTTGAAGCTTATAAAATCCATAAGATTATTTGGTTGAGTGTACTTCTATTCAATATCACAACCTGCCGTGCTCTTAAGGGTCACCCACAATTGATACGTTGCGGATGCGTTGACGTAAATTTGACAGAAAACCTATGGGAAAACTGTCAAATTCACGCAAACGCATCCGCAACGTATCAATTGTGGGCCAGCCATTACGGACTTATCAATACTTTCTCTTCACATCTTTGGTTCTAGCAAAAATTGCTGTCCGCTCCTAGGGTTGCATGTTAATAAAAAGGATATTTCGAATTTTTAAATCTATTAGTTTTGTTGCTAGATTTTGGTGAGCATCGGTGTTTATTTAGGGGATAGGAGGTCAGCGAGGTCATTTTCTTAAAGCTGTGTGCTTTCTTTAAGATAAGCGTCGGTGAATAATGGTAGCAGCCGGATGAGGGTTAGAATCTAGCCATGAATTATTGAATTTCGTTGAATTTAGGTTTGCCTCGCTGGTTCGCCTTGTTCTACTGACAATAAGAGAGGGACGCTGGATAAACCAGCTATAGGAAAAGAAATGGCTTCGGATAAGGTCAAGTAAGTCAAGGTCAAGACTGAATGTAAGTTGGAATATCCTTTGTTTGAAAACTATGAATTAAGAAATGTATTCATTCTAGCTTGGAGCTGCGAAATTAAAAATAAAAGAACTGCTAAAAAGAATTTTCTGCCTATTCGAACAATCCTAATACTTTAGGAAAGTTCGCAAAATCTAATCAATCATCAAAGAACTGCATAACATAGTAGAAATCCCTCTAACATTGTAGGGCTGAGTCCTAGAGAAGCAGTCGAGTTATTAGTACACGACACTGAAGAAGTCTGCACATTGTAGACGAAATACGCGTATCTGTCAAGACAAGCAACGGTAGTTGGAATTAAATGGAAAATACTAATTTTTCTTCTCATTTCTAGATATTGTAGGGCTGCTGCAAACTTTAGTACAGTTCATAGAACTTCAGTATAGTTCTCAGTGTTGTCTTACACCGTTTTAGCTGCCTAAGCTAATCTAGAAACAGAAAAACTTCGTTTGGCATATTCTATTTTCATAATATTGAATAGACCGCGACCGCTGTAAACGGCTTCAGGCAAAGACTTTTAATTTTTTGACGTAGACTACGTAAAACAGATACGTCTTACGGCAAGGATAGGGTGTCAATTGAAAATCTAACAATTAGCGACCGTCACGAAGTATCGTTTTAAATTAAACGCTTATAACTTATTAAATGCTCGATAGATTTTCGAGATATTTCGACAACATCAACAACCATCATTATTGGTGTTGTCTTATAATTTTGTTTGCAGCCTAAATTTAAACCGAGGCTAACTAGACCGAGAAGGTTTTAATTCAAATGCGGATCATTTCAAATTAGATCTTTTCAGGACGACCAATTCAATTTTGAGGAAGTTTGTTTGGTTTGAACAACTTACTCCCCGAGTTTTTACCAATTGGCATATAGTGGCTAAAACAATTTGAGTTTTTTTATTCGTTGCAAACCTAGACCATTGCACAATGGTCCAGAATGCGAATTTAGCTGGAATGATAGATTTTCAGCCTAAGTTTGATGTTTTGGAGCAAAATTGTCTTCTACAAAGTTGTTTATAATAACAAGGCGCTCCTTATTTTCAGAGAAATCGAAAATCTAACTTTTTTATTTGCAGAAATAAAGGCATACATTATTCACAAATGTCGTAGAGTTAATAATTTCAAGCAACTTTGATCGTACAATTTTTTCTGTACCTTTTGATATTACCGAATTAGAGCATTTTTTCCTACGTAGCTTAGGGTGTCCCTATAAAAATCTGTTATTTTACTGTAACTTTTTTATTTCAAATTTTTCAGCAATGTTGTCTTCCCTGTGATTCTAGAACAAAGGGCTGGAAAAGGGCCTACGACTGTTTGAATTCCCCAACAGATCCTGAAGAATCCATAACGCGATAAGGATAATGGTTTCCAGCTGGTCAATCATATTAACACAATCACTACAGCCAGCACAATCGTAACCCTTTCTGCATACCAACATTCAGACCAGAGCCGCCAAAGTTTTTTGTTACGAAGCCAGGGAATCATAGGATGTTCTAACATGCTTACTCACTTTATTTATGCTAACACCTATGAGGTATATCGAAAATAGGCTTTATCCACAGGCTTTTCTTCAGGTATATGTTGAAAACCGATATTTTATTCATACAAAAATTTTGATCCTTTATTGTACGAGGTTAAACTTTTGAACATAATGAAGACCGGATGAAATTTATTGTTATTCCTTCACGAATTTTCGAACTTTGGATCAAAATACTCTTCATTAAGTTCCGGACAAGTGTTGCATCGCATTTTTGGACACCGGAGCCCAATTTTTTTGAACTCCTGCATGTTCCCAGCTGACTTAACAGTCTTCTTGAAGGCCCTTCTTACGATTGCCCAGTAACGTTCGATGGGTCGAAGCTGAGGGCAATTTGGTGGATTGACATGTTTTCTCAACGAAATCTATACCCTTTTCCGCAAGCCAATTGAGATGGATTTGGCATAGTGAGCCGACGCTAAATCCGGCCAACACAGTTGGAGGTGTACTATGCTTCTTATATAAACGGCAACAAATCTCTTCTGAAGAACACTCAGATCGGTAGATTTCCGCATTTATAGTTCCGGAGTGTAAATAATGGCTGACTTCAAACCACAGGAACATATTGCTGCCTATACCAGTACCTTTCGACCGAATTTCTCACTTGAATCGACCTGTCCGCATCGCCCGTTATCCTCCCCAACGACGGCAGTAAAGTGTTGTCGGACCTGGAAGGGTTTTGAGTCCTCGCTTTGCACAGGTCTCATCGTCCATCAAAACGCATGCATCCGGACGCTGCAAAAGACGCGAATACAATTTCCGGGCCCTTGTTGCTGCTCGCTTCTTCTGTTCTGCACTTTGTTTCGAATTTTTTTCTGATTCTTGTAGAACCCTTTGTCATACTACCCCAGGGGGATTTCCCCCTTGCCTATCCTGCATGGCACAAAGGGTTATGTGCCTGATCGGATACTACCGTTCAAAAGCAATCCGCTCTTTTTCAAACTTACATCTTACAAATTTTCAAAGCCTGCCGTTTCCTATACGGATCTATCAATACACTTTCTCTTCATGTCTATTCGTTCTAGCAAAAAAATTACTGTCCCACTCCTAGCGCTTCGCATGGAGATGAGAAATTATCTGCTGCTGCAAACTTCATCAAAGATCGTTACTTCCGCGCTGGAAAGAATACAAAAAATAACAATTAAAGTGTTCAAACTGTCGCTAATTCATCACTGGCGTGGCCGCCATCTTAACTACTTAGGAAACTTTCAACCGCCACAAATCGATTTAATTTTTTACACTATTTCCGTCTGTCTGAATTTGAAATTAATAATGTTAATGTCACAAATATCAAGAATATCACGAGATGCTTCGAAATGTTTCATCCTATGAAACAAAAAAAAACAGATAATGAAACTTATTTTAATTGGGTGAATCTAACAATGAGAGATTCTCTTCTGTTTCGTTCTCTTTCATTTATAACAGCGCCATTATAAAACTTTCGAAGGATTTTTTAGTAAAGATCGAAACACAACAGTGCTGGCAGTGCAGAGTATGTTATCTGCAAATAATCGAATAAAAAACGTTAAGGAAATTTGAATATGAATGAAAGAGAAAGTTATCAAATAAATGTTAGAATGAAAACCCGAATTAATCCTCCGATGGTGAGACTGGTGGTTGGTTTTTGTTGTTCTGCTTTGTTCGATTCTCTGCTCTTATGATTTATTTAACAGGAAATAATATCTAAGAAAAAAGTTCTGGTGTTGCGGGAAATTTTGTTTGACAGCAAAATATCCAAAACAAATTGAGTTTTTTAATAGCGTATCATACTCCAAATCATATGCGCATTTAATTTTATGGTGAATATTGGGACGATAAGAGCTGAAAATTAATACGCCTCGAGTTTACAACAACAAAAACAAAATTGAAAGAAATATATTCGATAAATTTGGTGTTTTTATTTTTCCACATTTCAATTATTTCATATATTTCAATATGGCGATTGCAAGAAATCACAGTTTTGCCAAAAAGCCAATTTATCTTTGCAACGGCTACTTTAAAACTATCTGGTCGTTTGATAGCTTTCCTCAATGCCAATTAGCCGTTTAATGCATTTACTGGAGGCAAAATGGGTTTAAAATGCTTTTTCAACTGACCATAATAAGATAATATGAATGAGTCCTAAAACAGCATTTCAAAACAGAATTTTATGAGTTAATAAAGTCAAAATAAAACCTTTGATAGGAGTAAAAGGAATTTTAGAAGTCAAGGTTTTAAGATCGTTGTAAAGAAGCTGTGTAGGTTCTTATAAACCTGACTAAAATTTGAAACCTATTGACATCTCTTGCTGCCATAATAAAACCGAATTGATTTCTAGTGGCTTTCATAAAACATAATAAAGCTGGATGGTTTTGGCAATGTCACTTGGGATTTGCACTCAGGTATTGTTTTGGTCATATCTCCATGAAGGATTATTCAATCATAATAAAATTTTTACCAGTTATTTGAGGATTTTATAACTTTGGTTTGGCGCTAACAAAACTAAAATCGGTACACATCACTATGTAATCGGAGACTAAACTGTTTGATTACTTTTATAATAGGCTGTCAAGTACTGTTTAGTTCATATCTTCGTAACGAAATGTCCGAATGAAAAAAAAAATCAATGGCGTTCTATGGGAGCTTTCACTTGCCGTCAACATAACTGAAATCGGTTCACAAATGGCTGAGAAACCGATGTGACATTATTTGTAACGCACACACACACACATACACACACACATACATACAGACATGTGCTCAGTTTGTCGAGCGAAGTCGAATGGTATGTGACACTCGGCCCTCTGGGCCTCGGATAAAAGTCGAGTTTTCAAGCGATCTTAATGGTCCAAATCACAGTGACGTCACACCTCAGATTTGACAGATACTGGTGCCCGTGTGTTCGATAATTCGTGTGTGAGAAAAAAGGACGGGGAACTCGACGATTATTGTTATCTCTTTTACTCTCATGTTCAAAAGTGAGGTTAGCTTTTTCCGTGGAATAGTCTATACCCTTCTTTTGGTGTAAGAAGGGTAAAAACGATCTTGTTTTGCAGACTTGGTGGAATTTTTTCATTAACTTTTCCTATTTAGTAACGCCGGTTTTTAGGACCCGACATGAAATCGAATAAGCTGAGAAAAGCATAGCGCAGCGTTTTCCGACCATACACTCTCTTGGATTGACTGTTGTAGAGACGATGGAAGCGCCCTTGGATGTGACAGGCTCTTTCATCCATCGATCTCTTTGCTCAACACCAGGTCAGGTCCTTATGATCAGCAGAGATGGGAGGGAAGTGTTGATCAGGTGTCTACTCAAGAAGATCTCGAGAACTCGTGCTACCTTTATAGACATCTGGATTTGGAAATTGGATTGACGAGAAAGCATATGTATATTTGCTTAGATTAGAGATATGTTTTAAGGTGACACTGGAGGGAGTCCTTTTTCCATATGATTTATAGGTTAGGTTAATTATCACTTCACAATTTTTGAGACTGAAAATCACAAACAGAACAAAACAAACAGCGCTCAAATTGCTAACCAATGGATGCTCCATTGGAGCAAACAATTCTTGAAAATATCACTTCAGAAATACTTATAGTATAGGAAGGTCTTGTACGATGGAACACGATCCGTTTTTTGCTCGTAACATGTATAATTTTTATTTTTTCGCGGATCCAAAGACATCTTTCGAAAGAAGAACTAAAAGGCTCCAACTTTGCCCAAGGAACTGATTATTTATAGTCATAAAAAAAGTTATGGCCTATTTTCGAAATCCATCGAAAATTGCAATTTCAAAAAATGGCTTGTAAGATGGAACACCATTCGTTTTTTGCTCGTAACATGTATAATTTTTATTTTTTCGAAGATCTTTCGAAAGAGGAACTAAAAGGCTCCAAGTTTGCCCACGGAACTGATTATTTATAGTCATCAAAAAAAATTATGGCCTATTTTCGAAATCCATCGAAAATTGCAATTTCAAAAAATGTATTGTTATATTTCAATTTATTGTTGATTCCATGGCATTTCCAAACATAAAAAATATCATTCATATGTTTTAAAACGAAAAAAATGTGTTCCATCTTACAAGCCTAACAGTGTTCCATCTTACAAACATGACGCCATAAACACAAAACATCAAAAAATTGTTTCACTTTACGATTTGTTTGGAAATGCCTTTGGATCATAAAAATACACCAAAAATGCTAGCCAACACAAATGTTAACCTTTTGATATCGATGGGAAATTTCCACTTACTAAGCACAAGAAATAATTGCTATTTTAATTATGCCAACACTTTCGAACATTGAAACCTGGAAGAGCTAAATCGAATGAGTGTATTCACTCCAAAAGCAAATGAAAATTGAAGAATAGTAAAAAAATGAGGTTAACACTTGTCAGCGCGATAGTGTTGTCGCTGTGAATGTCAAAAGTGGCGCTGTTCCATCTTACAAGCCTTTCCTCTATTTGGGGTTTGTGCTCAGAAAACTTCGAAGGGATGGAGACTTGATCCCGTATGTCCTTAAGGTAAATAAGTCGTTGGGAGTGACGGAACTAAGAAAGTTAATGCAGTCCTTTTGCTGCCCGCTCTTCTGGGCTGGAACACAGGCGGTTTCTACTAGTATCCTGTGCCTTTTCTTGCGTTAGAGCTTGTCTGCCACTTGGGACATGAGCACTAACTCTTGTTTGAAATCGATTAAGCCAGGAATGTTTCAAAATTCAAGCTAAACATTGGGAGACTCTCTTCTTGACTGTCTCTTTGTGTTCCTACGGCTCTGTCCAAGTATTTTCAACACACAGTACGGTAATACATAGTGTAATTAACGATCCAATTCGCCGAAAACATCAGCAAATCGTTTAATAGTCGACGAAGAGAATCTCCTAGTGTCCCTTAGGACCATATACATTGTTCACCTTGAATTGTCTTCAATGTGGCTGAAAACCCAACTGTTTGTTTACAACACATTGTTGCTACTTTGATCCTGCTTCCCCTTTTAAGCTAGCCACGATATCCGCCTCTTCTGAAGTGATGCATGATAACGGTGGTTTTTAAAAATTTCCCGTCAAGGTCGATTTTCTGTCACTCCATCCCATTTATGTACGGGGGTACATCGGCTGAAGAAATACTCGAGTGTAGTGGTGGTGTGGTGTTGTGAGAATCGTATACACATTGATGCTGATGCCATCGATTCGATCGTGAAAACCCGAACCAGCGTCGCACTCAGGGATACTTGCGAGTCGAAACTGGTCAAAAAAAGGCAGTTAGCGACAATGCGTTGGTTCGATGTTGCAAACATGAGTCGATATTTATGTGACTTAAATTAAAACCAAAGTAAAATTGAAAGTATCTTATCTGAATTTCGTTTATCTTCATAAACCAGCCGCAACTGGGTACCTGCGAATGTCGACGTCGGTTCGGGAAGCTTCGTGATTTCGTCGGCTCGGATCTCGGTAGTAGTGGTAATCGTAAATAGAGTAATCGTACGTACACATTGTACGTACGTAGTAAAAATCCGTTCTGCGAACGCCTCCGAGTGTACGGAATAACCATTCCATTGATTAGACTATGGTTACACTTGGTTCGCGACGTGTGTGTTTTTCGGATCGGCTCCTAGAGGGGAGATTTTGTTCATATTGCTGCTAATTTTGGTCAGAAGAAAAATATTTTTACCCGTTTATAGAATAGTGCGGCGGGGTTTCGGCGAGGAGGAATCCAAAAGGTTTATTATTTAGTTGGTGCAGTCTGAGAGATCGTGAAATTAGCGTGTGGTTTCTAGTGAGTGTCGTCATCGGGAGAGCTCGGAAGATCTGCATTTAAGAAAAAAAATCTAATTATCAAATCGTCGGTGCGGTTCAATCAAAAACTCGTCGATTAGAGGATTTTTTTTCGTCTTCTCATAGGTGCAAACACGCGGTCTTGCGGATAGTTGTGAAATTTAACGCTAGGATATCAATTGAATTTATATCCAAAATTCTATTATGCTGTCGTAACTGTCGTCGGTGATAACGCGAAAAAATCAACGTTTGATAAGTAATTTACTGTGATTTGTGGAAAAATATCCAGTGCCAGATATCATTTTTTGCACAAAATAATTACTAGATAAATCTTATCTATGGATTGATAAGTTAAAATCGCGATAATGATGCATCGTTAAATTCGTCATAAATTGAGTGTTTTAAGCAAACTTCTGTCAAAAAGCTTTCAAATTCGGTGCGCCGTGTGTTTCGCATATATTAACATAATTAATTACGACCTGTTACGACATTTGATCGAATTTGGCCCGTGTACCCTTTCGAAATTTGGTCAGACGTCGCTGAAGGTGGTTGGCAAAAACTAAGAAAACGCACAGGAAGAGAGAATGCAAGCGTGTGTGCGTGCGTAGTATTTCTTTCCTCTTTTGTTATACGGTTTTCTAAACACACCAGTAAAGCTCTCGCACTCACTTTCCGTTACAGCGAGTACGAAGCAGTGTCGGTTGTGTGTGTGTGTGTGTGTTAGGTCGTCTGTATTTATTTTTTTTCTACCCGCAATCCGGCGTGCGATTGTGTGCGTGTTCAGCGCAGTGCCGTCGAGCTCAAAGCGACGGCGAGTGACAGAACGTTTTTGACAACGCAAAAGAACAAAACAGCCTCGTCCGTCTAATTTCACCAAACAAACCGCGCCATTATTGTGTGTAATTTTCACAAATTCGCAGTTGTTTCGCTTTTGGAGAAAAACGGAGAAACATTTAGTTTAGTGTTCGAAACCCTCAGGTGTTCTTCGGTGGCATTTAATTTGATAGGATTTTTACCGAGTTTCAGTGCGAGTTGGTTGGTGGGTGAAAAAAAAACGGCAAAACTTGTTTTCATTGCTGTGTCTGCTGAGGGAAAACCCCGCGAGATGCGGATTCCTGGAATTTAGCCCTTGTAGCACTGGAGGAATGTGAAGAAAAAAAATGCAGTGAATAATATAGGTGGTGTTTGGCAAATATCTTTTCAGTTCTCGAGCTTACCTGCGAAGAAGACGATAAAATTTGGTGTTCAGCGTCGAAGGACAGTGAAAATTTTCGAAGAAAAGTGATTAATTGCGCCTGCAGGAAATCTACAGGCAGTGTAAAAAGCTGCAGAAGAGTAAATATAGAAGGAAAAACAGTAAACACACGGCGACACCAAAATGGCTGGTGTTTTTGATTTGGAACTACACGACGAGGAAAACATCCGTGACTCCGACGACGATGTTATCGAGGTCGATGATGTAAGTAGATTGGCTCTCCCTACCTGCTATATAGCTTCTTCGTCCTGTTTTGCAGTGTCGTTCTGCATCTGTGTTCTTTTTTGGAATACTTTTTTTTCTTCAATCAGGCCGACAGAAAGGTTGAAACCAATGGAACGTCTTTTGTTTCGAAGAACATTACCCGGGGGTCAGGACGGGGGATTGGCACTTTTGTTTTGATACTATATCCAGAGGGTAAATTGCACCGAGTTTTTCTTTTAACCATAATCATGTACCTGTATGAAAGTCTACATCTATTGCAATTTTAATCCTCTTCTTCCCAAAATGCATTGCGCCGTTCTACCTACTCCAGCTTTGTTTAGTTTCGTTGGTTGGCAAAATCTTTATGGATTCTCTTTAGCAAGTATTTCAAGACTAGCATAATGTATTAGTAGCCCGAAAATTTATCATTACACTGTGCGGGTAGACAAAGTCCTTTTCGAACCACCAGCTGAGAGCTCGTGTCGAAAACTGAAATCATTTCGGTTCATCTTTCAGCCCTGAACGAAGAGAGGCACGAAAATACAGTACGAAGTAAAATTCTAAAAAGGCGACGAGCCTCCGTTTTATAAAATCAGACACCTGCAACAAAGCAAAATAATTATGCAGCTGAGGGGTGTGTCTATTTCTGCATTGATCATGGAATGAAACTAAGTGAAATAAAAAGAAGAAAACAGTTTCAACCATTTGTTATCCGTTTTTGAGGACCCTGATAGGGAAAACATATTTTCAACCTATTGATACGGAGATTTATATGGGTGCAAAAGTAGGTCATATATAAGTAAAAAATTGAACTACTTATACTAACAGCTCTTAGTTGCAATTTCAATGCAAACATTTTGTAAACTGTATCCCCCCCGAAAATATGAAAAATTTAAATGTTTCTTTGTTATTCTCTTTCTTATTGTTTATGTGTACATACATTTCGATACTACCACCTTTAGCTTTAATTATTGCCCTTAGTCTCTTCGGAAAGGCATTACATGCGGCACGCACCCGATTTTCGGGGATTTCATCCCATATCTTCTGTATGGTAGCTTGGAATGTTTCATTACCCATTGGTTTGAGATCTCGAATGTGAGCTTCCCTGATTCCCCAAATAGAGAAATCCAAAGGATTTGTATCTGGCGAAGAAGCTGGTCATAATTCCTTAGGAATGAAGTCTGGCAAATTCTTGGTGCAACATGCTTGGGTAATCTTTGCTCCATAAGACGGCGCAGAATCCTTTGAAACACCCATTTGCGGTTACCGAACATCGTCGAAGTATGCTTCTTCAAATGCTTTTCCGGGACCTCTTTTACGTAGAATGCTGCGTTGATTTTTACACCCTTATCAATGAAAAGCAGTGGTAGACGTCTTTCCACCGAAATCGATCCACAAATCCACGATCCACGAAGTATGATTTTCAGAAGGTTTGCGAACCTTTTAGAAAGTGATCTAATAGGACTTCTTAGCATTCTAAAAATTGTAAAATTTAATCCTTTAGTTATGAACAACGAAGATTGGATGGTGAAAAAATACAACTTTGATTGTTCATATCAAGTTATTGATCCTGGGCGTGATTCGTGGGCAAGAGGTGGCCCAAACCTCCGCCAAGGATCGATTGTTTTCTATACAGATGAACAATCAAGTGGGAGCTGGGGTAACTGGCCCAGGGATTAACCTTTCAATCCCAATGGGAAAGTGGCCAACTGTATTCCAAGCTGAAATTCAAGCAATACTGGAATGTTCTGCTATATGCTTACGCAGAAACTATAGATATTCAAATATATGCATTTTGTCGGATAGTCAAGCAGCTCTGAATGCTTTAAAGTCAGCAATATGCACGTCCAAACATGTTTGGGAATGTGTTCAATCACTTCAGAAATTGTCTTGTCGTAATCAAGTCAATTTGTACTGGGTTCCTGGTCATTCTGGAATTGATGGAAACGAGAAAGCCGATGAACTAGCAAGACTCGGATCGCCTCATCAGTTTGTAGGACCTGAACCCTTTTGTGGTGTATCTGCTTCTTCTCTTAGAATGGAGATGAAAGCCTGGGAATGCTTAAAAGTGGAGACAAACTGGAACAACACTTTCAAAGCTAGGCAATCAAAGCGGTTCATTACTCCAAACATTTCAATGACTCGCAAGTTATTAGATCTTACCAAAAAAGATCTAACAATATATACAGGCCTTATAACCGGTCACTGTCCGAGCCGTTATCACTTGAAGCTGATAACTTCAAGATGATTCATGTCGATTTTGTAACATGGAAAGAGAAGACTCGGAACACTTGTTATGCCACTGCCCGGCAATTTTCAATAAAAGGCTGAAGTTCTTTAACAAAGGGCTACTAGAACCCCTTGAGATTTGGAGAACAAACCCCAGTACGGTAGTACACTTTATTCGGAGCGTTATACCGTCCTGGGACAATGCTTTAGGTCAGACTTTGGCGATCACTTCTATCAATAGTGATGCGTCATGCTGAAAATAACTAAAGCAACAACAAAAAGGGGATATGTCACAATAGATCTAAAAATTGGTCGCAGTGACGAAAATACCCGACACGGAATTAAAAAAAAAAATGATTTTGGAAGCGTTGAACTGCGTGAATTGAAGAAAGGATATCCGGAATACTCGCTGCATAGACCCTGTCATTTCGAGCGTTGAAACTTTGCTGCAATGCGACATTTTTCTCAAACACAATCCTGGAGTCACCGTGCCAACGAAGTAATTTGCGACAACGAATGACTTTGTTCTTCTTGTTGGCTTCCGAAAGTCCATGAATTTTTCTGTTTTTGTACGGCACCAAATCCCCTTTAACATCTGATCTGATAGATTTCCTGGAGACGTCCATATCCTGAGCCAGTTTATAAGGCTTGCTTCATTTAGAATTGGAACAAACTTTTGCTCATATTGTGGCGCTCCTGGTGGACGGATTTGGAAGTTCTTGGCGCCCACGTGTCGGGAATTTTGTCAGCTTCACGTATGTATTTTTGACATTCCGCAAATCGAATGTACTTTGTAAACAATCAACATGGAAGCCGAAAGAAGGGAAAAAATTTTGCACAGTTATTTGGAAAATCCATTGTGGTCTGCATCTAGGCTAGCTAAACAGCTGAAATTGCCCAGAAATACTGTATGGCGCGTTATCAAACGGTATAAGGAAACATTGACGACGATTCGGAAGCCTCAAGCCAATCGTCGGAGTGGAACTGGCGACCGGAAACTGCGTGGTAAGATTTTGAAGACAATTAAGAGGAATCCCAATCTGTCGGACCGTGATTTGGCCAGAAAATTCGGTGCTGCCCATAGTACCGTGAGGAGAACTCGACTCCGGGAAGGAATCAAGTCGTATCGAGCTAGCAAACAGCCAAATCGGACCATAAAACAGAATAGTGTGGCCAAAATCCGTGCTCGGAAGCTATACGACCAGGTGCTGACCAAGTTCGACGGGTGTCTTCTGATGGACGATGACACCTATGTCAAGGATGACTTCGGGCAAATCCCAGGTCAAAGATTTTACTTGGCAACGGCTCGGGGGGATGTTCCAGCCAAATTTAAATTTGTTTTTGCCGACAAATTTGCATGAAAATTCAGGATTTGGCAGGGCATTTGCAGCTGTGGCAAAAAAACGAAAGTTTTCGTTACAAATAAGACAATGACGTCGGAAGTATACCAAAAAGAGTGTCTCCAAAAACGAATTTTGCCGTTCATTCGATCCCACGACCATCCCGTAATGTTTTGGCCAGATTTGGCAAGCTGTCATTACAGCAAAGTCGTTCAAGGATGGTATGCCGAGAAAGGGGTCCAGGTTGTTCCGAAAAACCTTAACCCACCCAACTACCCCCAGTTCCGCCCTATTGAGAAATACTGGGCAATCATGAAGAGGAGACTCAAGGCAAAGGGAAAGGTTGTCAAAGACATCAATCAGATGAAGACCTGGTGGAATAAGATAGCTAAAACGATGGACGAAGAAGGTGTGCGCCGCCTAATGAGTCGGGTTACAGGAAAAATTCGAGAATTCCTTCGAAACCGTGACGAATAATTTTATCCGTATTTTTTCTTAAAAGTATGAAGAAAACGCTACATTTGTATAAAAACAGATCTTGAATTCAATAATAAATAACTGAAATACAGGCAATTGTGTTTGTTCCAATTCTATCTGAAGCAAGCTTTATGAGGACTGCGAGGACGACCTGGTTTTTTTCTTTCGATCGATGGTTCCCCTTGTCCTCCATCTTCTCAACGTCCGGCCCTATTCCTTCCTTCCGGGTCTCGGCCATTATCTGGTTGGGACGTTTTCCCGCCAAATGCAACTGCAAAATACGTTGTCTTTTGAAATCCATATTTTTCATAGGCACTTCCTGTCGACGGAATCTAGCGAACACTAGTCTGTTTGCATATTAAACAGTCCCTCTTTAATATGTTGGCAACCAGGTGGCTCTTACGAAAATACTGCGTCACTTATTGGGGCCTACCCTGTAATCCGTATATAAAATCATGAATTTTGGGCCATCAAACAGCAAAAAAATTTGAGGTTCCAAAATTGTCCTCTTTGGGCCCATCCGGAATCAGTTCGAGAGTATCCCGATGTGGCCAAATGTCCTCGTTGGTCTATCGTATGATGTTCTTCAGTATTCAAAACTATGATCGGTACAAATATATGAAACTCCGAAATTGTCCTCTTCGGATGCATACCGGAACCGGCTGTCGGTGCCTATGAACCCAGAATCGCCAATTTAAAAACGGCCAGCATTTCGTTCTAAGAATCCCTACCTTTCATTTGAAGCAAAGATATCAAAAATCGGTTTAAAAATAATGTTTTGGGAGCGTCTTGGGTCATTTTTGACCCTGAATGCACTACACTGAATGAAATATATAAGGACAACCGAAAATTTGCAATTCCCTAAAATTGGGTTTACAGTTTTGTTTGTTTAATGTCATCTCTCGTTTACTACACAGTTTCGGTGATGACTCGTCTTTAAATGCGAGATATCGACAGTTTTCATCTGCTTCGAAAGAAATCCGGAAAAATTTGCGATAAGGGCGAACATGCAGAATGTAAACAGAAGAGGAATCACTTTCACTTTTTTTAAACACTATTTAAAAAAAAAACTTTTTGTTTTTGTTTTCTTTTTTTTTTGGGGAAGGGGAATGATGATTGCAATATTTCAAATCGTAATTTACAAATTAATGTTTTAATTCATATACAATCTAATATACAAATAGAGGACAAAGCTAGCTCCTGATTCATATAACATACTGATAGAAATTCGTTCGTTTTTCATTGAAATTTGCTCATTTTTAATACTCGCCTTTCATTGCTAGTATGTTGGATAACGCCTTTTTCAATGTTAGCCTCACGATAACTGGAAATTGTTATATCTTGATCTGAATTACAACCCTACTTTCGATATATTTTAATATGCACATTAGGCCCTTCTGGCATATCGATTAATATCTGTCAAGTTGGGAACGATCGAAAACAGAAACGAACTAATACTTAAAGACTGAATAAACGAGACAACGGTCTCTTTCGAAGAAGCAAAGTTAAGAGTGAAACAAGTTTTATTTCAACGTCCTTTATCACTGCCTATTGTCAGAATTGGGCCTTTTCACATACACAAAAGAAATGATTGTATCGCCCTATACTATTTGCCTATTTTTGACATTTTCATAGGTTTCGCCTTTTACTTTACGCCATTTTTATTTTTTGATTTAAATTACGCCTTTCACTTTGTAAACAATCAATATGGCGTAATCCGCAAAGTAAAGCGTTTTGATAATAAAATAACTCTACGCCCTTTGCGGAAACAATATTTAATGAACAAAATTAAAGCACAATCAGGACAAAAAGTTCAATACTCATGATTAAGTGGTAGTGATCACGCATCGCATTGAAAAATCATTTTGTTTACATTTTGCATGTACGCTCTAATCGCAAATTGTTGTGAAAATAATTATTAGAACAAGCTGATTGATTGGCGTTCGTTGGCCTCGTGAGTTTTCAAAACAAATATTACCATTGTTATAATATCACAATCATCAGTTCAACCTATATTATGACCGAAAATTTTGATTTTCATATTTATTATGTGGTTTTCAGAAAATGCCGGGAATCAACCACTCTTTCAGAGTTTGAGCGTGGAGAAATTCAGGACCATCGTAAAAATTGACTGACAATCCGTGAGATCGAAAGGAGAATAGAAAGGATCAAAACGGTGGTACATAATTTCGTGAAATTGAGTGAGAAATAATGCGACCATCAAGAGAAATAGGGGGCCCAGCATTGGTTTCAGAATGCGCAAAACGTGAAATTGAGTGATTGGCAATCGATCGTAGGCTTTCTCCGGGTGAGGAATTGAATCGTCGATTGCGGCAAATTCTAAGCAGTGACAATAATACCAAATATGGTAAAAGTGTGCCCGTTCCTCGCTTATTGCCTCGACATAAAGAAAGCGAGATTGGAATTTGCAGAAAAGTATCAATTCTGGGAAAAAGAGTGGGAAAACGAGATGATCAGCGATGAAAAGAAATTCAATTCAGATGAACCGGATGGATCAACTAACTGTTGGCAGGATACAAGACGCGAACAGCCACAAAGGGAATTGAGAAATTTTGGAGCGGACACTCTGATGATCTGGGCAGGTTTTAGTCTTGCTGGAAAAACACCAATGCGTTTCATTTAGACCAGAATGAATTCGTAAAAGTATATGCAGCTCTTGGACGAAGTTTTAATCCCATTAGCTGAAAATACTATGGATGACAAAAACACCACTTGCCATTCTGCACGTAACACGTAATCGTTTCTCCCGAATAGTAACGTCCCTGTTCCGGAATGGCCAGCATGTAGCCCGGATCGCAATCCAATCGAGAATGTTTGGGGCCTACTTTCCCAAAGAGTTTTCAAACGTGGACGTATGTTTGACACCTTTCTTCAACTCTGAATTGCTATTGTCGAAGAATGAAGCAAGTTGGACAATGATGATCTAAAATCGCACATCACTTCAATGCCGAGACGACTGATGCTTCATCGACAAGTAGTACTCCATTGAGAGCTGTTCGGATGATCGTCAAATCTGGATGCTGTACATAGGCTTTAAGAAACAGTTATGAGTCCGTCTGGGTTCTTGTAAATCAGTAGATATTGTGACCCGTCAATGGGGTAGTACTTTCCAACATCAAAATCGAGAGATACACCACTGGGTGCTAAACAAGAGTTCTAGTATGGAGATTAGTAGAAACTAGTCGATTTCTCATCTAATATTGGTCATTTCACCAAACAAAGTTCTTCATTCTAGTCCTAGTAGTAATGGAAATTTTATGTAAAAATAATATATTCAGCAAAGTGCTTCTCAAAAGAATTCCTTACATTTTCAGATTGAATACCAAGCCCATACATTTCGATGTCCTAAATGTGACTACCAGAAGAATCGACTTCCATCGGTTAATTTAAATGAATTTCGACATACATTCTCAAAGCGATTTTGCACGACCGAAAGAGCCCTGCCATCTGGTGGTGAATACTATCAGAAGCAACGTAAAATACCTAAGCCAAAGGGCAATCCTCTCCAACCTCAGGACCAGATCTCTGATCATCAACAGATACAAGACCAGCAAGGAGGAAGTTTCCTTTATGAGCAATCCAACAAGCTAAATACCTATGGTAATAGAATGCCAAATTTCCTAGGAACGAACATAATGTTATTGCAAAAATGATCCCGTCGAAACCCTCCAAGTACCCATTGAGATCCCAGCTACCCTAATCAGAACGTATTTCCATACGTCCACTGCTCCACTGAAAACCAACATTCGCCTTATCGGGATATTTCAATAGATCAAACGCTTATCAAAATCAATTGAAAGGCGAAACCTCTGCCGAACCTACTCATACCATGTACCTAGAAAGAAGAAACCCCCCGCATGGGGCATTGATGTTGATAACCTCTCCAAAACCGCCGTCTGCGCGCGGGGCGAACATCTATAATCGCATCAACAGCTGCGAATACGAACCACATCCGTCCGTAGCTCCTCATCTACAATTCCGATTAGAACAGTCTTCGGAAATTGATTCTTCAAGCGCATCGCGGCGTTATCTATCGACTAGAGTCGCAAGACGCAGGTCATTAACGGACTAAGTGGCCGTGGTTCATGCACCCAAAAATGGAGTCCTTGAGTTTGAATCCAACAACCAAAAGTTGGCTTTCTCCGACGATTTCAAACTCATCGGCTGCTACTGCCCAAGTTGCGAACCGAGGGAGACCCCACAGTCTAGACCGAATTAATGACTAATATGATTGCATTTTCCCTGTCCCTCTTTGTGCCTCAGATTATTTTCCATATTTTTCACATCCCGCAGGCGCCGCCCCCGCATCATACCGAGTCCACTCGGTCTCATTTTGGCACAAAATTGAATCCGAGTGATTCACAGTACGAAAAAGCGTGCAAGCGTGTTCGGAACAGTCAAGTAGGGATAACGGGAACATTCCGTACAGTGCCCAAGTCGCGTTTTCGTAGTTTTTCAGTAGGGTCGTGGTGATACAAAAGGGAAATTTCCATCATTTTCCGAGCGTATAACTACGAGAGCTACTGTCTGTCTGTCTGCTGTCGCCAGCCACGGACAATGGCTAGGAGATGAAGGAGCAGATGGTGGAATCGCGCAGACGAACTCGAGCAGTCAAGTGTGGCGCGTGGGTGTGGGTGGTTTGTAATGGAGAGGCGAACAGTTGAGAAATCTACAACAAGTGCCAAACGCCATTGCATTAGGGACGATGGGAGATTTTCGATTTGCGGTGGGATGAATCATGGGAAAAGATTTGACATCAGCATTTCGGAAGCTAAGTATTGACTGAAACCTGTCAACGACTTTGATGCTTGTGTACATTCACCGTAATACATGCCACTTAAATGATGGCGTTGGCAGTAAAGAGTAGATTTTAGTAAAATTTTGGCTTTTGAAGATCTTCTAGTTCTTTAAATTTGGTTGGATTGACCTGGATGAAAATTTAATAGATTAATTTTTAAAAAAAAAAGGAAGAGAGATGGAGTAATTTGGCTCATACGCAACGTTGCCACATGTCCGCCCTCTTGCTGCACGGCGGCTGTAAACACTGTTGCTTCAAATTTTCCGTGTGTTTGCTAACCAAGAAAAGTACTCTGCAGTGATCATAACATATCGACAATTGTTTCTTGTGCTTTCTTAAATTTTACAAATACCCAAGCAACACATCTCTGTAAAAAATTGGTTGCAGCAAGTTGATTTTGACTTAATGAGTTGCATTGCAGTAACCTTGACTAATTTGCAACAAGTGTGCTACTAGAGTAGTCAAGTTTAAAACCTATGTTTTATTTCGATATTTGTGCAGATGTGTCATTGTCTATCGACTTTCTAAATCAATGAATTATTTTTCAGAAAAACTCTCTGAGCAATAGTTGCCCTGTAACGATTTCAATACAAGTATTCTTCAATTACAAGATGTTAAGATCTTTACAGAATTTTGAACTTTGAACTTGGAATTTTGAAATAGTTGGAATTTATCTTAATTTCGAGTCCGTAAAAATATATAAATTCTATGAAACTTTCGAAATCCAATAAACACAAAGGTTTTTTTTAAACCTAGTTCGTTTAGTTGGAAGGCTCAATCGCGTTTGCTTTACGGAGCCAGTTATTCATTGTTTTTGATACAGTAATTGACTAAATACTACGTTTAGGATGACCTGAACGGGTTTACCTCAGGTTAAAATGTTTGTCAGAAACAAGGAAATGTAATTCTGTTGTCTCATCAAAAAGTTGTCATTTTCCGACACGCTGCATGGTTCAGAGAGTTGTCGCCAGCACCAGATCGTTGTGTGATATGGTCAGGGCCTTTTTTGTGTTTGGCTGGTTGTCGGCAACGATGAGAATCGTTAAGATATCAGAACAGTTCAAACACAAGCTTATGAACATTCTGAAAATGAAAAAGAAGCATTCAAACATTGAAAAAGAATTTAAAGTGACCGTTTCAGCGGTACGAAATCATAAATCTTTGAGATATTTCTTAGGGAACATCTTGAAAAAAAATTTTCACGCACGACAGTTTCTAGCTATTATCAATACCTTTCATTTGGTGCAAAGAAATTCTCGAAGTATTTTGTATTACTTCAGGTTTTTTCTTCCTCCTTCAGAATTATTGCAAAGATAATCTTAGCTCACTTTGTGAATTGCTTTCAAAATCAGCGTGGTGTGCATCCAAACATTGAAAGTAAAAAACAATTTTAGTTTGATCAACATTGAGAACCATGCCGGGAACCAACTGGCTTTCCAGGAGATCCGGAACATCCGTACAAGTGGCCAGTTCTTGAACTCTTAAGGGACATCTTCAGACTACAAATTGAAGTTCATTCTACTTTCGTAAAAAAAGTATTCGGGTTTATTTGTTTTTATTTCGTCTTCATGTTTTCTAATTGTCCTTTTTTATTATTATTATTAATGATTAGTTTTCAAATAGATTTTATATCCTTGTGTTTTCTATTATAGTGTATTTTTTCTTCTTTTTCTTATTCCTTATTGTCATTTAAAGTATTTTTCTTGTCTGAATTTAAAGTATTTTTCAATTTATCTTAGTTTTTCTTTTATCCTAAATGCCTTAATGTTATGCTAAGTTTCAATTGCTTAGCAATCTCTGTTATATGATTGTTTTGTAGGTTTTGATAGTATTATACTTTGAATATTAATGTTATTGTAGTGTTTTGATTGTTTGCGTATAAATTTTTATTTTTTCACTAGCTGAACCCGGTGCGAGCCTTGCTACGCATGCAACAAAATGAATGAAAATTTAATAGAACCTGCTCATTTATGTTGTTTTTGTGAATGCATCTGGTTAAAATATTTTCGTTTACTAATGTAATTTCTAAAAAAAACAAAGTTTTATGTTTTTATTAAACTTTTGGATCGGTAGTTTCTATAGGTATTTCCTTCAGCGTAGAAGCATTTCATTGACAAAAAAATGTATCATCAAATGAAGCCGTATCCTGTCAGTTTGAATGTTATTTTCCCTTGCATAACCTTTGATCAACTTCTTGTGCATAATGTAGCACTGAGAGTAACTCAAGCATCCCCCATTCTTGGCTAAGCAGGGGTCAAACTTCTATCAGTACATGCTTCCCACCCGAGAAATACACATTTTGAGTTTAAGTTGCATGGATAATTCTCATGTTTGGTTCCAATTTCTGTTTCGTATGTTTGAGAGGCCACCCCCCCCTCCCACCAGAGAGATGAGGTCTCAAACCACCTTAGAAAAAAAACTTGTCTAAAACTCCCCGCATGCCAAAGTTGGTTCCATTTGCTTGATTAGTTTTCGAGTGATGTGGCAATTTGTGTTTCATTGGTGTGGGAGCACCCCCTTCCAGATGAGGGAGGAGTCTCGAATCATCATAAGGACCTTCACCGACTCCAAAATCCCAGCATAAAAAATCCGGACATACTGCATACAAATTTTCCGGCCATACTGCATACAAATTTGCATAGCAGTAGGCATAGTTCTCATGTTTGTTTGAAATTTGTGTTTCATTTGTATGGGGACCCCCGCTTTTCAGAAAGAGAGGAGGGGCTTCAAACTACAATAAAAACATTTCTCGCCTTCAAAAACTCGCCTATACCAAATTTGGTTCCATTTGCATGATTAGTTATGCAGGAATTTGTTTTTCATTTGCATGGGAGCCCCCTTTTCTATAGGCGGGAGGGGTCTCGAACTATCATAGGATACTTTTCCAAACCATAAACCCCTGCATACAAATTTCCATGGCAGTAGGGATAGTTCTCATGTTTGGTTGAAATTTGTGTTTCATTTGTATGGGAGCCCCCTTTCCAGAGGGTGGCGGGGTCTCAAGAAACCATAGAAACATATCTTGTCTCCAAAAACTCCCACATGCTAAATTTGGTTTCCTTTGCTTGATTAGTTCTCGAGTTATGCAGAAATGTGTGTTTCATTTGTATGGGAGCCCCCCCCCCCCTCCAGATATGGGAGGGGTTCCAGACTATCATAAGAACCCAAAAACCCCTCCACGCAAAATTTCACGCCGATCGGTTCAGTAGTTTTCGATTCTATAAGGTTCAGACAGACAGAAATTCATTGTTATACATATAATAGCTGCGTCCGGTGCGTGCGCTGCTACGCTTGCAACTAAATGAAGGGAAATTTAATATAACTGGCATCTTTATGGTTTTTTTTACCTTCAAAACCCCCACATGCCAAATTTGATTCTGATTTGCTTGTTTAGTTCTCGAGTTATGAAGTAATTTGTGTCTCATTTGTATGAGAGCCTCCTTCCTGAGAGAGTAGGGTCTCAAACAATCATAAGAACCTTCTCCAGCCCCAAAAACCCCTTCATATAAATTTTCACGTTGGTCGGTTCAGAACTTTTCGAGTCTATAAGGGTCTGACAAACAAACAGACAGACAGAAATTCATTTTTATGCATATAGAAATCTAGCCTCCAAAAACCTCCATATGCTAAAAGTGGTTTGATTTACTTGATTAGTTCTCCAGTTCTGAACTTCCATAGAAATATTTCTTGCCTCCAAAAACCTCAACATGCCAAATTTGGTTTCATTTGCTTCATTGGCTCTCGAGTTATGCTAAAAATTATGTTTCATTTTTATGGAAGTCTCTCCTTTCAGAAGGCGGAGGGGTCTCAAACCACCTTAGAAACATTTGTTTCCTTCAAAAACCTCTATTTGCCAAATTTGGTTCCATTTGCTTGATTTGTTCTTGAGTTATGCAAAAATTCGTGTTTCATATATATTAGAGACCCCTCTTTCAGTGAGCGGAGGAGTCTCAAACCACAATAGAATCATTTCTTGCCTTCGAAAAACTCCACACGCCAAGTTTGGTTCCATTAACTTGATAAGTTCTCGAGTTATTCAGAAATTTGTGTTTCATTTGTATGGAAGCCCCCCCCCCCCCTTTGGCCCATTCCAGATGACAGAGGAGTCTCAAACCTCTATAGATACATTTCGGTCCTCCAAAAACCTTCATATGTCAAATTTGGTTCCATATGCTTGATTAGTTCTCGAGTTATGCACAAATGTGTGTTTCATTTGTATGAGAGCCCCCCTCTTACAGAGGGCGGAGGGGTGAAGAGTCACCTTAGAAATATTTCTTGCCTTCAAAAATCTCTACATGCCAAATTTGGTTCCATTTGATTAGTTCTCGAGATATATAGAAACTTTTGTTTCATTTATATGACACCCCCCCCCCCCCTCTCCCAGAGAGAGAGGAGGGGTCTCATACTATCGTAGAAACAATCATTGCCTTTAAAATCCCCGCATGCCAAATTTGGTTCCATTTGCTTTATTAGATCTAAAGTTATGGAGAAATTTTAGTTTCATTTGTATGACAGCACCCCTCCTAGGAGAGGGGAGGGGTCTCAAACCACCATAGAAAAAAAAATTGTCTCCACAAAACCCCACATGCAAAATTTGGTTCCATTTGCTTGATTAGTTCTTGAGATATGCAGAAAATTCTGTTTCATTTGTATGGGGGCCTCCCTTTTTAGAGAGGGGAGGGGTCTCTGACTACCATATAAACATTTATTGCCTCTAAAAACTTCCGCATGCTTAATTTGGGTTCCTTTGCTTGATCAGTTCTCAAGTTATGCAGAAATTTGTGCTTCATTTGTATGGGAGCCCCCCTTTCCAGAGAAGGGAGGGGTCTCAAACCATCATAAGAACCTTCCCCGGCCCCAAAACCTTTTCCATACAAAATTTCACGCTGATCGGTTCAGTAGTTTTCGAGCCTATTAGGTTCAGACAGACAGACAGACAGACAGACAGACAGACAGACAGACAGAAATCCATTTTTATATATATAGATATCCATAATTTGTTGATTGTTGAATTTATTTTATTTATTTTCGGGTTCTGGTTTCATATTCTCAAAACTTACTTTTCTGTTAATTTTGTCTCCTTTCCATTTTATTAATTACATGAAGTATTTGATTTTCTATTTTGTGTTTTTTTTTTGTAATTTTCTTTGTTTTCTTTATTATTATTGTCTACATATATGTTCTTCCCAGTTCTTGCATGATGTTATATATTTTTATATCCTAGAGAGTTTGAGCTGTTTAGTGGAATACCTGTAACTAGAAATGAGAAGAAAAAATTATATTACATTTTTCGTCTATAATGTGCAGACTTCTTCAGT
This sequence comes from Aedes japonicus, assembly GCA_034211315.2. Classification (NCBI taxonomy): domain Eukaryota; kingdom Metazoa; phylum Arthropoda; class Insecta; order Diptera; family Culicidae; genus Aedes; species Aedes japonicus. Next base: position 80,138 of record JASCZW010000517.1, on the reverse strand, counting down.
GTCGTGTACTTCTTTCAGTCGAGTTACTAGTCAAGTTATTATTATTATTTTCAACAGAGATGATAGTATTGTAATGTTCAATGAATGTAAGTTTCGAATCTAAAATAACTCCTAAGTGCCTTACTCTTTTACACTTTTCAACTGGCTGATTCTCTAAATTGATAGTTAGGTCTGGGGTTCTTCGTTTCCTACTAATAGTTATTGAATTGTATTTTCTTACGTTCAGCTGTAAAAGACTTTTGTTACATCAGACGTATAAAATTTTTATTTCCTTCTGGAATGTCATGATATCTTCTGTATTCCTTTTTTCTAAAAACATTTTTATCGCATCAGTATCTATAAATAAGAATTTCAACGTTTTTAAGAACAAAGGAAATGTCATTCACGAACAAAAAATTAATAAAAGGGGGCCTAAACAAGAGCCTTGGGGGACTCCAGAGGTGACTTGAATAGGGTTTGATTTCTTCCCTTTGAATCTAACAATTTGTTGACGGTTAGTGAGATAGGATTCGAGCCATTTGAGAATTCCTGGGAAAAACATTTTTTTGTAATATGAATAGAAGCATGGGTATGTCAATGAGATCAAAAGCCTTCCTGAAGTCTGTATAAAGAGCTTCTACATGGTTACCATTGTCCATTGCTATCAGAGAGTAGTTAACAAATTCCAGTAAATTTGTGCTAGTTGATCGTCCTTTGAAGAATCCATGTTGCTGGTTGATTTAAGTAAACCACTTTTCATTCATAATTGCTTCAAAAAGGCTAGGAATTCAAGAAATAACGGCAATTCCACGATAGTTCTTCTACTTTTTTTTAACATGCTTATTGTTTTCATAATTCGCTTATTGCTCGCTCTCAGCTTAGTGTTCTAAATACACTTCCACAGTTATTAATTGAGAACTTTCGATGCCAGGTACCATTTTTGCATTAGTATGATTATGTGGCAAGTACAATCATACCCTTTGCCCAGGGTGTCGAGAAAGTTTCCTGGACGAAAAATTCCTAGACCAGACCGGGAATCGAAGCCAGCCACCTCCAGCATGGTGTTGCTTTGTAGCTGCGCCTTTGCTAAGGGAGGACCCATTCCACGATAGTTACATGTGTCAGATTTGTTTTCCACTTTTAAAAATAGGTACTAGGTAGGAACTTTTCCATAGTTTGGGAAAGTTCCCAGATTCTAATGACATATTAAATAGCCAAAATAAAGGTGCTGTAAATTCCAATGCTAAGTTTTTTCATAACAACGGATGGTATTCCATTAAGGTCTTGACATATCGTCTTTCACCCATACATGTTGAAAATCCTTAACTTTTAAAGTATCAATAATTTCTGAATTAAATTTGGTAGAACTAGCAGTTGAAACACCCCCACCTGACTTCTTTTCAGACATTTACAAATTGCGGTCATTTATAAAAACATTATAAGAATTACCGAAGACTTCTTCACTCCTAACGCTTTGGTCCCAACTGGTTTCAGTTGCCATTACTATTGGGAATGAGCAACCCAAAATTTTATTATGAATTTCTTGAACTTTAACCGCATTTTTCATACCGTTGAAATTTTGACAATAAACAATAATTTCTGTACTTAATTGTGTTTTTTAATTCGAGTTAGTCGATAAATTAAAATTATTTAAACCCCTCCCTGATCTAGAGATGTCGTCAAGTTCTTGTTGTGGCGTGCTCTTCAAAATTGTTGTCATGCGAGCATGAACATGACTCACATGGTGCAGCTGAAGAGCTCCCCGAAGCCATTCAGTTGGAACAAGGCGTGAAGGTTCGTCAATTGCCGGGTAAGCGTGTAGGATTTCACTTAGTTGAAATTGTATCGGTTGATAGTTGATCGGAGGCCTGGAAAAATGATATTTCGCTGCCGCAAAAGGGTCTCGATCATGTGGATTGCCGAAGTGTAGAAATATTTCCAATCGATTGGGGTACACATTTTAAAAATGTTTGGAGAAACGTCTGATTTTTTTATTTGTAACGCTCAAAACCAGATTGTTTTTTTTTGACGGTCGCAATATATTTTTTTAAATTGTAAATTTTCCAGAAAAGGTTATATTGCAAATGTATTTCAAAAACAGATTAATATAACCAACTCTAAAATGTCAAAAAATAGCATCGTACAGCATAGCATTTTTCTCCAATGCACTCTTCTGGATTGGCTGTTGTAGAGACAATGGAAGCGGCAGAAGAGCTGCCTTGGGTGTGGCAGGCTCTTCATTCCTAGTTCTCTTTGTCCAACTCCTGGCCAAGTCCTTGTGATCAGCAGGGATGGGCGGGAAGTGTTTGATCAGATGTCTACTTAAGATGATGCTAAGAACTCATGCAACCTTCATAAACATCTGGAGTTGGAAATTGAAGGCTTTCCTTGGCGAGAAAGCATATGAACACGGGAAATAATGTGTTCTTCTAAACGAGAAAAACAGGTCAAGATTTCATGAATATATTGTGTTTTCGTGTTATGAATATACACCATGAACAATATTCATGATATCATGAACTATTTTCCCGCCGCAATGAAATCATGAATCAATCGGGTTAAAACCATGAGCTTGAGCCTGTACAAATAAATGATTATTAAAGAAAAAAAACCATGAGCTGAATTCCTGATACTGAAAACTTTATTCATGAATCTGACAAATCTACTTTATCGACTCTAAATGTGAAAAAAATCTAAAGTCGGTACTCGAACCTGGTGCTGATGAAAAGAACGGTGATAGGACCTGGTGGATATACCTACTACACTATTGTAATGTTAAGTAGATCCTTGATTTATGAAGATGATTACACAACTTTAGATTAGAGGCAAAACAATTCTTTCAAAGTGCATGACTCGCACTGGTCATTTTATTCCTGAAACCATGAATAAGAAATATGAATTCATAAAATAAGATAAGAGGTAATTTCATGATTTTTTATTCATAAAAACAGAAACGGATTTGTTTCCGTGTATATTTGCTTTGATATGAGATTAGTTTCAATCAACTGAGAAATGTCAAAAATATCTCGAAAAATAATTTTTAAAGCATCGAATTTGAACTCAACGAAACAAATATTGGCTCGTAATCACTTTTAAATAAATCAAGCTGAACAATGCATTGAGTCCTAAGTAACAATGAGAGATCCTTTTCGTCGACTTTCACTTTGAGTTCCTACGGGTATATAAAATCATGTTCAAGTATTTCACCACACAGTACGGTAATATAAAGTTTAATTAAGGAACCAATAAGTCAAAAACATCAGCAAATTGTTTAATAGACAAACTATTAACGGACGAGAAATTCGACTAAGAGAGTATTTCAATGTTACTTAGGACCTAATGCATTGTCCAGCTTGAAACCCTTTCCCAAGATTACAGTCTTTCTCATTTGTTCAGCCTAACAGCGCCCTTCCAAGGTCAAAGCAGTTTTCGATGAGTCGTATCCAAGCTGACTCATTTACGACTTTCATGAAAAATTTGTTATTCGACAAATTGGTACCCTAGCCAGGGAGATCTCATTTGATTCCAAACAATTCCTATGAATCAGAAGGATATATTTCAAAACATTGCACCATACCGAAACCGGCTTGCTCTGTGTTCAACACCGAAACCTTGCCAGTTACCGATCCAGCATGAATGAATCACCCTCAATAAAAAAAAAGAACTTGTAAATACACATAGGATCATCGGTTAGCCGTTCCCCGTCGGACGTCGAAGAGTCGTTGACCGCGCGTGACCAAAGACCCCCTCCTTTTTGTTCCTGAAGTACAAAGCTTAGTTACAACTCTCTACACCAGTCCCGTCTGATGCGAGTGTAACAGCAGCCGCGCCAAGTCAAGTCAGTTGCGGTTGGAAAATATGGCACTGAGGGAACAGAACGAACGACCAACGTCCGTCCGTTCATTACTCCTACTAATATGGGAGGGAGATAGCTCTGTTGTTACATATCGTGTGATATCACAATCTTGCACCGCTCTTGGAATATATGGATGAAGGGCGGGGAGGGGCGCTTCACAGGTATACATATTCAGCACTGAGAGAACATTCGCCGCGCTCATTCCGCCGTAACGATTCTTCTGTTTTGTTATTGTTTTCTTCTCCGTCGTCCAGCGCCTGCTGACTGGTTCTCGAGGCAGGTGTCAAGGAACTCTTCCTCACAGTGCAACACGCACATTTTGCACGAGTCAGTTCGGATGGTCGGCTGCTCTCTTTCGGGTTGTTGTTTCCCAGTTGACTGGCTTTGGCGCTTGGTATTTAATATCTACATACATCTCTCCCGTCATTACCTCTCCATTCCATTCAAGTTCGGTTGGCTTGAGATTGCCGTTTTAGGTTTTAAGTCCATCGCCGTTGTTGTTGTTGTTGTTGTTGTTGTTGTTGTTGTTGTTGTTGTTGTTGTTGTTCTTCGTTGTTGTTCTCTGTCCACGGCTGACGACGAAGGAGGCCGGGCGATGATGATGGAATATGGTGGTTGGTGATGATGGGTGCTCTTACTTTCGATATGAACGTTCGGTTCGTTGAACGAGGTTCGCTGAATTGGCACTGTGTGTTTTTGCCTTCCGTTCGTAATAAGTATCTACGTACATCGTACACGCAGTCTTTATGTTCTGTGGAACATCTACCTAGAAGTGAGCGTTTGTATTAGGTGGTCCGGGTACAATGAACGAACGGCAGCCGAGAATGGGATCATCGTCCTCATTGCCAAATGATTACAGGTGTGTGGAGTGGTCGGAGCGATGTCGGGTTGTTCGAATGTGAATCAGTGCAACGGGAGAATTGAAGCATGTTGCGAAATTCTCCGGAATCAAATAGCCGCCGAGCGCTGGCGAGGTAATGATTCCTCCCGGATTGAGTGGCTTTAAATGTGGTGTTGAGAGGTTTGGATGATTTAATAAAACGGCTTTAGATGAAACTTTGATTTAGTGCAATTAAGAAGATGGAACTTAAAACTGCGGTTGAAGTTGTTTTGTTCTATTTTTATTTAGATATGGAAATATTTATTGACTCATTCATAGGGTTCTAACGTAAGATTGACATTTAATTGAAAAATATATATGAGCAGTTTAAATAAACGATTTAAATCAGTGGTTTAATATGCTCGCCTATGTAATGGCGCACTTGAAATGGAGCAATTCATTTCTACATACCAAATCGATAACTAAGGTATGCGCACAGCAAAATCAAGCCATAGGGTTAATCTATAACTCATTTACATCAAAATATTATTATTCGGACTTGTTTCACCCGTATGCTCTAACATTACGTTTGATGCCATCCATTAAGTTCTGCACAGTGTCCTCAGTCTCCTTTCTTTTCCCACTTTTTAGCATTTTTTTCTCATTATTTGTCTCTCTTTTTGATTTCCCAAGGTTTCGCTTCACAATGCCCAATATCTTTCAATTGGACGAAGTTCTGGGGTGTTCGGAGAATTACAGTCCTTTGGTACAATGTTAACGTTGTTTCCTGCATACCATTTCTGAGCCGCTTTACCACAATGACAAGACTCCAAATCAGGCCAAAAACAACACAGAACTCGTGTTCCTTTGGGATGAATGGTAGTAGCCGTTTTTGTAGACACTCGTTGACGTAAACTTGTTGATTAATCGTACCTGTAGGTATGCAGATTTTGCTCTTTAAACCACAACTACAAAGAGTCTGCCTTAGCTAAATCGGCCTTGGGTCCTCCCTTAACGCATGTGTCGATTGTGTGGGATAGAAAAGGAGACTCAACTTTAATCTTTAATAAAAGGCGTACATTTCTGTATAAGGGGCTTGCAGAACCCTTTGATATTTGAAATACAGAGCCCAGAAAAGTAGTACATTTTATTCGGAATGTAATACCTGGCTAAGAAAATGCTTTGAGTCAGTCCATGTCGGTCGCCTTACATAATAGTGATACGGCATACTGAAATAGCAATCTCAAAACCGGGAATATATCACAATAGATCTGAGAAATGGTCGCAGTGATGAATATACCCAACATGCAAAAAAGGGGTTTTCCGGGGCACCCGGGTTGTCTCAGAATGGCCAATATGGTCATTGATCCATTTGAAGGCTAGAAGTAGACTACTCAACGAAAATCATGAAGTTTTAGCCGAAAATCTGTACATGTCCTCTTCTGAATGGTTTACCTGGATTATCCCGGAATAGTCAGTACAGTCAGTGGGCGATTTATAGTGAACTACTCATGCCAAATCATGAAGTTTAGGAAGGTCGAAAGGCATGTTTTGGCGAAAATCCCTGCCCATCGGTTCGTTATAGAGAATTATTTTAACTGAGCTGTCCAGCCTTTGTATCTCCCTATTAGTGTCGTTATCGGCGGTCACCAGTGAGCTTAGATTGCCATTTCGTAAGCCTCCTTTATATTATCTTTGACGCATTTATGACAAGTTCAATCCTACTAGCTTCAGCCTTTTATCTAAGGGGATATTCATAAACCACGTAGACTTTTCTGATGGAGGGAAGAGGTTTGAGAAAAGTCTACGCTCCATACAAAATTTCAAAAACATGTATGCAGAAAAGTCAACGAAGGGGAGGGAGGATTCTGAAATTTTCAAAATGAGTACGTGGTTTATGAATGCAGCCATGCAGTGAAACCAAAAATTTAGTAATCTTCTGATAAGTCCATCCTGAACTTTGAGCAAAGTTTCTCAGAAACTATGAAAGTCCTCTCCTAGAATGTCTAGGAAATCCCTATATATTTCTTGTAAGTTTCTTTGTGAACTGTCCTATTCCGAATTGCAAGGAAGCTTTCTCCTGAACTTAGGAGAAATTTGTTCCTGAATTTATGAGAAATTCCTGCTTGAACTACTATGAAGTATCCCCTATGTTAATGGAAAGTTTTTTCTGTTCTTCGGGGAGGTTTCTTCCTGAACTTCGAAAAAGCCTGTTTCTGAAATTCTGTGAAGTTCCAACAACACTTTTGGGAAGTCCTCTGCTGAATTTCAGAGAGGTTCTCTCCTGAACTATTAAGACGCATTATCCTGAGCTCTGAGGAAAATTTGTTCCTGAATTTTTGAGAAATTATAGGTAGTGTCCTTGTTGAGGGGAAACTTTCGGGGTTCTCACAAGCCTGTACACCGTGTTATTTCACGTGATTCAGTGCTGTAAGCTAACCATTTAATTAGTCTAATGCAGGGATTCAAATTACAAAAACACGTACATTGGTCACTCTAGCTTGTATGTTGTCTCCAACAATCGAAAAGATATTGAAAAGTTATTAGCTAAACGAACCAATATTGAAATTTAATTATCAATTGCTAGTTCACATGTCCTATCGCTGTCTATTGTTAACAATCTCATTCAACTACTGCCTTTTACTGCCTATTATTTAATTTGACGTATGTTCATACTAGAGTTCCATTGTTATACTGTTATTCGTTGTTTTCGATCGAGGGCTGTTCGATTGTGGAGTCTGTAGAGTTTGTACGGATAGACCAGCGCGCTCCACAATAACCCTGTCTGATAAGTTTATTCCTGAACTTCTAGGATGTTTTTCCCTGAACTTCTTGAAAGTTCCATCTTGAATTTTGGAGAAGTTCTTCAGAACCTCTGGAAAGTTCCGCCTAAATTTCTAAGAAGTCCCTTGCCTCCTCCTTAAACTTCTTCCTGATGTTCTGAAAAGTCCTCTCCTGAACTCCGGGAAATTCTCTCCTAAACGATCAGTGTGATCTTGAACTTTTAGGGAAGTTTGTTACTGAATTTCTGGGATATTACTGAAAGTTTTAACTCCTAAGAAGTGTTCTTTTCCTCTTCCTTCTGAGAAGTTTCTTCCTGACCTTCTTTGTTCCAGAATTTTGGACAAATTATAAGTACCTTCAAGAGCTCCGAGGAAGTTTTTGCCTGATCTTCGGGGAAATTCCATCTTGAATTTTGGATTAGTTCTCCAGAACCTATGGAAAGCTCCGCCTAAACTTCTAAGAAGTCCTCTGCCTCTTCCCTAAACTTCTTTCTGAAGTTCTGAAAAGTCCTCTCCTGAACTTTGAGGAATTCTATCCTGAACACTTGGGTAGTATGATCTTGAACTTTGGGGAAGTTTGTTGCTGAATTTCTGGGATCTTCCTGGGAGCTCGAAGTACTAAGAAGTGCGCTCTTCCTTTTCTTTCTAAGAAGTTTCTTCCTGACGTTCGGAGAAGTTTTTAATATTTCGAGGAAGTCTCTTCATGAGTTTCGAGCAGGTTTCTTTTTGAAGCCCTGGGAAGTCTTCTTCTGAATTTATAGGGAGTGCCTTAAATTTCGGGTAATTTTGTGTAAGAATCTATGGCTATTTCCATTGACCACTTTGGATAAAGATAAATGTTTAACTCCCAAGCACAAATGTACTGCAAGTCTGCTTTTAGAAGAACGTTAGAGAAAAAAATAGAGCTCTTCACTTTACAGTTTTTCTGAGTAATCTTTGAGGCCACCTCGATTTAATTTTTACCATTCCGAGCCAAAACGAATTAGTGGTCCTAATCAATCGAGCTCTTGGTCAATTTCAAGAACTCCACAAAAGCCTATGGCGATGTCCACATTACTTTAAATCAGTTCGATGAGCCTGTCGAACTAAGGCTAAATTGTTTTCAATGGGCATGAAATTTTTTCGCTAGGAAAAAAATGTGTTACCTTGCTCACTCGCCGATCAAAAAGCGTACCAAAACTAACTCTCACTCTACGAAATGTGACAGATCAGTAACTACTTTCCGAGCAATTGTTTGAGTTGACCAACTCGACAAAATTGCGTCGATCTCGACGTCTGTAAGAGCAAAATAGTTCTGTTGAGCAAACCGACAGTCGAACTCTGATTTCATATATGGTGGCCCTTATAACCGGAAGTCGACTACCGGACTTCTGTACTTCCTGCATCGACTTGCTTTAGAAGTATTCCGCATTAGTTGCTTTCTGAAACCTCGACCCTTCCAAACTGCCTTTGAACATGATGAACCGTAGGCATCGTTGATACGACTGTTTTCAATTCTAGACTAGAGGTGAGACAGCTCTACTCTGACTTGCTTTAATGCATCGAATAACTCGCGAATAACTCAATATAGCTTAAAATCCAATCAACCTTCATCTGTTCGTGTCAGTTGCCAGGGTTTCGAAAACTTTAACTTTCAATTTGTTCGAAAACATTGTGGACATTCTGCTAATGGCAATAGAAGATAGTAAATGATGATTCAGGAAATGTTTAATTTGTGATACGTGATACGGATGGCTTTACTGAAGCATTATAACGACATGTATAGATTGGTAATTTGCTAAACATTGATTCTAGGATGCTTGATCCTAGGGTCGGAGTGCAGCGGGCTGAGCTCGTTTATCTCTTCTCCTGCTCTTGTTCCAAAGCACCAGTTCTTAGTCTGACCATCTGGCATAATGATGCTGCATTAGTAACCAGCAGGTCCAGCCAAAATTGATGGGTTTATTCAAAGTATGACACGAATAGTATTAAATACGATACCAAATTGTACGAGCATTTCAGATTTTGAAGTGAATATATGTTGTTTTCAAAATCAGAGTTACAGTTACACAGCAGCACACTCAATTCCTAATGTACTAGCGTCGGTTGGTTTGACAGCTGCTGTCAGCAAATGACAGTGCTCGCTTGGTGAGCAACAAGGGTTACTCGAGGTACCTCAAAAGCAACTCTAAAATTGCATGCGATGAGGAGCTGACTTGCCCCTTGATTCTAGAGTACGATCATGAGTTTAGTGTACCTTCCCGTCGGTTTTTTTTTTCGAATTAGGAACTCAAGCATTATATAAGTTTAAGTTTTATCTGCATGTAGACAACAGTTGGATGAATAAATACACAAACATAACTGGAATGGTCTCACCAAGTTCTACTTTTCGATATAGGAAAGCCGTTTCTATATCAATCTAACCTTTCGTATTTTATCCTACTCAACATCAGAGGATCTTTTGATTCAGGTTAGGATGAATATAGAAATTAAAATTAATATGGGAACAGTGACCCTTTCTAAACTAATTGGAGAACTATGCTCACTTTGTTCACTTGGTCTAACAAAATTACGGAACTTGTTTAAGGTGTGCAAACGCAACTTTTAAAGCTTTTGGAAAAAACAGTGTAAAATACCCGGAACACAAATAAACAGGAGCGAAGTTTGAAAAGAGTACAATGCATAATCCCTTCAATATGTTATCCTTTCGAACATCCAGAAAAAAATCCAGACGTTATTTTTCTTAAATGACCAACACTAAAATAGCGGCAAGTTGATAACACGCATTTGTGAGTTATCTTTGACTTTGTAAATGGCTTTTGCGTTCTACAATATTAGAATAAGGAAATAAATGGCGCAAATGAGATTTAAAGCGAGCTCTTTTTTAACCAACGGGGTCAGGCCAGAGCGTGGAGAGGTCATCAATAGCTTTGTTGATCATGATCTGAACTCAAGGATAGTTTGGTGTACTTTAGGTATTCTAGAAACATACTATAACATATCTATTACAGTGTTTATAATGTCTCGTGGGGCTATTCCTACTCATAAATTCGTTGGAGACATCATCAATAGCTTTGTTGATCATGTAGAATATTCAGAACTGAACTGAATGATAGTTTAGTGTACCTTGAGTATTCTATAAATGCTCTAACATGTCTATTACAGTGTTATGATGTCCCGTGGGGCTATTTCAACTCATAAGTACGTTGGAGACATCATCAATAGCTTTGTTGATCGTGTAGAACATCAAGATCTGAACTGAAGTGTAGTTTGGAGGACCTTAGGTATTCTAAAAAAATGCTCTAACGTGTCTATAACAGTGTTATGATGTCCCGTGGGGCTATTTCAACTCATAAAACGTTGGAGAGATCGTCAATAGCTTTGTTGATCATGTAGAACATCAAGATCTGAACTCAAGGGTAGTTTGGAGTACCTTAGGTATTCTAAAAAAATGCTCTAACATGTCTATTACAGTGTTATGATGTCCCGTGGGGCTATTTCAACTCATAAGAACGTTGGAGACATCATCAATAGCTTTGTTGATCATGTAGAACATCAAGATCTGAACTCAAGGATAGTTTGGAGTACCTTAGGTATTCTAGAAATGCTCTAACATGTCTATTACAGTGTTATGATGTCCCGTGGGGCTATTTCAACTCATAAATACGTTGGAAACATCATCAACTAACTTTGTTGATCATGTAGAACATCAAGATCTGAACTCAAGGGTAGTTTGGAGTACCTTAGGTATTCTAGAAATACTGTAACATGTCTATTACAGTGTTATGATGTCCCGTGGGGCTGTTTCAACTCATAAGAACGGTGGAAAGCATCATACACTAGCTTTGTTGATCATGTAGAACATCAAGATCTGAACTCAAGGATAGTTTGGAGTACCTTAGGTATTCTAAGAAATGCTCTAACATGTCTATTAACAGTGTTATGATGTCCCGTGGGGCTATTTCCAACTCATAAATACGTTGAAGAGATCGTATAATAGCTTTGTTGATCATGTAGAACATCAAGATCTGAACTCAAGGATAGTTTGGAGTACCTTAGGTATTCTAGAAATACTGTAACATGTCTATTACAGTGTTATGATGTCCCGTGGGGCTATTTCAACTCATAAGTACGGTGGAGACATCGTAAATAGCCTTGTTGATCATGTAGAACATCAAGATCTGAACTCAAGGATAGTTTGGAGTACCTTAGGTATTCTAAAAAATGTTATAACATATCTATTACAGTGTTATGAAGTCCCGTGGTGCTATTTACAACTCATAAGAACGATTGGAAACATCATCAATAGCTTGTTGATCATGTAGAACATTAAGATTTGAACTCAAGAGATAGTTTGGAGTGCCTTAGGTATTGTAGAAATGCTGTAACATGTCTGATTACAGTGTGATGATGTTCCTTGGATTATTTCAGAAATAAGTACGGTTGAAGACATCGTAAATAGCTTGTGATCATGAACATCAAGATCTCAACTCAAAGGATAGTTTGGAGTGCCTTAGGTATTCTAGAAATGCTCTAACATGTCTATTACAGTGTTATGATGTCCCGATGGGGCAATTTCAACTCATAAGTACGTTGGAGAGATCATCAATAGCTTTGTTGATCATGTAGAACATCAATGATCAGAACTCAAGGATAGTTTGGAGTATATTAGGTATTCTATAAAAACACTCTAACATGTCTATTACAGTGTGTTGATGTTCCGTGGGGCTATTTCAACTCATAAGTACGGTGAAGACATCATAAATAGCCTTGTTAATTATGTAGAACATCAAGATCTGTACTGAAGGTTAGTTTAGAGTACCTTAGGTATTCTATAAATGCTCTAACATGTCTATAACAGTGTTATGATGTCCCATGGAGCTGTTTCCAACTCATAAGAATGTTGGAAACATCATCAGCTAGCTTTGTTGATCACTGTAGAATATCAAGATCTGAACTCAAGGGTAGTTTGGAGTACCTTAGGTATTCTAAGAAAATGCTATAACCATATCTATTACAGTGTTATGAAGTCCCATTGGGAGCTTTTTCCAACTCATAAGAACGTTGGAAATATCATCAATAGCTTTGTTGATCAAGTAGAACATCAAGATTTGAACTCAAGGATAGTTTGGAGTGCCTTAGGTGTTGCAGAAATGCTGTAATATACTTGTTACAATGTTATGGTGTTCCTTGGATCTTTTTCAACAAATAAGTACAGTTTAGACATCGTAAATCTCCTTATTGATCATGTAGAACATCGAGATCTGAGCTCAAGGATTGTTTGGAACAATTTGAGAAAAACATTTGTTCACAAACTTTATTCTTTTAATATTTTTAATAACTTGTTCAAGCATGTAGACCATAAATTATGTTGAAATACGGTTTGGAAAAAAATCGATTTTGGTTCCGATACCAGTCACAATACAGACAGACATCAACCTCTGCTGCTGAGGCGTCAGCTTGTCGGCCACTGGCAGCGTTCTCAACGCAGAACTGCTGCCCGTAAAATTCCCAGTGCATCCCGGACAATGTAATTGTCGCACTGTTGCCCGCTCGCTTGGGCGGAATATTTTCTTCTCCTCTGCAATTCACCAACCCACAACGATGCGCTTACAAGAAAATCCACTCGTAAGTCATAATGTATTACAACCCTTTGGCTGCTCGGTGCCACGGACGGTTGGGAAAATGCACACACACGGTCAGAGTGCTCTCTCGCTAGCCATGTATGAAAGTGGTTTATTTTTGACCCCATGCTGCAATCGACTGCTTCTCGTAAGTGGGAAGCACCGGCCTGGCGCCTCTTTCCTAGCAAATAAAAGGCATTTCCTCGTCAGACAGTGTCTGCCGGCATGTAGTTCGGTTTGTTGTAACTCTTCTGATGATTGCGAAGGCACTAATTAGTGTTCCTATCCAGTAATCATTCACGAGCCAATAGGTACCCAGGTTAAGGTTATTCATTTGCTGTATACGTCATTCGAAAGATACCGAACAATTTTCAATGACGTTATAATCGTCGGGCGGAATGTCGGACTTGGAAGATAGTTCCGCTCTTATCGTCGCTCGAAGGGTCCACCCACGCAACCGATGATTGACTATTTTGACAAATTTTCGCCATCTATCACGTCTTCGTCCCACGCGCGCACCGGCCGGCGGCAGTGCTGCTTCGCGACAAAAGCAATTCAATTTTGCGGTACCGACCAACTTTATGGGATACAGTTAAACGGAGTGCGGGGTATATTATATACGTAGTAGACGTAATTTAACACGCACTGTTAATCCGACGACAAAGCCAACGACACCGGGTACGACGCTACCTTTCCATTATATTGTACAATGCCGGCTGTGAATGGAGATCGAACACTCGGGACTCAGGAAAGACTAGATTTTTATCCGACCTGAAGATTGAGATGGGGCGATGTTCTATTTTTAGAGTTTCAACTATGAGAAAGCCGTCTGTTTTAGTGGCTTCGTAATGAGTCTTCCGCTTTCTCATTAGGCGCTGAATGAATGATTATGATTGCACTCTGCTGACTGTCATTAAGAAAAGGATGCGCTGCGCGGTTGTCGTCATGGGCAACAATATAGCAGTTGTTTTGCAATAGCGAAAGCTGATGCCCACTTTGCTATTTATAAGAAGTCTTAACCATGGAAGACCTCATTCAAGCTGTTTTGTAAATCTAAATCCAACTGAATGGCACTCATACGCACATTGTGCCGCTCATAACAACGATGATGACCTACTTTCCAACTGGTACGTATAACCTTCCATTCATAAATTCTTCAGAGAAAAAAAAACAAACAGCAGTTATTAGTTGTAAACAAACACGGTACTTAGCAGTACATACCCGACCGCTGTGCCAACTGTGTGGCTCGCTAATGAATGCAATTGCAGCTCGAAGGGCATTTCCAGGGAAAAAAAAAGTTCATTATTTCCTTATAGATATGTACATGAGTAATATTACTTCTCCATTGCAGACCGGTGCTGGTGACAGGCACGCCACATGGTCATTATGCGGGTTGCTGCGGTTAGAATCAAACTAAAGAATTCTCTTTCTTGTAACAATTCCACTGCACTGCATTTTCGAAGAGATTGGTATCCTCTCAAAAAATAGGACAATTCTTGAAAATTCCAGCAATGTTCTGATTTCAATAAACATTCTCTAAGTCACAGCACGAGATTCACTTTGTTTACTTCCTTTCACATTCATAACTTAGTCATTTTAAAATTTTCTGTCATACTCTTTACCTAACATGCTGGCCAGCTCCATTGTCTTTCGATCTACAGTGCTATACAAAATAAATCACTCACCATAAACCTTTTGTTATCTCTTTCGATATCTCAGCTGATTTAAAAGGTAGAGCTTGAGTTTCTTCTAGGCATAGACAGTATTTTTATACGACAAAATAGGAAGAATGTGTATGACTCACTTAATATTAAATAAATTATTGTCAAGACGGTATTTCAAAATGAACAAAATAAATCATGCTCTTGATTTTTTTTACTAAACTGTTATTTCTTTTATTCTTCTGCTTTCAATTCTTAGTATGAGCCCGCTTAGCCAGTGTAACTTTTGAAATATTGCACGTAGGAATGGAAAATTTCACTGTGGTATAGCCGAGAGTCTATGATGACAAAGACTATGATTGATGTTTACATTTCATGTTTAGTATTCAAGATGGCGACGAAAGAAAAGTGCGCGAGAAAATTTTGTACGGGCGTACGGCAAATCTTGACTTGTCAATACGGGACCTTGCAAAAACATTGGATTTGCCTAAATCCACTATTCACGATGTGCTCAAATCATCGGAACGTTTGACGGTGGAGAGGAAACCGAGAAGTGACAAAAACATTGGACGCGCTGATCCTGTCATGGACCGAAAGGTGAAAAGGATATTAACGAAAAACCCAAATCTCTCCATTCGAACGGTGGCTCGCAAAATAAAGATGTCGCCTGGTTTTGTCCAATAATCAAAACAACGTTTGGAACTTAAGTCGTATAAAGTCAAAACAGTTCCAAATCGCTACGGCAAACAGAACATGGCGGCAAAATCACGGGCTCGACGTTTGTAAAGGGTGTCCACGATGAAATTGCCACACTATGAAATTGCTCTAACTTTTTAACCGTTGGGTAGAATTTAATGAAAATTTGGGTGGATTTAGTTCATAGTGCATTATTTACATCCTGCAAATTTTAAAGTCCTGTGATCAAAACTTGCGGAAATGGAATCGAAAGAACAGCTCGTGCGTGATAAAATCTTGCGCATTCATCACGAGAACAAGAATCTCTCGCATCGTTCCATCGCTAAAACGTTGGGAATCGCGAATTCCACGGTGTCGCGAGTGATTAAGCGGTTCGAGGAACGGTTGACCACCGATCGGAAGCCCAGAAGTGAAGGAAAAAGTATTCCGTACAACACCAAAAATCACAACCGCGTAGTTGGGGCCTTCAACCGAAATCCGAACGCCTCCGTTCGGGATGTGGCTAAGAAGCTGCACCTAAGCCGAAGTTTTGTCCAACATGCTGACGAAAGTTGAATGCTGCATCATGGACGACGAAACATATGTGAAGGCCGACTTCAAACAGATCCCCGGCAACCTGTTTTTCACGGCCAAGGATAAATTCAGCGTTCCGGAGCATGTCCGCACTCAGAAGATGTCCAAATTTGCGAAGAAATTCCTGGTTTGGCAAGCCATCTGCACGTACGGGAAGCGGAGTGCACCTTTCGTGACCCAGGACACGATGAACGGACAGGTGTACATAAAAGCGTGCCTCCAGAAGCGGCTGCTTCCTCTCCTGAAGGCCCACAACGTCCCAACAATCTTCTGGCCGGATTTGGCCTCATGCCACTACTCCAAGGACGTGCTGAAGTGGTATACGGACAATAAGGTCAATTTCGTGCCGAAAATGTTCAACCCTCCCAACACTCCGGAGCTCCGCCCCATCGAGAAGTACTGGGCGATTATGAAGCAGCACCTTCTTAAACGACCTAAGGTAGTGAAGACAGTCGAGAAACTGAAGAAAGTATGGGTTTACATGCAAAAAACGGTTGATTCACAGGTTGTGCAGAATCTTATGGCCGGGGTTAAGGCCAAGGTGCGGGCATTTGCGTATGGACTGTAAATAAAATACGAGTAAAATGGTAAAATGAAGTTTAATAGTTATTTCTCAATCCCTGAAAATTTGATGGCAATCGGATGAAAACTCGAATTTTGCGAATCGATTTTGTGTGTGGCAATTTCATCGTGGACACCCTTTACTGCGAATATTTGACGAAGTTTTTATGCGTTGTTATGGACGATGAAACTTATGTCCTGGAGGATTTCAAGCAGCTTCCAGGGCTGGTTTTTTATTCTGCTATGGCCAGAAATGCTACAGCTGAGCATTTCAGAACGAAGAAGGCATCGAAATTTCCCAAAACAATACCTTGTGTGGCAAGCAATTTGCACGTGTGACAAAAAGAGCAAATGTTTCGTCACTACATGTACAATCAACAAGGAGATCTATCAGAAAGACTGTCTGCAGAAGCGATTGCTACCCTTCATCAAAAGTCACAGAGAAAAACCTTTGTTCTGGCCCGATTTGGTATCATGCCACAATGCTAAACGGTGATGGCTTGGTACCAAGCAAATCAAGTGAACATTGTACCAAAAACCTTAAACCCGCCAAATTGCCCAAAGCTACGACCAATCGAGAGATATTGCGCTCTGATGAAGCGAAAGCTTTCTGGAAAGAAGCAAGGAATCAAAGACATCAAACACTTCCAGCAAATTTGGACACAGACGGGTTCTACGATTTCTGAAGAGTCTGTACAAACCCTAATGGACAGAGTTAAGGGCAAAGTTCGAAAATTTTATGCAAATACCGAGTAACTATGTTTTGTCTTCACGAATTGTTAAAACACATCCCATGAATCCCATGAAATTAACAACTACGACGGAAATATAATGCGAAATTTATGTTTTATTCATGTTTTGAGGTGTCCGGATTATTGCGGATACAGACCTTAGTTAGTTTCCAGTTTTAAAAAGAGACACCTCCAAATTTTCGCAGACCAAGTCGATGTACTAGGTTAGTCAAAAAGTTTTGAAAACGACAGCACACCCAAATTTATACGCCGTTTTAATATTTCATTCTTTGTTTACAAGCCATTTGAAGTTGACGTGTCAGTGTTTTTTTTAACAATGGAAAATTCCGAATATCGTGCAGTGGTTAAATTCTTTGTTTCGGAAGGTTTCTCGGCTACTGCAAACGATCCCTGCAAAGATGGCGAAAGTATTAAAGGAGCCTACTCCTTCAATTCGATTAGGTTTTGAAATTCAAGCGTGGCCGTACAAGCATTGAAGACGATCCACACTCAGGACGTCCAAAAAGTGCATCAACACCAGAAATCATAGCGAAAATACAGGATATGGTTTTGGAAGATCATCGATCGACTCCTGAAGTTAGCTTTTCGCAAAGTTTCTATGTTAGTTTAAGAAGACTTGATTTTTTGTTTTCATTATCTGATATTGTTTATTATTGCATTTAATTTTTTTTTCTTGACGTAATATATTTTATATTAGAATATTCAAGTTCGTTCCATCATTTTTTGTATTATATTTTATCTCTTTTATATCTTATCGTATTATATTGTATTTCTTTTATATTTTATCGTGCCTTATTTCTTACCTATCAAAAATATTTTTCGTTGTTCTTTTGCCTGTTTTGTTGATTTATTTTTTCACCTTATTTTTTTGTATTTTTTGTGTCTTTTATTCTTTTTCTTCGAGCTTAATTCATATTTTTGGAATGAATTACATGTTACTCGTAATCTTCAGTTTTATCATTGATTAGTTTTATAAATTTTTTTTTCTTCAAAAAAAAAGTAGATATTATATGCGTTTTATTGTTTTTTTATCTTCATTTTCGTTTTCGCTAGTTTTCTTTTGAAGTATATCTTTTCTTCTTATTTTTTCCTTTATTTAAATTACTCCAGTGTTATGCTCAGTTTCAATTGCTTAGCAATCTGTTATTTGTTATTTGTTTTATAGACTTTGATAGAAAATTATGTTTCTAAATTTCAGTAACCTTGTTATTTCCTTGTTAAAGAGTTAATTTTGGTCTTGATTGTTATTGTTTCGTATTCAGAACTTGTTATTTATCTAAGTTATTTAAACTATATTTGTGTTCTGAATTTGACTCTACTTGTCTGTTATTTTCTTTCTTTCAAACTTAATTAATAAATTAAAGTATACATTTAACTAATCATCATGTTTTTTGTTGTTGCATAAAGCACGTAATCAATTACAATGTTTGAAATTGGGAATATCCTTATTATCAACATTCAACCCTAGGAGGGGACAGCAATTTTAAGATGTGAAAAGAAAGTATTGATAGGTCTGATAGCTTTCGGTAGGCTGTGAAATTGAATAGAAATAGTTTAAAATTGAGCGTAGGGCTTTTTGTAAAGCAGTGTTTCGATTAACAAAAAAAATTTCGAGTAATTAATTATGTTATACTATTTCTTGATTTTTTTTTCAAATTTTATTTTTTTTCTCTCTTATTTTTGTCTACATATATGTTCCTTCAAGTATTTTGAAGAATATAAAAAATAGATACTTTTTTTTTCATTTATTGATAATCTTCTAGCTTTTAAATTGTTTTCTTCATTATAAGACTTCCTAATGTTTCGTCCTTTTTTTATTGTTTGTTAAAAAAAAAATCTTAAGAAAAATAATGAAAAAGAAAATGAAAATAAAAAAAAAAACGACGGAACGCATATAACATCTAAACGAAAATTTATAGAAATCCAAAATTAATCATTTATAAAACAGAAGATGAGTATCATGTAATTTATTCCAAAAATACGAATAAAGCACGAAGAAAAAGAATAAAAAAGAAACAAAATAAAAGCAAAAAAAAAATCGGGTGAATAAATAAATCATCGAAAAAGAAAAAAAATACAACGAAAAATATCTTTAATGTGTAAGAAATAAAATAAAGCACTATAAAATATAAAAAAGATACAATATCATACGATAAGATATAAAAGAGATACAATATAAAACAAAAAATTATGCAACGATCTTGAGTATTCAAATATAAAATAGATTACTTCTAGAAAAAAAAATTAAATGCAATAATAAACAATACCAGAAAATGAGTACATGAATATAAAAATACTTGAAATTAAAGAAAAAAATAACGAAAAAGAAAATGAACATAAAAAACTCCATGGTTCGTCCTTCTGTTATTGTTTGTTGTGATTAATTTCTCTATTTCTCGAGAACTTTTTCAAATGATCATATGTGACATTTTTTGTTGTTGTTGAGATAAACAACTTGAAGGTTTTTTGTTTTCATTTTTGTTTTTACTAAAACTGAAAGTATCTCAAATATAGAAATCTAATCCAATCCAATTCTTGGGGAGAAGCCAAACAAAGTTATCATTAGTGAACACTTCTTAACGACCCTTGAACTAAAATGTTGGCTCATTTAGCCAAAAATGTTCATTATGTTTGAAAACAACCGGATTTGTTGTTTTATAAAACGTAAACTTAATTTACATTCATTTTGCTTCAGCAATCGAGAATACGCCATTTTCGCGATGTTTTGGGCTGACATTTCGCTAACGTTATGATGTTCCTTCAGGATAGGAAACTGTAATGCTGTCACATTCGGCTTATTCCGAAAACATTGAAAATATGGATGCTGCACCGTTGTAATGAAATAATTTCTATAGTTAAGGTAATCGATTATCACTAATATTTAAAATTAAAAATGTTTATTTATTTACATTTTGCAACTTACGTCTTTTTGTACAAGTACTTGTGATTTGCTCTGAAGATTTTAGTTTATTTTATTCACTGTTTCTATTTCTAAAACACTTTAAGTATATTTTAATTGATTAGATTGATTTTTTCCATTGTCTTGTTGTGTTATTTGTTTGATATCCATGGAGATCAGGAATAATAGAATTAATGGCTGTTCTCGAAAAAAAAAATGAGACTTATAAATGATCACCATAAATTCAATTTTAGTCGGATTTTTTTCATACATTCAGGAAATAAACTACAACATTATGTTTAGGTTTCTTTTCATTGGTTTTCTGGATCTCATCTCCATGACCGAAACTTTGCGCATTGTCCTTGACACCACTCAAAAGATTCTGGGCAATAGTGGGGCCGTAACTTCTTTTGACACTTTTAGCGAACTGACTGACTGCACGTATTAATGGTTGTTATTCCGTGATTGATCAGAATCAGTGAAATTACACAATGAATCAACTGAATTGGGTTATTAGTAACCGGCCATTCTCACTGTGTTTCAATGACTCAAGCTCTTTAATAATCAATAACGGCACCGGCTACGTCCTTGAAATCAGGCGTGAATAGGGAAGGAATGTTAGTATGACATTTGCTGTTTAGGGACCATGTTTACCTCTGCATCCTTACAAAGGTTACAGGAAACGGGTTTATTTTATGGTCGGGCTCGATGGATCAGAGTTCACCTTGATAAGTGATGCGATCATATTTTTGATTGATATTCGTTAGTAAATTCGCGTCGAACAATAAATAACCGATAGAATACGAAACGCGCCATACCCGATAACCAAATAGTACGCTCTAAAGCATCGACACAACCGTTTATAGCCAATGTTCGAAGCGCTCTTTTTTTTCTTTTTTTCGTAAACTTTAACTTTTTAAAACCGCACCCCGAGCAGGAGACGAAATATGAATACCTAATTTTGACCTTGATAACTGGCTTTGGTATTAAAAAGCCAGTTATCAAGTTATTCGATCTTGCTCTAACTTATATCCGCATCAATCAAGCATAAACTTCATAAGAACAACTCACGCTAATCCATCCAAAACCACGATCGAGGACCAGGCAAAATAAGAGTCGTAGTCGTAAAGACTGTATTCGATGAAATTTGGACACACAAAATAGGTCACCAAAAATTTTCCTTGAGCCCGATTCTTTTCAAACTTTCTGGAAATAAAGTACTACTAAATGGTTAAGTTTTGACATCATTGGTTTATTGAACCTCTTCTCCCAAACCAAATGCCCGCACCTTTGCCTTGACCTCCAAATTTTGGGCAATGATAGGACCGACTTGCTTACTTATTTACTTTTAGTTCAAGTTCATTTTCTATCAGTTTTGGAGTTTTAACGAGGTTTGCCTTCATGATTGCCCAACATTTTTCAATTGGGCGAAGTTCCGGAGTGTTTGGAGGGTTGACGTCTTTTGGTACAAAAACTACATTATTATCTTTGTACCAGTCTATAAGGTATGATTGTACTTGCGACGCACTCATACTAATGCAAAACTGGTACCTGGCATCGAAAGCTCTCAATTAATAACTGTGGAAGTGCATTTAGAACACTGAACAATCAATGCACTATGGTCCAGATCACGAATTTAGGAGGATACAAGCTCCCAGCGCCTAAACTTGAAACTTTACAGCAAAGTGATGTTCTACAATATGGTTTGTATCATTAAGGCCCATTTTTTTATGTCGATTAAATTTATGGTGGTCCCCATTTTCATGGAAATACCAAAACTAACTTTTTCATTTGTTGAAATAGACGTTTATATTTTTGGGCAAAGTTGTCGAGCGAAAATGTCATGGACTTTTCAAATATATATTTTTTGTAGCTTAAAAATTGACCGATTTAGAGCAATTTTCCCTCATCAACTTAGGGTGTACCATAAAAAAAAGTTTTTTTTGCCCTAACTTCTACAACATAACTAACTTTTTTATTTTATATTCCACCGTAAAGTTGTGTTCCGACGAGTTTTAGAACTCTCAAAGACGCGTATTTTGGTATACAAACATTGCCGCTAGCTTCAACCAATCGATAGTTATTGAAGATTTTCTTTAAAAAAATACGCCCTTTTCAAAAGTTGATTTCTATGATTGGGGCAAAAAAAAAATTAAAGAATTGAATGGGCAATTTATATTGTTCAACATATGTGAAAACTACAGATATGATATTTCTGTATCTTGAGAAAATTACATTTGAATCTGGGATGGTTTTAGAAGAAAAACTTCAATAACTATTGATTGGTTAAAGCTAGCGGCAAGTTGATATATCAAAATACGCGCCTTTAAAAGCCTTTCTACAACTCGTCTCAACACAATTTTACAATGGAAAAACATTTATATATGAAAATTCCATGAAATTTTTGCGCTACAACTTTGCCCAAGAATGTAAACGTCTATTTCTGCAAATAGAAAAGTTTGTTTTGCTATTTCCGTGGAAATGGGGACCACCCTAATTTTAATCAACATCAAAAAATGGGCTTTCGTTTTAATTTCAAGTTTCACAACCATTTCTTTGAAGTTTAAAAATTGACCGATTTAGAGCCACCATAAGAAAAAGTTTTTCTGTCCTAACTTTTTTATTTCAATTTCCATCGTAAAATTTGTAGAGCGGACGAGTTGTAGAGCTTTTAAATTGCACGTATTTTGATATATTTAACCAATCAATAGTTATTGAAGTTTTTCTTCGTAAACCATCCCTGATTCAAATATAATTTTCTCAAGATACAGAAATAGCATATCTCTAGTTTTCATATGAGTTAAACAATATAAATTGCCCATTCAAATAACGTCTTTAATTTTTTTTGCCCAAATCATAGAAATCAACTTTTGAAAAGGGCGTATTTTTTTAGAAAATCTTCAATAACTATCGCAGGGCTGGTAGTGGGTCACTTTTTAGTGACTTGGTCACTATTTTGAGTCTAGTCACTAAAAAGTCACTATTTGCATCCAAAAGTCACTAAAGTCACTATTTTTCGGAAAATGGTCACTAAAGTCACTATTTTCGCACCGTCGTTTGTAAAAAAGATCAACAAAATTAAGTGATCTGGCCATACTACATAAAAGTCGAGAAGTAAAACTAGATGCCCTGGCGAACTCTGTCCCACCTCTACCTCAATTGAACTTGTCAAATGCAGAGCGCTGGTCGGTCACGGCACTCTAGATTTAGCTTGAATGCGACGCACGTGGTCTCATAGTATAACATCTTTCATTGTGTTTACAATGTTCCTGCTATTTCATAATAATTTTTCATATTTCTATACAAATAAACCCATTTAAGTCCATGACGAATCGAACGGGATAGGAGTGAAAACTTAAAACGTTTATCCAACCTGCAAACAAAATTGTCCAATTAAGAAACCACAAAAAATAATCAAGTCATTTTTCTTTTATACTCACTTTGTTTCAAAAATATTTTGTTAGATTCAGTTTTTGCAAAAGCGGACTACTCTTTTGGTATCCAAGTAGTCGAGAAAAGTGGGAATGAATTGTAAATCAAATAAAGGACTTTTTTGGCAAAGTTGTAAAACTTTTTAAGTAAAATTTAATCTAAACATTTGTGATAAAGTTTACAAGCTATTGACAAGCAAACTAATCTATTTCAATGATATTTTCTAAGGTTTCTTCTAGAGGAAAGAACCACTCGTACATTTAATGTACACTGATCTAGAAAGGTTGGTGCGAACCATTGTCGTTAGAGTTTGCAAGCCCAATGTGTGGTATGCCAATACTTCACTTACAGAGGACATTTAAAACAATACTGAGAACTTTCTACCTGTCCTTTCAGGCGTAACTTATACAATTGGTGCAATTTGGTGAATTTTGTTGGATTTGATACTGAATAACATATAAATGATTGAATAAAGTAGGAAATCTGGTTTAGAGATGTGCTGGGTCGTCCAAACAACCCAGGAGATTAGAACTTAAAATGTACAGTTGTAACAGTAGCTTTATCCTCTATAACATGTTATGATATGTATTCAAATATATTCAATGAATGTCCTGGAAGACCAACTGACACTATGAGATAATCTTGGGATATTATATGCCAAACAAACTAACTTAACTTTGTATAGCCCAGAAAGATATTGTTACAATTGTAGACCTTAAATTTTGAAGGAAAGTTTGAATGAACTGGATCTAGCAAAGTTATCCTATGATGTCTGTGGACGAATCAGCATATTCATTGAATGTGTTTGAATATTTATCGTAGCTTTGTAGTACCCAAAATGCTAGTTTACTACTGTATATCATACGTTCTGAATTCAAGATCAATTGTTATGAACCTCAAAATCCCAAGATATCTCATTATATCAGTTGACCTTCCGAAAGATTCACATTATTTGGTCAAATACATATTGTTACTTTGTTAAGTTAAAAAATCTGATGATTTTTAGATATAATTCCAAACTTAAAGTTTTGAATCCCAGGAAAATTTTGATAACCTAGAACATCCGAAGATTATCTCATAATGTCTGTTGTTCTTGCAAAATATTCGTTTTCGTTACAACTGTTGGGCTTATGTTCTCAAGGATAGTTTGGATGACCTAGAACATGTCATATTTCTCTATAATGTTTTTTTTTCACTTTAAGAATATGAATTAAATATGTTGGAATATTTATTGTAACTTTGTATCGCCTAAATTTACTGTTACAACTGTAAATTTTAAGTCCTGAACGCCAAGACAGTTTGGATGACCTAGACCATCCCAAGATTATCTTCTTATGTATGTTTATGTTCGAAAATATTCACAAAATATATTTTAATACGTGACCTAACTTTGTATTCCCCAAAAACTACTGTTACTGCCTTATATTTCTTGTTAGGAACTCCAGAGCAGTGTGGAATATCTAGGGGATCTTAAAGTTATAAAGTAATTACTGTTGACTTTCCAAAAGGTTCCTTGAATATGTTTGAATATAGATGGTAGCCATATATAGCTTAAAAAACTTCTGTTACAACTGTAGATCTTATATTTTGAACTTAAGGTCAGTTTGAAGTACCTAGAATATACCAAGATTGTCACATTATGTCTGTAAGCCTTCCACACTATTCAATCAATATTGTTAAATACATATTGTCCCTTTACACACTCCAAACACTTGATGTTACAACTGAACTGATCTTATGTTCTGAACTCATGGATAGTTTGGATGCCCTAGATTATCCCCGTTCATCTCATGGTGTTTTTTTTTATGTTCGAAAATATTCGCTGAATATGGTTGAATACGTAGCTTAACTTTGTATAGCCCAAAAATATATAGTTACTACTGTCGATCTTAAGTTGTAAACTCAAGGACAGTTTTGATGACCTAGAACATCACCGAGTTATCAAATAATGACTGTTTATTCCAAAAGGTTTATTCAATATGTTTGAATAAATATCGTAACCTTATATAGCTCTTAAAGCTACTGTTACAACTATAGATCTGAAGTTCAGAGCTCATGTACATTTTGGATGACCTAGAACATCCCAGAAAGATACAAAAATATTAAACGATTATCGAGAATTTGATTACATGTATACAAATGTACAATATTCTAAAACAACGGCTTACACTATTAATAAGGCATTTATTTTTTCTTCCTGAACTTCTTCATATCCAGGATGATACTACCGATCGATTAGTGTAAAATTTTTGAAAACTTATTGAGAAATGACTGAAATATTAATGTTCAAAACCTAACCACTTTTCGTGACGGTCGCAATGCGATTTTTTTTAATTGTACCCCAGTATAGAAAATAAAGATGTATTCCCAGGTCAAAAGTCTGGTTTGCAGAACTCGTTTATAAAATATTGCCAATGCCTCAACCCACCAGCTGGATGCATACAGTGAAAGCTCCAAGTATGTTGTGAAAATCGTCAAGTTACTTCCGATTCAGGTCAACTATGATCTTCTTATTAACGAATAGAACTTGTTAAAACGCTTGATGCTGACTTTGAGTACAGAGTACACAATTGAGGAGTATTGGAACCAGTTTTTATTAAGAAAACGGCTACAGGTGAGCCAAAATACCTTGAGGTGCTTAAATTAGTGAAAACAGCTTCACATGGCAACGGCTCAAAAAAGGAATTGGAAGCACGATATGTCAGAAATAATTCTAGCACAGACCATACTGGAAGGCGTTTCAACTGTGCGTATAGACCCGTCTTCACAAAAACGAGCTGCGGAACAAGTCTAGGAGGTCGCGGAGATAAAAAAGTCGCTTGATTTCGTCGTTTCTTTACAAAAAAGAAACACAAAAAGTGGCACTGCGCCGCAGTATCATTCATTTTTGCAAACGGGGCTGATCACTTAGTTAATTTTTATTGTACAAATGTATAAAAGATCAAAACAATACTAAATTTTGGAAATCACTTTTTAGTCACTATTTGGTCACTATTTGGTCACTTTTTTTTTATTATTTTAGTCACTAAAGTCACTATTATTTATCCATAAACCCGCTACCAGCCCTGTTATCGATTGGTTGAAGCTAGCAGCAAATTTTGTATACCAAAATACGCTTTGTAAGTTCTTAAACTCGTCGGAACACAACTTTACGGTGGAAATTGAAATAAAAAAGTGAGGGCAACAAGTTTTTTTACGATGATTTTATGAAATACATTTTTTTATGGTTGATGAGGAAAAATTGCTCTAAATCGGTCAATTTTTAAGCTACAAAAAATTTATTTTTGAAAATACCATGAAATTTTCTTCGCTACAACTTTGCCCAAGAATATAAACGTCTTTTTCAGCAAATAAAAAATGGGGACCACCCTAATTTTAGTAATTATAAAAAAATGGGCCTTGGTGATACAAACCATATTGTAGAACATCGCTTTGCTGTAAAGTTTCAAGTTTAGACGCTGGGAGCATGTTTCCTCGTAAATTCGTGATCTTGACCATAGTGCAATGAGCTAATTATGAAAGCAAACGCTTAGAAAGAAGATTAGTGCACCACATATTTTCTAAATTAATTGTTATTTCATGAAAAAAGTACAATAAAATCATGACTAAACCATCAATCACTGATAATTTTTCCTCACCCTGTATACATAGCGGAGCATTATTCAGATTTTCGAACAATGTGATGTGCACCAACTTAGTTTTGAAGGACGATCTGTCCATGATATTACGTTTTATTTTGTCAGAGTTAGGAAATTTCCTTTTGATTACCACAACACTCAGTTCCTTCAAATCCGGCTTTCAAATTTCAACAAAATTTGGTTAGTTATTTCAACTTAATATTGAGTATTTTTTTGAAGTTTTACACACAATCGGAGAATCGATGGTTCAATGAAAGTAACGGTTCATAATGCTCCCACATGCTCCAATAAAAATATAAACAAACCACCCGCCAGACCCTCGCCCCACATTCAAATAACCTCCGAGAATAGTTCCAAAAAACTTCTGATACTTCATGATGACACAGCTAAATGGGAAAAGTGTGTCGTGACCCATTTTTCCTCGATGTCTAACTGAACAGCAAACTACAAACACTACCGACATGAGTCAAGTTTTCAGTGTATTTCCGTCCTTCTCACATTTACTTCGTCATTTAAACATACAACCATGCGGATATATCTGCTGCGTCGTTCCGAAAATGACAATCAGAAAAGTTAACCGACGGCGCATTAGACCACCACATGACTTGCGCTTGATAACAGCGAACTTGCGTTTGAGTCAAATCCTGTTATCATCATCATCATCACGATCGTACTCCCACCGCAACGAAACATGCCGGCGGGATGCACCTGCTATCACCGCTTCTGCCGAACAAACCATTTCCCAGACACACCCACTCTTCCGTCCCTGCTGCGCAGATGCATAGCCAATATTTTTGAATAAACAACGTACCCGACCTACATACCGTGAACTTTTCCACCGCCCTTTTCACACCGCGCACCGGTAGTGACCTTAATTGGCAAAAACTATCATTGAAGTTGTTGTAGCCTTCGGGGCTTCCGACCTTCCACGCCTTCAGCACGCTCTTTCCAGCATTGTATTCAAGAACGAAACTCTCCATCCACACAGAAGGCTCGGTTTCATTCACATTCGGACCAAGACACGGCTTCTTCGGTCCTTATTTGGTGCAGCAATCGGAGAATCGATTTGAATTTCAAATCAAATAACTCGCCCGAGAGTCCCAAATGGCTGGAAACTACTACGACGCCTGTAGCTAGAATCATAACCTGCATTGATTTCAATTTTGATTAAGCGTTGTATGAAATTAGTGAGCATTCGGCTAGCTTCTTCGAAGCTGACTGCCACCGATGCCGTTTATTTTTGGACGACCAAGAACAGCAAGAACACGCTTCCAAGAAGCTACCCATATCATTGTACGCAGTGTAGCTACTTTTGCGACTCGACGAGAGAATCAAGATACCACAAGTAAAATAGGAAAAAAAAGCACCCTCCCTCCACGACTCTATTCGGCGCAAAAGTAGGTCAATGACAAATGACGTGTGCCCGTGTGTGCCTGTGTGAGTGGAAGCGCGCGAGTGAGCTAGAAAACATAAAATACCTATGTTGGCTGGCTCGCCCTAACGCAGCTCTGCTCGGGTGGACGTCTGACTAGCAGGCGGTCTATTATGGGGGTTATCTGTTTCCGTCACCCACCTCGTTTGTGTCGCTACTGACTGCCGCCCTCAGATCAGATCGGTGGGTGAGAATTCAGCATGGCGAGAGGGGAGGCAGGATGTGACGACTGAAAATGCTGCTGCTGGAGGAATGAGCAAGCCATGTCGACGAAATAGCGAGGACATTCGGCTATTGTAACCTTTTTCAAAGTAATTCAAAATTTATGAAACTGCAATGAATTTCTCAAATGAAATTTAAAGAACTTTCTTACAAACAAAGGCATTGAAATACAGGGTGAGTCTTAATTCCTGTCAGTGTCTTTAAATATGTGTAACTTTAGATGGGTTAATCACAGGCATAGTTGCATATTTTTCTTTTAGAGTGTATTTAAATGTCAACACGGCTTGCAAGTTTGTTTGGAATTTTGATTCGAAACTCGTGGTAATCATGGACGTGAAACGTTTTAGACCGTGTACTATTTTAAAGAAATTGGAACACCCGGAACAAAGCAATTAAAGCAAAGGGAGAAAGATTTGAACTGAAATAAATTAAGACAAATGTTAAAGGTATACCAAACAGGAAACACATTGAAAATTTCAATTCCCGCAAGCTTCTTATTTGTATGACCATATACTTCACGGACAGGAAATCCAACTCGCTCTATACTTTACCTTATTTTTATTTGAATTCTGCATGCGATTTTTCAGTTAATTCACCCAGTGGCGTCTCGTTGCTCAAATTGTTCATTTAAGGAGAGTCAGTATCACACTACTTTACGATTCCTTAATCAAAGACAGGGCGTCACTTTACACATGCCACAGTCACAACGTGCTCTCCTTCGCGAACTAACTGCTGTTAGCTCTTATTTTCAATATTATAATTTGCCTAAAAGTAGAAAACAAGGCTCAGATCTTTTGCTAGTTTAAAACGATTCATAAGATTTCAACAAATAGACTATAAGAAAAAAACTTCACGAGCTTTCACTTGTTTCCGAAGCTAAGAGATCTAAAGGGGATTTAGTAGAAAATTCATACGCGTTTCTGTTCATAGTCAATGCAGTTTTAGTTTAGCAGACAGTAAAATTTCGAATTGCCAACGAAAGCTAAGATGTGGATATATTTTTAATAATAGGAATGGACTCACCATGTTCTACCATTTGATGAAATTCAAACTCCTCTCGTTTTGTTTGAAAAGCTTGTTTCAAACAGTTGTGAAATTGTGTAAACTGTGCTCCAAAATTTTGTTCCAAAACAAAATCCTTCTGCAGCTTTCCGCATTTAAACACATTTTTGCGTTTTTAGAGATTTTGTGAACCAAAACGAGAGTATCTAAGCGGTGCTCCGTTCAGTTCTGGCAAATCGGTCACCGATCCTGCTTTCTTTCTTCCGGAGAAGAATTGCTCGACCACCACAATTTGTGATGCGAAACAATACTCCGTGTATCCTATTCCGACCGATATATGGTGAGTTCGTTCCCATATGTTCACATATGTTTAACACTATACAAATTATTCAAATATATATTACATATATACATGCATGTAAATGAGTGCTCCAAGATTGACTCACTTCATATTCATGTCACTCTTTTCGTGGCTTCCCGACCAAAAGGAAATAACAAAATTATTTCAAGTTTTGTTTTTCAGTTACTCCGTTTTTATAACAGAGGTTGTTAGAATTTAGATTGCGAATGTTGTTAATATAACAGAAATTTTAACAAAAAGTCCTGAAGAGGTAACAAAATTATAGCAAAGTATGATATAGATATAACATAAACCAAACAAACTTTGTAACAGTTTTGTTACGATGTAGCAAAATCATATCTGCTTGTTCTATAATTAATTTGTTTATTTACGCAGATTGTGCCTCGCGGGGCATCATATCATAATTTGTTATGGGTATGTTATACAATTATCCAGATGCACACATCTTTAACAAATATATATCACAATCAGTTAGTCATAACAAGGTTTGTAATAATTTTGTTATTTTTATGTTATACCCTTGTGGTCTGGTACATATAAGCTTTTCATGGCTGACTTACTTCATATTTGAGTAATTCAAAATTTCTCAGGTTTAACTCACTTCATATTCAAGTGTCTGATTCTAGATTCATGAAGACTTACTAACTTGAATACTTTGAATCTTTGTAGGGTTAAGTTGCTTCATATTCAAGAGGTTATAATCTTTCCAGGACTATTATACTTCATGTTCAAGTTATTTTATGCGTTTAAGGGCTGATTTCAAATGCTTCTTCTTATTAGCATGTCAAGCTTATTGTTTAAAATATGCTTATTGCTTGCTGCTTCTAAATGCACTTCCACAGTTATTTATTCCTAGGAACGCTGGTAGATCACCTTTTCGTGGTGCGCTACGGGGTATCAGATCTACCACCGAACCCTAGTCCGAATTAATTCAAACTAGGGAACATATTTGTTTTTTTTTTGTAGTCAAAGGAACATATCTTAGTCCTTATTACATTTTATGTCTTATGAAAAGTGACAATACTCGTTTAGCGCTTGTCCGAGGATGGTTTATGTCCCGAACAGAGGAAAAAAAAAATCCTAGGTAAAAAATCAGGAATAGTTCCTAGACCAGACCGGGAATTGAACCCAGCCACCTCCAGCATGGTGCTGTTTTGTAGCTGCGCCTTTACCGACTGAACTAAGGATAGACCCAGAGGATTTCAACTTTATGAGGATTAAATAACTTAGTATTTAAGTGATTTAAGGTCTTAAGGACTCGCTTCATATGTGACTCCATACTTAAAAGAGCTGATATTAAAATGACTTCAAGCTTTTCCGGATTAAATACCTTCTTGTTATAGCAATTCCAAATTTTGAAGGTTTAACTCATCTTTTTTTTTCAAGTGATTTAAGACGAACTAGTTCGCCTACATTTGAGTGTTTTAAAAATATTCGATTCATTTCGTTTCTAAGTCATTCCACACTTCTACGGACTGACTTACGTAATACACAAGGGATTTTAAACTTTCAAGAGTCGATTCAAAATTATTCAGGATTCACTAACATTATATTCAAATGATTTATGACTGACTAACATAATATTCTTATGATTTCATGCTTTATGGTCCACTTTGTATTGAAATGATTCAAAGTAAAACAAAGGACTGATTCCAACGTTTTCAGGACTAACTCACCGCATATTCAAGTGATTCAATGGTGATTCACTCTATACATTTCAATGATTTAAAGTTTAGACTCACTTCATAAGTAATTCTAAACTTGAAGAGATTAAAATCTTTTTCGGATGATTAGTACAACTTTCTTGAAGGCAAGATTTTTCACGATTTAAAGTCATTGAAAATATTTCGTTTTTCATGCCCACTAGCTTAATTCCGAACCATACTTTTCATCTTACGGAAGCCCTTGAAATTCTGAACCACTTTGCTTGAGGTTCAAACAAGGTTATCAGCATGTAGAGATATAATATTATGAATTTACCTCGTTCTAGATGGGTAGATTTTTTGGGAGTGATGCCATATTCACTCTTCGAAGTGAGGCGATACTATTGACTGGAATTGATGTACGCTTCCACATTAAATTTGAGCCTTGTCATATCACATACTGGATTTGACGCTCTTTTCAACGAGCTTCGCGAGAGTCCGCTCGATAGGTCGCAACTCCGGGCTGTTAGATGAATTCGCTTCTTTCGGTATAACATGGACTCCATTCGCTTTATACCATTAACACATTTTTGGCGTAGTTACAAATCAGCCCAGAATAGCGAGGGAGCATTGCTGCGTAGGAGTTTTAACCATCGCACCTTTAGGCATTCTTCACGGGATATTTCCTTGTTTCCCGTTCCGGTTGTGATGAAACTTTGGCTTGCTCGACCACAGCTACTTATTGCCAGCCCAACCAAAAAGTTTTGGGAAACTTGGCCTTTTTCTTCGTCCTGAAATGCTCCTCTACGCCGTTCCGTTGCATGGCAGTATAAGACATTCCGGGAAGCTGCTAAAAGTCTTCCAGCACATAAGTTTCATCGTCACCCAGGAAAACTTCGTCAAATATTCACGATACAATTTGCGAACCCAGATTTAGCAGTCACGTGTATTTACTTACAGTTCACGTCACAACTTCACTGGTGCTTGAAGTAGCAAAATTGAGGACATTTGTATTTTTCCAGCCACAGTTTGATTCTTCCACACACTCTTCCTACCTCAACGTGAGCTCTTCTCTCTTGTTTATATTCACCCCCGTGACTGCGTGCGGGTAGCGGATATGAGTGGAAAAATTGCTTTTTATTCACACAACACTCGATCGCTCTAGAGTGAGAAGAAGAGCTCTCAAATTCACAGAAGCGAATGTAGATAAATTCCATGTGACTCCTCTGCTAATAAACAGCAAATTCGCTTTGAAGCTACAAAACAAAGGAAGAAAGAAGAATGTACCTCCCGCTTCCTTTTTTCGGACATTTTCTACAACTCCGACGACGTTTTCGCTTCCAATCGCACCAGCGAATTACAGAAAGAGCACTGGCGCGTCCTCGCACAAGTGTACGCGGCAGCGATCCCAGGCGTGAGCTCTTGGGCGAAGACAGATGAGAGCACGTGAGAGCGGTCGTTCAAAAGAGAGAGTGATTCACTCACTCCAAGCAATCCCATCACCAGGGTTGCCACATGCACAGATTTATCTAGATCAAAATCCTCAAATTCAAAATATGAGTACAGTTTAGGATCCACCTTTTTATCAATACTACTTTCAGTGTGCTGTTTTAGGCCTGTGAAACAAAATAAAACAATTGACACTAAAACTACAGATGACAGTGTGAAAGTCAGTTTGTGTGTGCCCCCAAATGATTTCTTCATACATTTTTTGAGTTGATTTTTGAAGAAAATTCAATAGAAATACTCAAATATTCTCAAACATTCCTTAAGATATTCCTTCCGGCGTTTCTATAGGTATTCTTCATACATTTGTAGGCATTCCTCCAGGAATTCGTTTAGAAGTTTCTTCTGACATTGCATCGGCAGTTTTTCAAAACTTTCTTGTGGTGAAATGTGTTGAGGAATCCCGGATCTTGTGTTTTTTTGTGGATTTGAAGGAATCCCTGGAGGACACCTGAAAGAACTACTCAAAAACTCTACGGTTATTCTTGGAGCAAATCAGGATATGTTGGAAAAATCTTAGATGATTCTCTTGCATGTATTTCAGAATCTCATATAGGGTAGGGAACGGCTTAAGCACCCCAAGACCCTATTCCAAGCAGGGGATAAACGTTAACCTAAAACGCTTCACTACATGGAGCACCATACTGCAAAAAATGAGCGTTGTGGTTTAAGGTTTTCCCCGTGCTTGGAATAGGGTCTTGGGGTGCTTAAGCCGTTTTCTACCCTATTTAATTATTAACTTAAAAAAATCCGTAATGGGTTGTCTAGGATGACTGCAAGGGTTCTTACATATAGTTCTCCAGATATTTTTTTTTTCAGGTACTCCACTGGAGAAGTGTTTGTTACAAAGTTTTGCAAGAGATTACTCAGCAAAATTTCTTGCAGTGATTTTTATGAAAATACTTTTAATTTAGAAGAACTTTTATGCATTTATGCAGAGGAATTTTGGGAAGTTAGAATATTGTTCTCGATAGTTACTTTTGCTATTCAAGGCATAGTTATTTCCAACGTGATTTTTTGTTATCTTTCATATAATCTTGCAGTTCGAAAACCTATACATATTTGCGCAATTGATAAACAGTTCCACATCGATTGCACTGATTACAATAAATCAGAGGCTTTGGATCAGCTCAGATGAAGCTTCGGTAATGATGGGTTCTGACCGATCTGTCAGGAAGCTGTTGAAACGTGACTGTCATTATTTGATTATTATCAAATGTACCTACCACTTTCTGGCACTTTGTGCAAGTTACGCATGCAATTAATTGCCATTGTACCTGGAACAAATGATGCGATTTATCTGCAGATACTTGACGTGCAGCCTTAAACGATCCAAGATATTCCAGATGAAACAGTTCTGCATCCGTCTGCCACCAGATGGCTATCGTTGAAGTCAGTTGTCAAATAGAATATAGGACGGTTCTCGGAGTTCGAGTTGTTTTTTCTCGTTCAAATCCATTTGAGACAACGACTTTATTGTTGTCATCTTAATGACCAGATAAAAGCCACTTTTCTACTTCTTAAGCTTCGTCAGAAGCTACGGAATTTCTGAACATGTGCAACCAGCTGAATTCTCGCTGATGGTGCTCCTTGTATTTTTTTGTGAGGATGATTACCGAAAACACCTGACGGATTTCGGAGTTTAAGATTTCGAGGAACATCTTCGTAAGAATAGATAGATCGATAGATCCGAAACTCTCTATAATACCAGGAAGGACGTTTTTTATTCGATCTACTGTACTTTCTATACCGATTTGATTAAACAGATCATTAAGCGCTTTGAACGATCCAGACTACTGCATCGAGCGTTGACCCCAGGAAGCTGCGCCCTTTGAAGGAGTAATACTGGATTATTGAACAATATCCGAACTTCTTTGAAGGTGGTAAGGAACAGGCCACTGAAAAGCTGAGAACAGTAGCCTTCTGCAAGGACACCGAGGTGGAAGAATGAGAAGACTTCGAAACTTGTTGAAGAAAACGTAAGTATTTCAGACTAGCAAATAGGGCTTTTCACTTGCAAAGAAAGTTGATTGCGAACCAATTCTACATTCTTTTGCAGAAGTGGTGCCAGTTTTATTGCAATAAAATCTGAATAATTGATGAAGTTAGCAGAAGCAGATAATTTCTCATCTCCATGCGAAGCGCTAGGAGCGGACAGTAATTTTATTGCTAGAACGCATAGACATGAAGAGAAAGTGTATTGATAGTTCCGTATAGGATAACGGCAGGCTTTGAAATAGAAAGATACAAGGATTTAAAACGAGCGGAAGGCATTTGAATCTGAATAAGTTCAAAATCCCGAACCGTCTGTGTGCGGGCATCATGGATCCCAAAGGAGGAAAAGAGGTGTTGATTAGCCAATATTAACATCACAACTAAATCCTTAGTTCAACAAATCAATGTACACGCATCATAACAATGATTGATTGTCAATTCCGTTCGGAGTTTTTTTCACCTATCCTGGAACTTTTGGTAATCAAAACAAACAACACTTGCTTCATTATCATGTCAGAAGGGCTTAAGTGAAATGATCGATTTCCTTCAAAAACATGAGTCCCTCGTATACTGATCTGTTTTCCTTTTACAACACAAAATTTGAGGTAAAGATTTTTACCAAGTTTGTTGGCAGTTAGGACAGATAAAATAGATTTTTTTTGGCAAAAATTAAAGATGGGAACGAAAAATAATGTGGCAACCCTGCCCATCACAGGCGCACACTTTCACTCTTGTCTATTTACCACCGAGTAAAAGAGCACTTGGCTTTATCTGCGGTGAGTTATGGTTGTATCCTCTGTTGAGGTACAAATCTCACGCGCTGGTGTAATATTAGTGTGAAATGCCATCTCTGGCAACAGTGCGTATCGAAAGATCTGGTCTCTTTTTCAATATTTGCTTCACCTTCGCGTCCTTCTGGCGGTTCCTAAGATCCATTTTTGTTCCACTCCCAGCTTCCTGGCTGTTGTCAAACGTGTATCGTAAGATTTAAGGATGTTATGGACAGTGCTTGCAGCAAAACTAAGCTTTTTGCTACAATTCCTTTTCGCACTTGCTCTTCTTCCGACGCCATCTTTGATCTAAAAGCTTGTAGTATCACCAAAAATTGATTTTGAATCCACACAGATTAATGTTGATTTAACCCGAACCGTATTTAAACGTTAGAGAAGAACTTGTAGTCATGCAGCCTTGAATAGCTAAGATGGCTCAAGTACATGACCTATAAACAATGTTATTACAGATTTGGCACCTCTTCTGAATATCAAAATACCAGAAAATCATGCACTTCCGGGATCAAACGATGAATTATGCTTCGATCATAAAAGTCCTTATTTGAAAGGAGAAATCATGGAATTGGCATTCCATGCCTGTGGTCCCGCCATATTTCAATGTGGGCGTTTACAAATCATCGGCCGAACCAAAATTCACAGTCGAACCTCTCACCGGAGTCGAACCACTCCATTCACTCCGTGAAGCCACAATTTCTCACCAACACCAACCGCCCGCCAAACCTCCGTCAAATTGCAACCTATAATTTCCAGACCAGACAACCGGTAAACCCGGAACCGACGCGACGGAGCATCGATGAAAAAAAAACACACAAGAGTGGCAACAAAAATCACACGCTTTGCCGGATTAGAAACCCAATTCGTCTGACGGCGGCACGATCGATGGTAGACGAAAAGTGAATGTGGCACTGGGTAGACCTTTCAGCTACATTCCATGATCAGACATCGCGATTGTCCTTGGTCGGCAGCAAGCGGCGAATTCGCAAAATCGAACATCGAGCGCTGATGCCCAACTGTCTACCTATTCAAATCCAAAAACCGGAGAAACTATGATTTCAGCGTGCCCTCGAGCGATGGGATTTCCATCTTCGGCTTGGAAATCCCAAGGCTTTCATAACGGTCCTTAATACGTCGAGCACGCGCGCCTCTAACACACAGAGCGAACGAAAACCAGTTTTGTTAGACCAGCCTCCATACTTTCATTCATCAAACTCACGGTCGGATCCGAACAGAGGGGGGGTGCACAAAGCATTCCAAGCCAACAGATTTGTGTGATGTCTGTCTATACGAATGCCCATTTCCATGTAAGGCTTCCGGATATCTTCGCCACGGGAGTAGACACATCAGCTGTGTGTGCATTTTTCCACCGTGACGCATATCAATCTACAGCTAGAAACATACGACGTGATCCACTTTCGCTTTCACCGGGCTGCTGCTGCTGCTGCTGTCTACCTCTGTGAAATGCAGCTGATGAAGTGGACAACCCATGTCTCTTGAGTTGATTTTAAATTGAAGGAGGTACTAATGAAAACATAGCAGCCATGGGTTTAAGGGTCGTTCAGAAAGCTGTCAAAATTGGCAGACACCAGGTTACTTCTGAAAGGGTGACGTAATTCTCACGGGTGGTCGATAAATTCCCACCCCTGAAGATGTTTACTTTCTCGAAATTTTTGAAAGGAAATTTAAATGCGATTTAGAACCACGAAATGTATGACATTATCTCACTCGTGAAAGTGCCTTAACCCCCCATCATCACAGCATCATCAGGCCATTTTCAAGCCACCCGAAAAAGTTGTCGTCGTCCTTTCCAAGATGTTGCCGACATAGTGTACAGGGTGCGGCAGAAAATAATGCGAAAATTTGTTCTATTTCTTTCAAATCCCATTTTCAAATAATTCAAGCAATAATATCAACATTTTCGAGTGCAGTTATCTTTATAAAATCCTTTTAAACAAATTTATTCAATGTCACTTTGGAAAGAAATTAGTCACTAGCTACACGAATTAACCCAATACTCAAGTTTTAACATTTTCGCATTATTTTCTGCCGCACCCTGTACTCGTTAATGTGTCTTTTCAATCAAGCGACAAGTACAAGCGAGAAAAATGCGTGTTCGACCTACGTGATGAACCAAATACCGGTACCGATAGGCACCGGTTCGGCCCACGTAGACAAATAAGAAACATGCACTCAAGAGTCAAAACAAACCGGCAATAGGCAACTAAGTTGTCGTCGTCGCATTTGACCCAGTTCAATTAAATTTCGCGATTCGGCGAAGACAGCTGCCGGCTGGCAGCTTACTTTCTTTTCCTTTCGCACCATTCACACGCATACTCCCAACATTTGCCACGGTCAGTTGAGGAGCACGGACTTATGTAAAATGTCTCGATCGTATTGTGGCTTTTTAAGTCCGGCAGAAAGGCAAAGAGAATGTGTCGAATTATTTTGGCACTTTTATTCCATGCCGGAAGGAGCCGTCGTGACGAGGCACAAACCTACCACTGACTGCTGGCTGGCGCAGTAGAAAAGCTGGAGGTCAATCCGGCACGTTGGTTGGGCGAGAACCATGGGCAGAATGTGACATAATGCCTTGGAAAGTGCTTCTTTGGAGAATATCCTTAGTTCATAATGCACAACCCAATTTGTACGCCACTTGAACAATGGAAGCCAATCAGAAACCGTTCCGGCTACGGGCGGTGCTTCTGATCTGATAAAGTCGGAGTCCGGCGCTTTTAGCTGAGTCATATAGAAAACACTCACCGGACGCTGCTGGGCTGAGCTGTGGATGGCCACCACCGTCGCCGCCGCCGTCCTTTTTCACATGCATTTAACTGACATGCAAGCAGGAGTGACTGGTGCGTTGACTGATTGCCGCGACGTGATGACGCTTGCAAATGATGTGGCAAAAATGCGTCATCGTTGCAGGATTAAGGTATATTGTTTGCTTTGGGAAATTCAGCATTTCACAAAAATTATGTTTGCTAATGACCAACATATCTTTCGAGCCTTGTAGAACTGAATGACCCTTATGTTTAGGGAGGAATCGGAAGATTGAAATTTGTTCGCAATCATTTCTTCGTTGCGTAGTGACGAGAAAAAAATTCACTTGATTGCCGCTAGCGAACCGTATGTACGATACGGCTACGAAGAGATTCGATGGCATCGATAAACGACAAATCGTCAAAGTGGAAATAGTGAGGTAGGGTAACGGGATGTAACGTTAACCTAGCTCCTTTATCTGGCCCATACATCGAATGAGTCATAAATTAACCAACAATCAAAAAAATCATGTTGGCATCATGTTGATCGATTTATTATGAAGCAGTTGAGACTTGTTTCAACAATATATAGTTATACACTTGAGCGAGATTTTCGTTTCCCTTGATATTTAAGCTATCATAATTCCACTGGTTAAGCTGAGAGATAACCTTCACGATCTTCAAACTATCTAAATTAGTCTAAAATTAATCAATTTACCTAATGCATTAATGCATTTTAGAATTAATGCATTTTAGAAATACAGAAGGCAGTAACATGTTAGAAATAAACTATTCACATAGAAACATGGACAATTATTTCAAAAAATTACCGTTGACCCAATTTTAGGTACACATTTTTTCCTGTGTTCTGAACTATGGCCTATTGTATATATTACATAGTGAAACGTGTGTATTGTTGAAAATTAGAATTAAAATACATTGGTATGTGGTTATATAGTTTTCAAATGGTTTTTGTAACCAGAACCGATGTAATGTAATATCTATTTTGTAGGACTTCAATGTTTTGAAAAGGAATAGCCGATCGATCATGGTGGCTGGATAGCTCAGTGGTTATCCGTTACTGAGCAAATGGTCGGGAGTTCAATCCCAGGCCCGTCCCCTTCCTTGTCATTTGTCACTCGCCTCTCTCTATCCCCACTAGATTTAAAATAAAAAGCAGTCTACTGCGCTTTCATTGATCGCATCAATTACCACAGTGAATCCATGATCTAAAAATACCCTGCCTCACTAACACAAAACTATCCTTCACTTGACAACATTTCTTTTTTTTTCGAGTTCCACTTGGAAATAACGTGTATCTCAAAACATTTGAATACGGCCCGTGATTAAAAGAGCTCCGTATTTTTATTTACAAAAGTTGTTTAAATAAACGTATTTCTTGAAGCAGTCAAATACCTTCAAATAGCAAAACTTGGTGAGACCATTCCAAATATGTTTTCCACAAATTCAGTCAATATATTTTATGCTTTCGTTACAAATTCTCATTATTATTAATTTATTAATTCTACACAACTACAATAAAACCAACTGCAAAAAATATGCGCTTTGAGCAGCTTGCAGCGTTACTTGTTCTGTTAAACAACAGTAAAAATCCCTTGAGAACAAGGCATTTCTTTTTCTTGCAGGTTGAACTGTATCCATACTACAATCTGTATAACGTGAGAGAAAGTATGTGATATCATGACTTAAGCCCGATTTTCATACAAAATGATCATGTTTGGCAGCTTGTCTTTCATTTTTCGATGAACTTGCAAAGCTGAAATTTCGACTGTAGTCCAGAAGTGACCTGAATTAACTCAAATCTGTGTTAAATCAATATTTTTTCATTTACCACTTTAAAAGTTACATAAACCGCTAACGACAAGACCATTTGATTGCCATAAATACTAGGCTGCCTGAAAAGTCCCTTCAAGTTCCTACAGATGGCGTTGGTAATCGCCAATGTGAACCATTTTCTATGAGCTTCACTCCTTGAATGACGACTGTAAAAAATTCAGCCATTTCTGTCCACGCATTCATTAGTGCAACAGTGAGAAGAGAAAAAAAATATGGAAAAATCCGAGTTTGGAGTTTTGATAAAATACTATTACGCAAGAAAAGCTAGATAAGTATTTCCCAGACTCTGCTCCGTCGATTCAAACGATTCATAAGTGATTTTCGTTGTGGCTCCGAAGCGCCCGAAAACGCAATAATCGGTGGGAAAGGTTATGGCCTCAGTGTTTTGCTATACGCAAGGTGTAATATTCATCGCCTATCTTGAAAAAGGTAAAACCATAACAGGCGCATACTATGCAGCGTTATTGAATCGTTTGAAGGATGAAGTCCAGGAAAAACGGCCGCATTTGTAGAGAAAAAGGGTGCTCCATCATCACGACAATACGCCTGCTCATTCATCCTCAATTGCACAAGCAAAATTGAATGAAACTCGGTATCAATTGGTTCCCCTTCCACCGTATTCGCCAGAATTTGTTCCCAAACCTGAAGAGATGGCTCACCGGTAAGCGATTTTATCCAAATCATGAGCTCATAGCTGAAACTGATGGATTTTTTGAAGGACTTCCGAAGGAGTACTATTCGGATGGGATGAAAAAATTAGAAAATCGCTGGATTCGCAGGAGAGTATGTTGAGAAACAAAACCGAATTTGGCAGAAAATAATGATATTAAAGGGCAACCTAATAATGCTCAAAATTGAGAATCTTTTATATCCTTTGATTTTTGATGTCTTGTTATTTTAGCATTTCAAGCTTATGTATTTCACGATTCGCTTAATGCTTGCTCTCAACTTAGTGTTCTAAATGCACTTCCACAGTTATTAATTGAGAGCTTTCGATGTCAGGTTCCATTTTTGCATTAGTATGATTACGTGGCAAGTAGATTCAGGCTCTTTGTCCAGGGAGACCAGACCGGGAGTCAAACCCAGTCATCTCCGGCATTGTATTGCTTTCCAGCTGCGGCTTTACCGACTGATTTAACGTGTGGCCCATTTAGTATTGGAACAAACATTTTTGATCATAATCTTTTACCAAACTACCCCAGTGCAGGCTAGGCAAGGGGGAGGATACCCCCTTGACTGGTAAAAGATTATGCAACCGATCGTGATCTTATACTACCTATTGCTTTGATCTGGTTCTAGCGATTTGTTTGTTTCCCTCTCCACATGCGTCCCTGTCCAAATGCCTGCCCGGTAACCAATAAGCATTAGCATATGCAGTAAATCAACCCTAAATCTGTATTTCAGATGCGACAAGCATTATGGAAGCATTATATCAGCATCTTGAATGCTATCTGTTGTAAAGTTGGATTTCAAATGCTATTTAAATGCTTGTAGCCTGTAATAAGCATTTCGAATGCAAAATAGCATTTATGAATCATTATCATAGTATTGCAGTAAACCAGCCGTATATTGGGCCAAAAGCGGCATTTATGTGGCATTTAAGGTGACTTTAATGCTTGATAGGCTGCCGCTTTGGAACTGCTTATTGGTTACCTGGGTGGTCCCAACCAGTATTACTTAATGGATTCCCCCACTATGGGCTTTCTAAACTTTGATTGTTGTTTTAAGTCAAACATGCCTAATATTACACAGCTCGAAAAAGTTATGTGAA
The DNA here is from genome assembly GCA_034211315.2 of Aedes japonicus. Taxonomy (NCBI): domain Eukaryota; kingdom Metazoa; phylum Arthropoda; class Insecta; order Diptera; family Culicidae; genus Aedes; species Aedes japonicus. Next base: position 37,549 of record JASCZW010000517.1, on the reverse strand, counting down.
TTTCTGTTCAATATCATTGCACATAAATGGAGCGTCACAAAACATACACATTTCAATTATAAATCGTGTAAAGTTCTTGGACATTCCATACATTGTTGATAATGTTGTATGCAAAAGCTCGTCTTTGTTAGAACTTTTTCATGCAAGTTGCGCATTCTAGTGGAATGAAATACAATTTTATATGCTTTGATATTACAATAAAAATTCAAAAAAAAATTCTGTGTGTGTGAATTTTTTCTAGGAATCGAACAAAAGCGGTTGCATCCACCGCACGGGTCGGTGAACAAATGTTTTGCTGATTTTACCCCACTTCCCCTATATTATGCTACAAATGGACCTACCCAGGTTACCAATAAGTGTCTTAACGGCAGCATATGATGCAATTAAATCGCCTTAAATGCAACAGAAATGCCGCTTTTGGCCCAATATACGGCTGCTTTACTGCAATGCTGAAATGCTTATTACAGGCTACAAGCATTTAAATAGCATATGAAATTCAACTTTACTAATAAAATGCTTGTTGCGTCTGAAATGCAGTTGTAGGGTTCATTTAGTACATATGCTAATGCTTATTGCTAACCTGTGTAGTCTCAAGTAAAATTTTCCTAGGAATCAAATAGAGGAGGTTGAATCCGCTGCACGAGTCATTAAAGGAAAATATTGCTGATTTTATCCCGCCTCCACAGTAGCTACTCTTACGATAGCCTTACGTAAATTTACGGGAAAATAGGGTAAAATCTTCTAAATCATAAGAGAGGGTTTCGCATGAACAGTGGCGTCTCGTTCGCATATTCAACCTGTAAATTGAACAGGCAATCAGTTGTTACGCTAAAATTTTAGATTTTTTGAGGGAACTAATAGTTCACCAGATAATTCATATTTTCAGTCTATGAAATGAACTGTCAATTTTGAGTATCGACATGGATTCAAGATGCTAAATAAGTACATGTTCCTTGAAAATTTTGCAGTTATAGTAAATGGAGACTTTAGGTAATTTTTGAATATACTCGTTGCAGTTCAAAACCGGACACTATCCAGTAACGCCAATGGATCCTGCTCTAATTCTATAGAGTCGCATAGTGTGGCATTTAGTCCGCGGTATGGCGCATCTGATGTGCTATACAACTCACCAGATTTGACACAGTATAATGCAAGCGGCATCGACTGGTGCGAGTGGTCTTGTCCGGTTTTGAATTGCAACGAGTATATTTTCATCTCACAATTTATGTGCTCTCGGGTATTGTTCAGGTCATATTTCCATGAAGTCATCCAGTCATAATTAAATTTTATAATTAAATATGAGGATTTTATAGCTTTGATTTGGCGTCATCAAAACTAAAATCGGCTAATAGTTCAGTATGTGATCATAGACTAAACTATTTGATTACTATTATAGTAGGCCGTAAAGTACTGTTGTGGCCTTTTCTTCAAAGTTGTTAATTCAACTGAAACCAACAATTAAGACACTCAAACACACCCCATTCACCATATACTCCGTCCAATTCACTATCGTCCACGTAAATCATGATTATCCCTTCAAGACGAGAGAGAAAGAAAGAGAAAAAGTAAGGAAATATGTTTCGAACCGGTTGTGAATACCGCAGGCCCAAGCCCAGAGCACGGTGTCGATGGTCCATTGATGTTTTCCGAGCTGGTATTGTGCCCTAGATTCGACGAGCAAAGTGCACCACTGCTGCTGCACTCTGCGGCCGTCGTCGTGTGTGAATGAAAATCTCGGTGGCAGTAGCAGCAGAAGCAGTTGCAATCTCAAGGCTGTTGTAGATAGTCGAGAGAAAATCTAGCCTATAGCTGATCTCCCTCTCTCTCTCCTTCTAACTAACTAACTCTATGAGGAAATCGAGGTGCTCTAGTTTCCAATTTATGTAACCTGCTTGTTGCTGCTGCTGCACACAAGCCTGCGAAAAAAGTCGTCTCTCCTTCGACACCGGCTTCTCGTGTTTATCTTTTCTCTTTCAATCGGAGTATGTGTCTTGTGTTGTTTGTATCCATCCATCGCGGATTTGAAATTCCTACTACCGGTTGCATCCGCGTCGTCGCAAAGACGATTGCAACATGCACAGCACGCTTTGCCTCTGATTGGTTAGTACCCGAGGCCTTGGAATGCTGTCCTACTAAAAGGTTGGCCGGCAGCTGCCAAACAGGTTCAGGTGGACCGCGCTCTTGCATTGATAGACAGGTTGACTTTATGAACTAGTTTCTAGCTGCGTACATGAACCATCCGTCAAGGAATTCCACACTCCTATATGGGACACACGTACCGTAATATTACAACAACAACAACAACAACAGCTACTATGTACATACTTCAACGATGGGACTGCTCTATCTCTACCAATACGGGCATGATCAATGTTGCATGGTTTCTAGAGCGCGACGGGTTTTCGGTTTCAATCAGGCCTGATTGGATTAAAAGTATCAATTAAATAAATAGATTACCAGGGGTTGGAACAGCAATTAACTCTGTGTTTTCCTTCTTCTCTCTTTTTAGGTAAGTTGAGATATCCAACCGCTGATAGGTATGACGTCTCCGGATCGCTTGGCAAGGCTTGGAGAAATTGTTAACGGAATCTAACTGCGGCCAGGTTGTGGCAATGATAAACAGCAAACGGGATCCCGTGTTTTACAGCCCACACGAATGTCTTTTCCGTTTTCCTACTTATTATGTGCAAGCCGGTTGTAAGGCACCGACCGCGATCGTTCAGTTGAAACCTTCGGTTTCAGGTCCCGGATGCTTCGCGAGACCAATGTTTACGTCACATCACACGGTGCTAGTTTGTTTTATGAAACACGTAATACGACCGTGGCCGTTGGCAGCGGCGGTGAAGCCCTGCCTGCACTGATTGATGCAAGTGCGAAAAGTACAGCAACGTGCTCGCCCGTGTCGATGTTAGTCCCCCAAGAGAGCAAACCTTATCACACGCGCCGTCCGAGTTTAGAATTCTGCATCGTCGAGGAAAGTGCGATTGCGAAGGCTAGGGTAAATGGTTCCGGTTGGAACTATCTGAACGGTTTTCTTTGAAGTCAGATTCTGTTTAATCTACAACAGGAGTTTTGACGAGGCGTAAATATAATTTAAATGGCTCAGGAAAGGTGACGCTTTCAAGTATTTTAAACAACCAAGTAACGCCAACTAAACGCACCTCGCCCGTTCAGGGTTATCGGTTGCACCGGACGTTGGCTTTATATGGCTCACACGTGCTGTAGTGCTCACCTTCCAGAAGGGGTCTTCGTCATCATCAAGAAGACGAACAAGACGAATTCGTAGCCCGTGATTGCGTTGCTCTTCTTTCTCTTCTCCAGTAAGTCACCCCCCCCCTTATTGGCGCTACATTTGTACGAATGTAGCTAATAGTTTTGCTTCAATCATCACGTTCAAGCGTTTCCAGTTACGCTTCACCGCACACTAACTGACAAAGTCAACCAAACGGGACTTTGTTATTATTGTTCCTTGTGTGTGTGTGAGCGAGAGAAAGAGTTCTGTTTTTGATAAAGTGATTATTAATATTATTATTGTTGAGATCGCATAAGCGCCCTCGTCGGATGTAATCTACACGCGCGGTCAATTTGTTTGTCATTTACGTGCGGGGGGACGCCTTCACCACCTGCCTGCCCCCTGGTGGCGGTTGATAGTTGAATGAATTTGTTAACACATTAGCTCGGCTGGTTGTCGCTGCTACGATAGCTACAATGAGTGAGAGACGTGCCATAAAGGGGGTATGATTACAACATCGAGTAACGAAGGATAGTTGAATCAATGTTTCGTTTCTATGAACAGGAACAACGAGTAGGTACACTATTTGCACGTGTTTCGACATTTGCTGTAAATCGACCCGGTTTCGAGGTTTGGTCTGGGATCGGAAAACAGCATTGCGGAACTATCCAATATACTAATAATATGAAGATGGTAGAATTATTTCCAAGAATGCCATCACTAGATAGCGTAAAGAAGCTTAGTTCCCGTGATAGTAAGTGTAAAGGTGACATGTGTAAACATTTGAAAAAAAGAACCTAGTATAATACTTACACTTTTTTTAAACACTATTTTTTTAAAACTTTTTTTTCAAGTACCGTAAGTGCGCTATATTTTGCGCATTTAAGAAATTATAAATTTTTACATCATTATGGAAGAGGCCTAGAAAGAGTTGCACGATTCTTGTCGTAGCACTCTTATTACGTTGTGTCGAGTCTATTCGAAAGAGCGCAATGCAGTACACCTCGTAACTGATCAGAGATGACATTAAAATAATTTCTGGATTGATGTAATGTGTTCCTAATTCCTTGCGCGCTAAAAAATTAAGATATTCCAAAATTTGCGCAGCTTGTGTACCTAATTTTGCGCACCATGATAAACTAATCGATACTTATGCAAACATTATGAAACAATTTGTGTGGTACTAGTTTTAGCAGTATAAATGAATTTGTTGGTAAGTGAGTAGGATCTACTAATTTGCGACCTAGCTATAAATCGATTTATGTTTAAAAAGTGATAGTAAATTTTTCATTTGTGTTTCTCAGAGACTTCTATTCATTTGTGAACACATCAGTATTATGTGGAATTTTCCATGATTTTTGCCAAAAAATGTGTGGATTATTTGCCGGTGCGGAGTTGACAAGATATCGGTTTCCGGTTTATCTTTGCCTTGTGGTTGAATATCGAGTAAACGGAACGTTTTTTCAAAAACATCCTCTTCAACAGCATTGGTGTTCATGTCCTGCGGTTTCATGTGAACAACTTGCAGTGTCGTCTTTTTCAGCAATAGCATTTTCTGATGTGCTCAGATTGTTCAAGCAAATTGTTAGGTGACATCAAGAAAAACTGCACGTTGATCAACTGTAACAAATGAAAAATCTTTTAGTAACCAGTACATATATATATAAATGGTTTGTTTGGATTAACTTCCACCAGGCAATTTTTGATTCACTCAAATCCATTTTCAACGGAATGGGACCTGTCGAACTAAGATACCACGGTGACCATTTGTACGGCTTTAGCCAAATTATTCGAAGAATACCCCACATACCATCCTCCTCGAAGCAAACATGATGAACTGTAAATAATAAAGACATGGTGAAAAAATGGATGCCATATTTTGCGCATCAAATTATGCAAATTTTCTGATAAAGTGTAACACAAACAGCAGAAATGTTTTGTGATGAAGGTAGTACATACCTGTTTTCCTCATTTCTTAGTGATTTCAGCTTTTTAAACTGTTTATCTGGTAATAAAATCTCTTGTGATAATTGACACTTGTCTTAGCACATACGCTAACAGGGCGGAAAATTTGATGATTTTGAAGTGCGCAAAACTGTTTACGAACCGCGGTTTTAGGTATGAGCATTTTTTCTCATAATGTATCCCATTAATCGAAAGTCAACACAATTAACTAGCTATTCGTGTCGAAAGTCAATCTAAAAAATGCAGCAAATCATAGTTACAGCACGAAATATACAAAACTGCGCAAAATTAGGCAATGCGCAAAATATGGCGGACTTACGGTATAATAGGTACGAAAATTGCAAATTGTTACATTGCTAAGAATTAAAAGCAATTCTGCTTTATGTTGGATCCTTCGGTAACAAATTGGAAAATCTGAAATGGTCAGCTTTTGAACGTTGATAACTCGAACTTCCTCGTTAAAATGTCTTAGCTCTTTCATATATCGATTATAAATCTTCATACGAATCATTCAATTCACATTGTTCTTGATAGTAAACTTTCGAAACAAGTTAAGAGTTCATGTCTTATACTAGGTTAGTCAAAAAGTTTTGAGAGCGACATCTATGGAGCAGTAGAAAACCCAAAATGTCAACGCCATTTTAATATCTCATCTTTCATAAGAACGTACTCAAAATTATGAATATTCATTTAGATCTGTCAATTCATTCTTTGTTTACAAGCCATTCCAAGTTGACAAAACATTGACCAGATACTTGTTCGTAAAATTCCTGGTTGACGGTCCCGGTTGCAATAAAAATGTGACTTTTCAAGCCACAAGTGAAAACTGTTCTGTTGTTGTTACAGTATTAACTGCAATAACTAGAAACTATTTTTTTTTTATTCCTTTATTATCGAGATTTTCAGCCCTGGGCTGGTTCATCTCCCGTTGTAGTCACTTCAAACACCTTTTGGGTATTTTCGTAACTTGTCCGGGGGTGAGATTCGAACTCGTGACTTTGGCGTGAGAGGTATGGATGTTCACCACTACGCTGGGGTCGCCCCCTAACTAGAAACTATTGCCTAACTTACACCGGATCAGTTCTTTATTTTCATGGATAGTCTCAGTTCTATAGAGTCTATTAACTCATTGAGGCAGCAATCGTCTTATTTTCTCATGAAAATACAAGGGTTTCTAAGTGTTTTATTTTCGCGGTATCTCATCAGGTCCCATCTCATTGCTTCATTCCGAGCAATGAGAGAGCAAATTCGCTCGCAAAGGTGGGCGCTTTGTAAGGCGATATTTAAGATCGACAAATCGCTTCCAATTCGGAATCCACCAACGTCGCTGTATGATCTTACCCGTCACAGCGATTGGGCAAAGTTTAGGACAGCAGCAGATAAAGCCGTAACGACGGTAGAAAGTCTTCCACCGCTGGAGCAATATAACTTCCTTTCCAACCTGATCTTAGACAGCGCGCTTCAAGCTCAAACTCGACCAGTTCCAGGAACGTCATTTCTCAGGAAACCTCCTTCTTCATGGTGGAATCAGAAATGCACCGAGGTTTTCCGTAAAAAGTCCAACGCGTCCTGAGCACTTCGAAGTATACAGGGCTCATCAATGCCAAGAAACGTGGATACTAGCGACGATTCGTGGACGGGCTATCACGCGAAGCATCGATGAACACTCTTTAGAACACGAAGATTGCGTAACCGAACTACGAACAACGAAAGCGAGGAGTACTCGGACCAATGGATCCTCAAGTTCGCGCGAAAAGTTTGTCCAGATTCTATGCCGACACGGATCATTCCTCGCGAAACCATGAATTCGATAGATGAGACTGGTCAACCCTTTTCAATGGTAGAACTCTCTCTCGCACTCCTTCCGTGTGGCAATACGGCTCCAGGAACAAGTTCAACTTGCTTAAGAACCTCCCAGACGTAGCTATGAAGTGCATGTTGCAGTTGTTTAATCAGTTTCTGGAACAAAACATTGTACCGGATGATTGTAGACGGGTGAGAGTTATTGCCATTCAAAAACCTGGTAAACCCGCGTCCGACCACAACTCCTATCGACCCATCGCGATGTTATCTTGTATTCGAAAGTTGTTGGAGAAAATGATCCTCCACCGTCTGGACAAATGGGTTGAGACGAACAACCTGCTTTCAGATACTCAATATGGTTTCCGTAGGGGTAAGGGAACGAACGAATGTCTCGCGTTGCTTTCCACAGATATTCAGTTATGTTTTACTAAAAAAGAGCAAATGGCTTCTGTATTCTTAGATATAAAGGGGGCTTTTGACTCAGTATCTGTTGAAGTTTTTTCAGATAACCTCCACGATTGTGACTTTTCACCATTAATAAATAACTTTTTGTACAATTTGCTGCCAGAAAAACATATGAGCTTTTATCATGAAGACTCTACGGCTTCCCAATTTAGCTACATGGGTCTCCCCCCGGGATCCTGTTTAAGCCCTCTTTTGTATAATTTTTATGTCAAAGACATTGACGGTTGTCTAGGTGACAACTGTACGTTGAGACAACTTGCAGATGACGGCGTAGTGTCTGTCACGGGACCCAATGGGGTCGATCTGCAAGGACCCTTACAGGATACCTTAGACAATTTGTCTACTTGGGCTCTCGAGCTAGGTATCGAATTCTCTACGGAGAAAACTGAGTTTTTCTAGGAAGCATAATCCTGCACAACCGAAGCTTCAAATTTTGGGTAAACCAATAACTCATTCAATGTCATTTAAATATCTTGGGGTGCGCAGCTGGAGATCCCATATTGAATATCTGAAGCGAAAGTGCCATCAAAGGATCAACTTTCTCCGAACAATTACCGAGACCTGGTGGGGAGCACATCCGTAAGATCTTCTAACGTTGTACCGGACAACGATATTGTCGGTTATGGAATACGGTAGTTTTTTTGTTTTTACTCAGCGGCTCGGTCGCACATCATCAAACTGGAACGTATTCAGTATCGGTGTCTTCGTATCACGTTAGGTTGCATGCATTCGACTCATATCACGAGTAGAATGCTGGCTGGCATGATGCCAGTCTCGGATCGGTTTTCAGAATTGTCTCTCCGGCTCCTCACAAGGTAATCGAAAACTTTGAGAAGCTTCTGGAGTTGAATCCTCAAACCCTCTTCATGACTTTGTTCCATTTGTACATAACACTGGATGGAGTTCGATACATTTTGATTTATCCATGAAGCAGGAGCTTCATGGAATCCCTGAGCATAATCGTCGTATGATTGCTCCGGTGATATTTGCTGCGAAGTTTTGCCAAGTTGATTCCACAAAATTGTTCTTCACTGACAGGCCCGCCGGAGAATTCCGCCGGCTTTGGTATATTTAATGAAATTTATAGTGCCGCACGAAATCTTCAAGCCCCTTGTTCCGTGTATGTCGCTGAATTAGCAGCAATGCACTTTACGCTAGAAATTGTTGCCTCACTTACACCGGATCAATATTTAATGTTCACGGATAGTCTTAGTTCTATAGAGGCTATTCATGGCTTAAGGCCGGTAAAGCACTCCTCGTATTTTCTAATGAAAACGCAGGAGCTTCTAAGTGCTATGGGCCCTTCTCATTGTTCGATTCTGGGCAACGAGAGAGCGGACTCGCTTGCAAAAGTTGGCGCTATGGAAGGCGATATTTATGATCGACCAATCGTCATCTGGTGGCATAAATGGAGTAAAGGAGCTTTGGGGCGATGGCAGCATTCTATCATCCCAAAGGTGTCGAAACAATTTTGGTTCACGGGGTTGGATGTGGGTCGAGACTTCATTTGTGTGATGTCTCGCCTCATGTCCAATCACTTTTGAACGATTATTTATACCGAGTTGGGCTGAGCGACAGTAATCTCTGTGAATGTAGTCGAGATTACCAGGACGCCGATCACCTAATTTGGTCATGTACTGAGCACAGTGGAGTCAGATCTGAGCCTTATGATTCCCTTCGGGCTAGAGTTAGACAACCCAAAGTACCGGTTCGAAACATTTTGGCTGTACCCGATCTGGAGTTCATGAAACTTATATACCTGTTTTTGACAATTATATATGAGATTGTAGTTTGATTAACCTTTGTGTTTATTTTTAATGTTTATTGTTAAGTTTCAATTATTTTTGTTCTAATTTCGAAAATAAAAGTTGCATGGTTTTAAGTAAACGATTTCGAATTAGGAATATGTGTAGTACGTAAACCATACTTTAAAATTCTCGCCCATTCGTCAGTATAAACGGAATAAAGGAGAATTGGGACGATGGGGAATTTTGCATCACCCCTGAGGTGCTAAAGAGCATTTCCAGCCAGAATAGCAAACCGGTTGGACCCTACTCTCTCCAATTTGAATGAAATTTTGTCCATATGTTGGTTTCACAAAATTACGTTTTCTACAAAAAAAAATCCAAAATTATTCTGTACTGGCGTATATTTTCTTCAATTTTTTTTTTTCGCAAATTACTTATCTGATTAAAATGTTGTGTTAGAAAAAGTTGTAGGTAATAAAGTGTTCTTCAAGAAAAAATACACCAAAACTAAAAATAATCATAAATTCATGTTTAAGAATCACAAAACGTTGATTTAACGATCTTTAACTTTTTTGTTTTTAAATATTTATGATTTTTTTTGAAAATGTAAATATGATAATTTTTTTATCAAGATATAACTAAACTTTTCAAATTTTTTTTCTCAGACACGGTGGCAGTCAGACTTACCCATTACTGTTTTGATGCGAACATAATCAAGTTGATGCTTTTGGATATGTGTGTGTGTTTCGGATATCTTTGTTTAGGAAGAGAAGAAACAGTATTTCAAAAGCTTGAGAAGCTATGAAAGATAAACTAAATTGATGAGGTGAAGAACTTTCCATTATATTTGTTGACTTTGTACCTATCTTCATTTCAAATGTATTGCAGACTCCATTGTATTGAAATCTCGGTGTAGGGTATGTGTACCTTGAATACGTAACGATCGATTATTTTTTTCATTATAACACATACATTCATACATACATAGCTTTCGAGCCCTGGTTTTGGCACGAGACTTTTGTTCCGGAGTTTGTTTGGGCACTTTCTGCTTTTTGTACGTCTTCAAGTCATTCCTGCGCTTGATTCGTTGAATCATTCCGATGCTGGTCCTGAACTTCTTGGCTAGATCGCGAGTAGAGGCAGATTTGTTCCGTTGAATATAATCCACAACTTTTGGTCCAAATCGGGGTTGCTGGAGCCGGGTTTCGGCCACTACTTGGTAAATCCTTGAGGGAGCACTCTTACCAAACTTTTCGATGATGCGTTTTACACTTGCCGGGTGAACATTTACTCTTTTCGCAATCTGGTTGTAAGTAACACCCTTTTCGGTGCACCAAGTGTGCAGAATTTTCTTTTTAGTCTCAAATTCAATTCGCGACATTTTGAATACAACTTTATCAACGGAAATGAATGAACCGAATAATCATTTTTGACATGTAAACAAAGCAAATGGCGCTTACACGCTAAAAATATATACAGTAGTTTATGCGTAATAACGCATCGAATGTTTATAACTACTTTTCGATACACTCCTTATTTGAGCTGTAAATGATATTCAAATTGGTATACACTTGCTTAGATAAGTTTAATAAGACATTTGCTAGTATGTTTCACAAAAAGTTTCACAACTCATTTTATAACGTCAGGAACTTTCGATGGATATGGATGTAATATGGGTCTATGCAGCTTTGTCCGATACGATAGATTTATCATTAAATGCAAGCTTCGTTCGGTTTCTTCTATCTGATATTCTTATTTATGGCTTTGCCAGTTGTATTTGCTCTACACAATACAAAATTTTACAAAACAAACTAAAATAAAACTGCTTTGAAGCACTTAAGAGATTTTTATATATGATTTCCATTCGTCTATTCAATACTGAAAACATTACAATTTTCTCTACACAGAAATAAACAATCGCAAACTCAAATACTTCCATTAAAATTTTACTAATAACAACATTTTCAATACGTTATGTTTACAACAGGCCATAGAACAGAGAAAAAGAATTACAACAAAATTTCCTTTTCATAAAAATTCGCAATAACTTCAGAACGGCTGGGCTTACGAAAAAGTTTTTATACTTGGCTGGTGTATTTATGGTACAGTAATATTAGAAAATACACGATTTCACAAAATTAAAAAAAAAAAAATTAAAATTATAAAAATTAAAAAAGTGACCGTCTTAAATTCTTCACCAGATTCTAGAATAAAACTTCTAGTTTTTTAAAAAAAATAGAAGGGAGGGTCTTTTGAGAAAATCTATGTTTTTAATTTTTTCAGCATACATTTTCATTTTTTTAGTTTCAGTGTATTTTTTTTCTCAAAGAACACTTAATGACCTACAACTTTTTCTCAGGCAACATTTGAATCAGATTAATCATTTACGTGTTATGATTTTTTGAAAAAAATAAATTCATAATTTACATAAGCCTTTATCGAAAATTTATCCAGGAAATTTTAGGATTTTTTTATGAAAAATGTTATTTTGGGTAAAAACTTACATATGGAAAAAATGTCATTACAACCGGAAACTGTCGAGGCAAAATCAATATATTTTTTAGCGTTTCTGGCTGGAAATGTTCTGAAGAATCTTTATTTGCGGGGATGGATGTGGCTTGTGACTTCATTCTTTTGAAGTCTCGCCTCATGTCTAATGATTATTCTTTAAACAATCATTTACACACAGTTTCGTTTGATTTTTTATAAGTCGACAGTCCGGCTGATCTTGCTTGCAACATCTAGGATGGGAAAAATAGGAATCCGTTTGAAACCACTGGCTACTTTTTTAGTCGTTCCTGTGACTTACGTGTTTCGAATTCCTATGAAGCAGGTTTCCTGGTGGTCGACAAACGTTCCCTGCCAAACACATTTATATCGTTGGTGACAGATGATTTGGCCACTTTTAGCTTGGCGTGCGATTCGTTCGGGTTTTCACGATAAGCAACCAAAATGTTAATGCGTTGATTCTACAGGGTGTCCGAATATTATCCGTACAACAAATGGTGTTAAAACTAGTTTTTATTCTTGGAATAAAAAATCAATATGTATTGTTTGTTATATGTTGTGTTTGCAAAATACAAGTTTTATTTGTTCATTTCAAAATGGCCGCCTCGTGCTGAGATGTACGCCTTCAAACGTTTCGGGAAGTTATCCCCGATGGCCGCGAGTTTGGTCGACAGATATTTTTTCCCAAACCTTCAAAACAAACGATTTTAGATGTTCTAATAATCTATGTGGTGTACTACAAGCTCTTGACTCCGAGATAGACCATACCGAATGATCCATCGGATTCAAATCCCTTGAGTTAGAAGGCCATTCATCTTTCGTTAAAAGATGAAAGCTTGGGAAAATGCATTCGCGAAGACTAATAGTCTTTTTTGATCCGTGAGCCGGCGGCGCCCAGTCTTGTTGAAAAATCCATTCATTTTTGCCGAAATGCTGCGATATCCAAGATGTCCTCGGATAAGCGGTTCTGGAGACCGTTTAGCTTTTCTCAACCGGTTTGCTTTCATGGTGTCAAGTAGTGATGCTTGCACAGTTTATCCCAAGTAACAATTCAAATGCAAATTGGTTTTATTCATGTTTTATGGTAGTTTTATCAAAGCATTATGGAGATCATCTGGGTTTATCAGAGCATTTTCCAAGTTAAGGTGGTTTTAATTGATAAACAGTTCTTAAGAGTGATTAAAGAACACTTGATCCATAAAACTAAGTCATTTATAAGTGTTATTCACCTTATAAGTAATTTTATGAGATACTTAATTCCCCTCTCAAGACATCGTTTCGCAACTTTCATAAAACCTGATAAAAGTTTTGAAAAAGTTTTATGACATTCTTCTTGAAGATGAATGTATCTTGAAAATGCTGCCATAAAACGCTCTTAAAACCATTTTATTCCGAATAAGAGCACATGCTTTCGAGAAATAACATTACGTTAAAAATAAGCAAACTGGACAATGGACGCCCATAGGTGAAAGAAATGATAAAATAGTGGATCGTTCAAGCGGAAATGCAATAAAAACCTATCCAATATATTGAATACTCCTTCATCTCAGCCACCAACGACAAATTTTGTTTTTTTGACCATCGCTAGCTTCCATTTGATTCTCAGCCTACTGAAACTAACTTATCGGAAGGGTCTATGCGTTATGCGTCCTATTTTTTGCAATATATCAAATTAATAGAACAAATAAAGATGAACTTATTGCGCTCCTCAAATAATCTTGTTAGTCTTGTGAAAGAAATATAAGTTTTATGGTAGTTTTAGATAAAACCATTGGAAAAATGGCGAGCGTGGCTATTCTGGATTCCCTCGGAATGGTAGCCATTTACCAATGACGAACCTACAATGCTGTTTAAAATACATTTTGGAATTTAAAATTTATTGTAGATAAAATTTATTCATGATCTAACAATTTATCAGCCTTGTCACCTAATTGTTGTATTTTCAACAATTTTTTTTATTTTTAAAATAAGTCAATATTATAGCAATAATTCGGTGGCGCATCAAAATTTTCGAACTTTTAGGTTATAAAACATCAATAAACTGAATGTCGCATGAAAAATTTATCAATTGCAGGCTAAAAACAGATGCATTCATGGTCAATTTTACAATTAATTTACATGCGTATCCACTTTGGAAAAGAAATATCATATGTAAATCGATATTTTTTTCTTTAGTAGCTTTCACTCAATTATGAACAAAAAAAAGTCCCCATTCAGCAGACCAAATCGAAAAATGGAATCTCCGAAACATATTTGTGACGGACTGAAAATGTTATTGAAGATCATAAAGCTATCAAAACTTGTGGTAGTTTTATCATAGTTTTAAGCATGTTTTGAACGTCATTACAAGTAAGTACCGAGAAAACTATCAAGTTTTAAGCGAACCTTGCGAAATAGTCTTGAGAACCTCCTGTTGTATGGACTCTTTGGAACTTATGAGGGTTTCATGGCTGCTCTATCGTTGTTATGTAGAATATCTAGTTTTATGCGTGGTTTTATCAAATGAGTCTTGAAAACTTCTTCAAGTGTACCTTAAAATTGAATTTGTTACTTGGGATATGACTGAAGCTTCAAATCGTATTGAACTATGGCTCCAACGGAGAATTTGTAAATTTTCAGTGACTTCGCTAACTAGCATGCTGACAAAGTCCAGGGTGGCCACAGACTCGGGAAAATCGGGAAATGCGGGAATACAAAATCATCGGGAAATATGCGGGAAAAAGTCGGGAATTTAAAAATCCATCGGGAAATTTTCTCATATGGCAGGAACCATTGCCACACCTTTTTTAAATTGATGATTTGGACAACATCTATTAACTTTTGGTAACAAGTGCGCGATCGCCAACGTATTCTACAAGATACGAAGAGCAGTACCCAACAAACAACGGTGTCGAATCGTCGCTTGTTCAAGCAAATTTGGAGAAGTAATTCAGCTTTCTAGAAGAAAGAGCTGAACAACTTCTCCAAATTTGTTTGAACATACAGATATTCAGCATTGATGTTTGTTGGGTATTCATGGTCTAGCGCAGACCCAAAGGATTCCGGTTCAGTGCATTGAAAGTAGTGCAAACGTAGTTTCAAAATTAATTCTATGGGCCGAGTTGTTATTTGCACTAAATAATCTGCCCATATAGGGTGTCCCAGAAAGTCTAAGCACGATTTTGATACGCCATTGTTGCTTCCACATGACGTTTTAATAGCTGCTCATTATTGTGTATCATTGTTTACATTTTAATCTATAACCCTGTGACTCTAGAGTGCCGGTGCATTTACTTTTCATGAAAATGCAACGTTTCGCTGAGTCAGCTGCGAAAATGGAACATGTGAGCATTGGAGCTGTTCGTAACGCGATTTGGAAGTGTAGTGAGGAGTCTTCCTTTCAGGAGAAGAAAAAATCTGGACATAAACCGGGTTCTATGGACCAAAACCTGGACCGGAAAATCATGCAAGCTTTTGCCCGTGAAAGGGTACTTCCATTCAATATGTGGCCAAAAAACTGTGAACTTCGGATAGTAACATCGACCGAACAAAACCACGAAATGAACTAAGGACTTCCAACAAGCAGAAGGAATGCAATAGATAGTATAAGAGCACGATCGGCTGCATATTCTTTTACCAGTCAAGGGGGTATCCTCCCCTTCCCATGGTCCCATAATCCACCATTGTTTTGGCCGGTTTTGATGCGTACAACACGGTTGCCTTGTACAAAGCCAACAGAGTCAAATTCGTACCCAAGGATATGAAACTTCCACACTGTCCCCAGGTTAAACAATTTAAACTTTTGGGGTCTGACTTTTTGGGCTCCATCACAACTTTTGAAAGAGACGGGAAAAAAGGATTACAAATCATTGGCAAACAGTCTGTGCAACAAGCAGTGTTAGATCAAAACTTCGCTCTTTGGCGTACGATTAAATGGATCTTGGAAATGTCACGTTGAAGAAAAATGTTGTAGAGAACATAAAAGTGCAATAAAAACTCAATTTACTTAAAAACCGAGATCAATTTTTTATTTACTAATCGTGCTTAAAGGGTGTCCACGATGAAATTGCCACACACAAAATTGATTCGCAAAATTCGAGTTTGCATCCGATTGCCATCAAATTTTCAGGGATTGAGAAATAACTATTAAACTTCATTTTACCATTTTACTCGTATTTTATTTACAGTCCATACGCAAATGCCCGCACCTTGGCCTTAACCCCGGCCATAAGATTCTGCACAACCTGTGAATCAACCGTTTTTTGCATGTAAACCCATACTTTCTTCAGTTCCTCGACTGTCTTCACTACCTTAGGTCGTTGACCTTCATAATCGCCCAGTACTTCTCGATGGGGCGGAGCTCCGGAGTGTTGGGAGGGTTGAACATTTTCGGCACGAAATTGGCCTTATTGTCCGCATACCACTTCAGCACGTCCTTGGAGTAGTGGCATGAGGCCAAATCCGGCCAGAAGATTGTTGGGACGTTGTGGGCCTTCAGGAGAGGAAGGCAGCCGCTTCTGGAGGCACTCTTTTATGTACAACTGTCCGTTCATCGTGTCCTGGGTCACGAAAGGTGCACTCCGCTTCCCGCACGTGCAGATGGCTTGCCAAACCAGGAATTTCTTCGCAAATTTGGACATCTTCTGAGTGCGGACATGCTCCGGAATGCTGAACTTATCCTTGGCCGTGAAAAACAGGTTGCCGGGGATCTGTTTGAAGTCGGCCTTCACATATGTTTCGTCGTCTATGATGCAGCATTCAACTTTCGTCAGCATGTTGAGGTACAACTTCCTGGCACGGGTTTTGGCGGACTTGTTCTGCTTCTCGTCGCGATTAGGGGCCTTTTGTACCTTGAACGTTCGAAGCCCAGCCTTAGTTTTGGCCTTCTGGACAAAACTTCGGCTTAGGTGCAGCTTCTTAGCTACATCCCGAACGGAGGCGTTCGGATTTCGGTTGAAGGCCCCAACTACGCGGTTGTGATTTTTGGTGTTGTACGGAATACTTTTTCCTTCACTTCTGGGCTTCCGATCGGTGGTCAACCGTTCCTCGAACCGCTTAATCACTCGCGACACTGTGGAATTCGCGATTCCCAACGTTTTAGCGATGGAACGATGCGAGAGATCCTTGTTCTCGTGATGAATGCGCAAGATTTTATCACGCACGAGCTGTTCTTTCGACTCCATTTCCGCGAGTTTTGATCACAGGACTTTAAAACTTGCAGGATGTAAATAATGCACTATGAACTAAATCCACCCAAATTTTCATTAAATTCTACCCAACGGTTAAAAAGCTAGAGCAATTTCATAGTGTGGCAATTTCATCGTGGACACCCTTTAGACTTACTGGACAATTTATAAAAGTATGCCGTGTTTCAATTGCTTAACCATTCTGCCGTGTTTCTATTGTAAACTTGGTAGGGTTCGTCATTGTAGATGCATCAACCGAATGTTTTGCACCCTGTATCTGCGTCATGATTTGAATTTCGCACCGAGTCTGCATCATTAAGTACACAAAAACCGCAAATGGTTTCCTTTTTTTTTTTTATTAGATATTAATGCTTCTGGAAACTTAAAAGATTATTGACATATATAACGTGATTTTTGTTCTCGTTTGCAAAATGTGAGACGTAAGAAGCCTGATTCGCAGCATTTATCCGTATTTTTGCTTAATTGAAACAAGTCAGAACCATTCCAGATTGAAGAATTTCCTCAAAAACTGCGAACATATCTAAAAAACTTATATTCACTCATTTGCCCAGTCGGGAAAATAAGGCGAAAATACGAAAAAAAAATCGGTAATTTTTATATTAAGATTGTGTGGCTACCCTGAAAGTCTGTACGGATAATTTGCAGACACGCTGTATTGGTTGGATGTCATTTTGATAACTGATGAGCAAATGTCAAAATCAAAAAGGACGCATCATGATGGGTGTTCAGGATTTTTTTTAAAGCACGATTAAAGGAACTGCGTCAAGTTTAGGTCGTCCCAAATTTGATCGTTACACCCTTTAGAACGCATTTTTTTTTAGTTTTTAATGATTTTGTCCAATCCTAGAAGTTACATAAACAGATACATAAAAATTGAATTTTCTTTTTAATTAATAAAGAGCTTTCCACGCATCAACACATGTCTTATCTCACAATTTCTCCTTGCTTTTAAAATCCACCAGACCTGTCAACTTGGCTGTTACAATGAGCTGGCCAAAGAGCAAGATAAAAACTGTTATAAACTTTCTCTTTTTTCCTTTCTCCATCGATGCTGCTGCACTTCCCAAGTCAAGCCACATCTTTCAAAATGAAAACACCACCCATCATCATCATCATGGCGATCATCACAACCAACGGGAGGGGTCTGCAATTGTTGGTAGAAAAAAAACCAAGCTGAAAGCAATCCAAAACCGGCTGGGTTTCGTCGGATCGAGCGGTTTGAACATGACCTACCTGACAATTTTTTTGCTTATGCATGCATACTTTCCCCGATCGATCGACTGTTCGATCTTTTTTTTTCCGGCTTTTGCTTTCCCCGAAAACGACGGCGATAAATTTTCAGCTTGACCATGCAGGCGCATGGTTACGTGATCGCCATTCCGAGTTGTCCTTTTAAGGCGATCGTCCTCGTTTCGATTTCTGGGGGCACGCTGGAAGCGTTTTAAAAGTGGCGGATCTTAAGTGGAAGAACAATGGATAGTTTATTGGAAATTATCTCCTCGCGGGTAATGGCTTCTAATGGAACGGATTGTTATAAAATATGCACCAAACCACCAAGCGCATTCCGAACGGCTTATGAACAGCTGCTCCGTTATCTGGCCTCGGCGTGCAGCGCGATGGGAACTGTGTTTTAAGGTCGAGCTTTCTTCGTTATGCAGGCAGGGAAGGAAACCTTGCAAATTCCTTTTGCGATGCATGTCCACGGAGTGGCGGGTTATGTACGGATGCCAACCGAGTGCATTCCAATCATCGAGCTTAGCCTAGTGCAGTGCGGTGGTTTGCCTAGGGCTCGGACTAGCTTCCTATGTTGTCCGTTTTGTTGCTATTCTCCATCTTCGAGTTTTGCTCTTTGTTTTGATCGCTAGGCTTGGACGACGGAAATTTATGCAATATAAAATTACCGCCCATGTGGGCATTGTCTAGGTAAGTTATGCAGTTTTGCTTAACCTTGTACGGACAGGTAGCTATTATCTTTAGGATGAAAAATATGAACGCTTAAAAGGCAGTTTTATAACGAGTAATTCAATTTATTCGGCCGAGTGATCCTTAGGGCAAGTGGTGGTTGGAAATAGATTATTTTTGAACGTCGCCCCAAACTATTTCCTCGACCAAACCTGGATCCGGTTTGGTAATTCGGTCCAGTAGCTAATCGCAAATCATGTTCATTGATATGCACACCTATTCAATCGCTTCCTTTTCAAATAAATAACCCTACTAAATAATTCCCTAAAACGACCCAACAAATCTGCGCGTTGTGTGTACTAATAATCAGTATCAATTACCTGCCTTTTGAAATGGAAGTGGAAACCTACGGAACTCAAACCACACTCACATTTATCAACATCGACGGTAACGTCCAGTTCAAGACGGAGTGAACAAACTTATCAAGGATCTTCGGTTGTTTTAGAAGCGCGTTATCGCCGGGCACAAGGTTTTTTTTGGTGGACCTACAGCTAGCCAACAGGTAGCTGCTTCCCAACGTTACTAGCTTGCACGAGAATTTCTTCGGTTTGAGCTGAAATTTGGGTCGATTTCAATTTTGGCTGGCAGAAAGCCGACGACATCCTACGCTCATATAGCACTCGAATCGAGAGGTTTTGATTAGATAAACCAGACACGCCGTCGTAGAATGGTGTCATTGACTTTTCTCCGTCTCTCTCTCTCTCTCTTCACTCACTCACATTGCTCGAAATACATTTATAGATTATATACATAGGTTAGGTTTGCCGAAAACAATTTGCACAAGAAAACAACGTTTAGTCCCCGCGAGGTCGCGAG
Source organism: Aedes japonicus (assembly GCA_034211315.2). Taxonomy (NCBI): domain Eukaryota; kingdom Metazoa; phylum Arthropoda; class Insecta; order Diptera; family Culicidae; genus Aedes; species Aedes japonicus. Next base: position 17,864 of record JASCZW010000517.1, on the reverse strand, counting down.
TGAGAGATTAGGGGGATCCGATGGTAAATTGTGTCGTTAAAATTTATCAGCCAATGGGTTTTTCTTTTGCGGAATCGTTCAAGGACGTATTTTTTTTGCGATATATGATTCGGGAAAAGAACGAGTAGGTAGTTGTGGGTTCATTGATCCGCTTTTGATGCGTGGACTTAACGGCTCTGTCATGTGATGAGATACTTTCCACATGTTTTAGAAATTAAATTGATTAAATCAACTGAAAGCTTTAACTTAGCAGCTCAGCCTTAAAGAAGACAAGGAAAATTTGAACTAACACTAAAACTAAAACCCTAGTAAATGCCTTTAAATTCCACTCGAAAAAGCGTATATTGTCAGACATACGCCTCTATTCCGTCTGTGACTTACATATTTCTTCAGTGTCGAAGGCTAGTCTTATTCAAGAATATAATTTTCATATGAGAATATTTGCTTCTTTGAAAAATGCTGCTTGAACCACTGCGGCCAGGACTTGGAAATTTGATGAGCTCCCAGTTATATTATTCTGATGAATACCTATAAAAACTTTGACAAAAAGTAGAAGAGTTTATATTCGAAGAGGTATCCCAATCGTTGTTCAAAACAAATTGGTCTTCATCAATTAGGCTGTTGAAGCTGTTTGCTTCAAACTTCAAAAAGCTTGCATGTAAATTAAGGTAGAAGCGAACTGACAAGCGTTCGTATAGATGAATGTTTCTGTTTAGCTATGTTCGTTTCCTTTTATCGTTTTCACTGTATGTGATTTGTCAGGCGCTATCAAAGAAGCTGCTCTTTGCTTCATTCCTTTCTGTTTTGTTCGACTAGTAAAACTGCTTGATTAGAATGACGGTGGCTGCGATTTGGTAGGCGTTTTTAAGAACGCAGCTCTTCATTTCCCTGCATTCTGTTTTATTTTTTACCCGGACTTCAGAACAGGTCGATATTCTGGTCAAAGAGTGACAGAGCATCCGGTTTAACAAGCGCACTTGTGAAACTGCTTTTCATTCTAGCTACCATGAACTCGAAAATCACTCAAAATGTAGTTTTTTGACTTATTGAATGGCCTCGAATGCTGTTCCTTTCTAGTTCGACAGCCTGGCTAAGAATGACAATGAAAGCAATTTGGAAGGCACTATTATGCCGTTCTTCATTTGCATTTAATCTGGAGTCTAATAATGTTTTATGGATATGCTATGGATGCTGCACCCAAAATTTACCACTTATGCACTGCACTGACCAGCTCAACTGTCTGATTAAGTTGCACTTACTTACCTTACCAATCATATCAAGTCCTCTGCTGTACACAGAAATGGTCTCAATTCTATTCGGTCCATGGCTGCAGTTCGTCAGCCTCGCAGTCTACGAAGGGCCCATAGGTCGCCTTCTTCTTGATCGGTCGATTGCTCGTTGCGCGTCTCCTTTTCTTGTGCCTGTCGGTACGTTTTCGAGAATCATTTTAACTGGGCTGAACAAGCTGCTTTGGCCAAACAAGATATCGCTTTGGGAAAAACTATTTTCGTTTGATTGGTACAAGATTCAAATCCATCACTGTTCGACGTTTTGTTTTGGCTTTAAAGTGATTAATATGCTAGTAATTGAAGTCACTAAAGTGCTTACTAGTTTGTGATAACCGACCGATTAGAATCACATCTAGTACTAAATTTAAAGTTACTAAAGAGCTACTCCAAAAATGGCGAAAGGCGTAGTTGAAGGCATTTAGTCACTATTCATGGTTCCACTATTGATGGTTCCTTTTTTGACGAAAATTTCACGTCGCTTTCCATAGATGCAGATAGCCTGTCGAATTTCTACATTTTATTCTTTTTAAAACGATCTTCCAGTATGAATTTATCTTTTCGAATGTGAAACTCTGTCCTGGCATTTGTTGGAGGTCAGCTTTGACTGTCATCCATCACACAGCAATAGTATTTGGTCAACATCTCCGAGTAGAGCTTCTTCGCACGACTCACAAACCAAAAAACTACTTGGACACATGTTGAACTTCAAGGAAGTCCTGTGCAAAATTTGGTTAATTTCTGCCCAGTTTGAGAAAAGTTAGTCAGTTGTAAGTGTTGCAATAATTTCGTGATCACCCTTTTCGTAAGTCGAACTTTTCCATTCTTTTCGAATTAAACTAAACATAACTTCATGGCGGCCATGATTTATGATGGCCACCAAGAGTAAGTCGCTTAGAACAGTGTGCCAGTCACTATATCTCACACACTAGACGAACTTGTTTCGTAACTGGGGCACTTTGATTTTCTATTTTTCAGTGTGGCACACTGAGGAACACTTTTGACAGATGAGCTCATAGAAATTTGAAACCAGCAACCTTATGCGTTGCTTGGTTGCTAGGCTCAGCTGAAAATAACAATTTGGGCTGTCAACACATCCGCAAACTACGGGAACTCCCAGAACATTGCAACGCTTGTAGACACACTACAAAAAATAGCATAGGAGAAAAGTGTTCTGAGCAATCCACCTCTTGATGATTACCCGACCAGAAGTGTATAACATAAAAATAACAAAATAACGACGACCGCATTCACGGAAGAACAAGGATACGCGGTTACAACCAAGCCCGACGTGCAACAGATCATCATCGACGTGGAGACAGCAATTTCAAACACTCTTCCGACATCTTTACAAAACACAGCCAGGACTATCACTTCGAACATTATTAAGGACGGACAAAAACAAAAACATAACAACGAGAAGGAAATTCGCATCGTTAAGGAGCTGAAGTCAAAGCCTGTTTTTTACCTAAAAGCAGACAAAGGCAACAGAGTCGTCATCATGGATAAGGAGGACTACGACAAGCAGATGGCTTCTAAGATCAGTAATGGTCCTTATAGGCAGCTTCGGGTAGACCCCCTACCAAACATGGTGAAACACGTGGACAAAACACTAAAAGAGTGTAAAGTAGTATTAGGGGATGCAGCAGTCCGTCTTCGTGAACCAAACCCCATCCTCCCCAGAATTAAAGGCCTCCCAAAAGCCCACAAACCCGGAAACGAAATGAGGGAGATTGTTTCATCTGTAGGATCTCCAGCCCATAAGCTAGCAAAATGGCTAGTAAAAGAATTTCAAGGTACCTCCGAGCAATTCCCAACAAGCTCAGTTCGCAACTCCCAGGAATTTGTACAACAGCTACAGTCATCAGGTCATATAAATGACAATGAAGTAATGGTATCTTTCGACGTCACAGCCCTTTTCCCTAGCGTACCGATCAAGGACGCAATTAACCTTCTAGAAGATTGGCTTTTGAAACAAGGAGATGACACAACATGGAAGCAAAAGGTACGATGTACCTTAAGCTGACCTGACTTTGCATGGAAGAGAACTAGCTTCACTTTCAGAGGGATCATTCCATAAACAATTAAAGGAGCTCCTATGGGAAAATCATCCCCATTCCTCTGCAGAACTGTTTATGGCGAATATGGAAACAATCCTAAAAGCGAAAGGATTACTCCCAACTCGTTGGTGGAGATACGTCGACGACATCTTCGCCGTAGTGAAAAAAGACGATCTCTCCCTAATTCTCCAAAAAATCAACAATCTCCACAAAGACATTAAGTTCACTCATGAAATAGAAAAGGATGGAAAACTTGCATTTCTCGACCTTCTAGTAGTGAGAGAATCATTGTCACCATCTCCTTTAGAGTTTGAAATCTTCAGAAAACCCACAAACACCCAAAGAGTCATCCCATACACTTCAAACCACTCTTTTCAGCACAAAATGGCCACTTTCCACCACATGATCCACCGGATGTTGACCCTTCCTCTCAATAAAACTGGAAAAGTCAAAGAATTAGGATATATCTTCGAAACTGCCAGACTCAATGGGTACGAAAAGAGGACAATTCAAGCGATTATCAACAAAAAGGAAAAACATTTTCTTAGGAAATCACAAACAACCCTCTCAGACTCACCTGAACCCCTGAACTGTTTTCCCCACGAAATACATTTTTTTCTTTTTACTTGCCTGGATAGTTGTCATGTTTGGTTGAAATTTCTGTGTCATTTGTATGCGAGCCCTGCCCCCCCCCCCCCCCTCCCTCGCAGAGAGGAAAGGAGTCTCGAACCACCATAGAAAAAAATACTGCCTCCAAAACCTCAACATGCCAAATTTGATTCCAGCTGCTTGAATAGCTCTCGAGTTATGAAGAAATTTGTGTTTCCTTCTTCTACCAGACGGGGAAGGAGTCTCGAACCATCACTAGAACTTTCTCCGGCCCAAAAACCCTTGCATACAAACGTTCATAACAGTAGAATTCTCATGTCTGGTAGAAAATTGTGTTTCATTTGTATGATAACACCCCCCCCCCCCCCCGTTTTTCCAAAGAAGGGAGGGGTTTCAAACCACTGTGGAAACATTTCTTATCTTCAAAAACCTCCACATGCCAAATTCGGTTCCATTTGCTTGATTAGTTCTCAAGTTCGGGGACGGGGAAGGAGTCTCTAACCATCATAAGAACTTTCTCCGGCTCCAAAAACTCCTGTGTACGAATTTTTATAATAATAAGGATAGTTTTAATGGTCGGTTAAAATTTGAGTTTCATTTGTATGAGAGACCATCAAAGAGGGGTGGGATCTCTAACCACCGGTGAAATATGTCTTGCCTCCATAAATCTCCATATGCCTAATTTGGTTCCATTTGTTTGATAAGTTCTCGAGTTATGCAAAAAAAACTTGTTTCATTTGTATGAAAGTCATTCCTTACTGATAGGGGAGGGTTCTAAGACTACCATAGCAATTATTTTTGTCTCCTAAAACCCCCAAATTTCAAATTTGGTTCTATTTTCTTGATTAGTTCTCGAGTTGTGCACAAATTTGTGTTTCATCTGTATGGGAGCCCCCCCCCCCCCCAGGTTCAGACGGGGGTAAAGATAAAAATTTTCAACATTATGAAGAATTCGCATGTTCGGTTGAAATTTGTGTTTCATTTGTATGAGAACACCCCCCCTCCCTACCAGAAAGAGGATGGGTTTCGGAACACTGTAGAAACATTTCTTTCCTCCAAAACTCCCACATGCCACTTTTTTCCATTTGCTTGCTTAGTTCTAGAGATATACAGAAATGTCAGTTACCTTCTAGGAGAGGAGGGGTCTCAAACCACCATAGAAACATTTTTTGCTTCCAGGAAACCCCACATGCAAAATTTGGTTCTATTTACTTGATTAGTTCATGAGTTATGCAGGCAGGTGAGAAGCGGGGGGGGGGGGGTATTTGACCAAAGTCTACGCTCCACGAAATTTCAAAAAAAATGAATGGAGAAAAGTCTACGAGGGAGGAGGGAGGTGGGTCTGAGATATTCAAAAATGAGTCTACGTGGTTTATGAACAGACCTTAAGAACCTTCCCCGGTCCCAAAAACCCCTGCATACATAATTTTACGCCGGTCGGTTCAGCAGTTTTCGATTCTAAAAGGTTCAGACAGACAGAAATTCATTTTTATATACATAGATAGATTATAGTCTGAAGTTACACGACACAAAATATGATTCGGCATAAAATACATCCGCCAGTAAAGTTGTAGCAACTAGACTGAAGACTGTCCACGTTAAATTTCGGACACCAAAAAAGAACAGCAAAACAAATTTACCCATAATTCAACAAAACCGATTGTTTATTTCAAAATAATAGAATTATATCTACATTAGAAACAGTTGATTAAGATATTAATCCTTGTTTCTGTAAAATTCTCAACATTTCTGTGGTACACCCGCCATCAGGTTCTGTACGGTATCATCAGATACGCCCGCCGTGACGATTCTCCATCTTCTCTTGAAATCATCTGTACCATTTGCTTTCTTCTTAGTTTCGAAGAGTTTCCGCTTAACTAGAGCCCAGTATTTCTCTATTGGGTGAAGCTCTGGACAGTTGGTGGATTGGCTGTTTTTGGCACGTATTTGACCTCTTGTACCTTATACCAGGACGGATTTCGAATGGTGACAAGAGGATAAATCATACCAAAACAGAGCTGGAGAGCCGTGGCTTCTGATAAATAGCAATCGCCTTTGCAGACATTCTTTCTCGTACACATCCTTATTGATAGTGTCAGGTAGAGACGAAAATTTTAGTTTGTCGACCACAACTACATATGGCCTGCCAAATCAAATACTTCTTCGGAAATTCGGACACCTTCTTTATCCGGAAATGTTCAATGGAAAGCTCCTTAGCACAACTTTTTGCAGTAGAATTTGTCTCTGCAGTGAAGTCCTTGCCTCTGCTTCATTTTTTGTACGTATGATTTTGACTTCCCAACTTTGCGAGTCACATTTCGAACAGAAAGATTGTGTTTTTTTTGTCAGGAGAATACTTTTCGATTTGTTCCACTTCCAACCTTCCAATTCACAGTCAAGCACTGGTCAAATGATTTGCAAACATAAAACACGGCAGTTTTCGGTAGTTTTAGTTTCTTGGCAAGACCGCGTACCGATAAATTCGGGTTTTGCTGCCGTTCGTACAAAATGCGTGTGTGCACTTACACTTGATTCGACGCCATTTTACTTAATGTAACAAGAATGTAAACATGTTGTACCACGAAATAAAGTGGAGAGTTTCAGATGTCATATAAGCGATCCGTGAAATAATTCAAAATCTACACTGAAAGAACCGTGTCCGAAATTTAAAATGGACAGGCTTTATGATGAAAATAAGTTACAAATCAGATATTTGTGCCATGCCTACTAAGGGAGTGGTGCTTTATTGCACCATCAGGCACAGAGAGTGTTTAAATTTCCTATCAACATCGTCAGATTCATAAAGCACTAATAACATCTCCTGATTTTACAGTCCAACGTGGCTTTTGTCTTTCCAAGATCCAATGACTAGTTAAAATAGATTATATTTTTAGTCGCTTTTTACTTAACATAAAGTTCCTCTTTGGGTTCTTCTTGGTCTCTAAGGTTCCTAAGGAGTATATCGAAAAGTAGTTATAAACTTCCAAATAATAAAATAGGCATGAAAACATGGTTAAAATTAACATACTATTTCAGTTTATTATAGCTTAACATGTTTACAAAAGATCCAAACGGAAAAACTAGTCATCATGTTCATTTCTGTAGAATGCCCGTACCTTTGATTTGACACCTGCCATCAAATTCTGCACAGTGACCTTTGTGCACTTCCTGGATGCCGCTGCCCAATTTTTCTTAAAATCGGTCATGTTTTGGGACACTGTACCATCCTTCTTAAATATACGCTTGACTATTGCCCAATAGCGTTCGATCGGTCGCAACTGGGGACAGTTTGGTGGGTTGATGTCTTTTTCTACGAACTTGATGTTATTCTCCGTCAGCCACTGTAGAGTGGATTTGGCGTAATGTGCCGATGCCAAATCTGGCCAGAAGAGAGGAGGGGCTTTCTATACAATGGTAGCAACCTGTTCTTCAAACATTCCTTTTGATAAATCTCAGCATTTATAGTTCCTTTTGTATAGAAAATTGAAGAACGCAAGCCACATGTGCAAATAGCTTGCCAAATGAGCACCTTCTGACCGAATTTCTCCATCGCAACAGTCGTATCTGCGGTTGGCACACGTTCCCCAACAGATTTAGTATAAAACTGCGGCCCCGGTAGCGTTCTTGAATCTTCTTTAACGTATGTTTCGTCATTCATCAAAATGCACTGGTCGACATTGTCCAAAATGCAGCTGTACAGCTTTCGAGCCCTGGTTTTGGCACGAGACTTTTGTTCCGGAGTTTGTTTGGGCACTTTCTGCTTTTTGTACGTCTTCAAGTCATTCCTGCGCTTGATTCGTTGCATCATTCCGATGCTGGTCCTGAACTTCTTGGCTAGATCGCGAGTAGAGGCAGATTTGTTCCGTTGAATATAATCCACAACTTTTTGGTCCAAATCGGGGTTGCTGGAGCCGGGTTTCCGGCCACTTCTTGGTAAACCTTGAGGGAGCACTCTTACCAAACTTTTCGATGATGCGTTTTACACTTGCCGGGTGAACATTTACTCTTTTCGCAATCTGGTTGTAAGTAACACCTTTTCGGTGCACCAAGTGTGCAGAATTTTTCTTTTAGTCTCAAATTCAATTCGCGACATTTTGAATACAACTTTATCAACGGAAATGAATAAACCGAATAATCATTTTTGACATGTAAACAAAGCAAATGGCGCTTACACGCTAAAAATATATACAGTAGTTTATGCGTAATAACGCATCGAATGTTTATAACTACTTTTCGATACACTCCTTATATCTCACACTCTAAGTCGAAACCACCCTTGGTGTCACAACTCTGTTACTGCAACAAGTTTTATTTGCTTTTGTGCTGATTAGGTCAAACAAGATATCCTGTTGAGTAAAACCGGTTTTGTTCAATGGATATAAGATACAAGTCTACACTGAAAATTTAATTTCGTAAATTAGCTTTCACTTGTTTCGTAAATATGGATTTTGTACATAAAACAAATATGTCGTATATAGTATGAATCATTCATATTGGTTATCATCTAACAAAATGCTATCATTACACCTTTTTTGTACAATGCACAAAATAAATTTCGTGAAGACCAGCCAATCTCTTATTGTTGCTGCAGGGATGGCGGGAATCATTAATTTATCCCAAAATAGAAATGAAAACGCTGTCGTGAGTTAAAACCTCATACACAATAATCAAGTAGCTTCTCAACATGGTCAGAGTCAACATGGTTTAGTGAGAACAACCACAGAGTCAATAACAGCTCATTCTTCGAATACAGGATCGAACCCCTTGTCAGAAACATTAAAAAATAAATCGATAAACTCCTCGTGGTGCGCTGTTTTTGCAATAATATTTTGAGCCGATAAAGTAGATCGTTCAGGCAACCACAAAAGAGACGTTTCTTTTTTATTGGTATCAAATTACTCGTAGCTCTTTGTATTGTTTTCGTAGAATGAACGAATGTTCTTTCTGTGTCAACAAATGCGTCGTGCTTTTGACAGTTCGCGTGTGGCATTAAATACGAAGGTAGCTTCTTAAAAAGTACAAATCAGTTTCGTTGCAGAAAACAGCGAATAGATTTGTTAGTCCTACCTTCGATTTCGTAATATAAACGAAAATTAATTTTCAGTGTATGATTACTCACCTGTTTTTGTGGCTCCAAAGAGATCAATAAACTAATTATTGTAGTCACTAAGTTGCTTATTATTTTTTGATAACCAACTACTACCACTGGGAGCTCAACCTCGTACTGAAGTTCTAGTTAGTTGTAACATCACATGATATATAATCACTACAGTTAAACTTCTCAACTATTTAACTATTGAGGTTTCTGAACTTATTGTCCTTGTGGACCAACGGCAGCAGAAAAGTTCGATCTTAGTAAGCCTCGAAAAAAAAACAGTCTAGATTCAAGCCAATTCTAATTGAACATATCGAAGTCATTTGCTTCCATCCACATTGTGTTTGGACCATTACAGTGGCAAAACTTTTTTTTTCCACATTGATCTAGGTCATCAACGTCCGCTTCGAGAGTCGTACCCGTCGTCGTCGCCAAGGGGATAATCACTGGGAAAACATGTTTTGACTGCGCGCTCGTTCAGACAATTTTTTTTTCTGTCCCCGAAAAGAGTCGTCCGTTGTCATTTGCAATCAAACGCAACCGTGACATTCGACAGACTTGTGATTTTCCTCTCCAAATTAGACCATTGACGTAGTGGCGCACCGCGTGGTCCCCAGAGAGCACCTATTTTGAACAAAAATAACCCTGTTGTCTGCGAACGGCTCTTTGGCTGTATAGCTATATCGAACCGCGTGTTAAGAAGTGCCTGTGGTTATTCATCCAGTTAGCATTTCCGATGAATTTATTAGCGATAGCAATCTCATCTAGCTTGCCTAACTTTTATTACCCCCCATCTAATAATTTTTATCAACATCGTTCTTCTTGCTTGCCTGGGCTTCCAACTAGTAGTTCGCATATTGTTGGTATATTAAAGTAACCTAAACTTCCGATTCACACAAACACTCAAACTTGCCGGCGCGAGCAGCATAGCCAATGGCAGCCAGTAGCATTGAAGGCCAGTCATAAAAAAAAAACCTGAGACATTCATTCGAGACTGCAAAGGCGAATTCGGGTTGACTTGATTAGCTTTGAAAGGCGAAAAACCATGCTTACAAATGACGACGACGACGACGACCGCACAACGTACGATTTATTGCCCCAAAAATGGAAAAAAATCTGCAACTAAAAACATGTTGAGCGAGACGTCTGATCGCTTCATATGCGCGGTGCGTCGTTCTTGAGATGCTTTGCGAAAAAAAAAACTGCGCCAATCAATTTCCCCCAGTATAAAAGGATAAAAACAATTAGCAAGCGGCGACCGACAAACAGAACTCGAACTGACACCAACTATTGGTCAGCTATCAACGCGGTCGATTATAAAGCTTCACACAATTTCAAACGGGCAAAAATCGCCGTCGTCGTCGTCGTCGTCGTCAAAATATTGAGTTTGTCCTACCTTGAACCCGAATTTCGGACTACGGTGGTGCTTCTTCTTCTTCGCGGGGTCTGGCGGAACGGGGGGATCTCGGTTCCGTTTTGTGTGCTGCTGCTGCTACCTCATCGCTTGTTTTTGTGAGCGTTGGTTGGATGCGTGAATGGCGATGTGTGTTGTTAGTGTTCGCAGTCGCCCGGCCCGAAGCGGAGATATTCGCATTTTGGCAATTGATGATTATGATGATGGTTACCCGAAAAGCTCTCTCTCACAACCACCACCACCGATGCGCCGACCGTGTAAAGTGGTGGATTTAGAGCCCGCGGGTGGAAGTATGGTTAGGAAGTGATACCTCGGCTTCAAGGGGGGGGGGGGTTTCTTTCCTGATTTTCGTTGTATTAGGAGAGTAAGGTGATACGTCTGTCTGGAAGGTTGTTTATTTTTTAGTGTGCGCTCTATTGCTGTGAGTGTATGGAACAACTTCTCAAGGACTATGGTGTTGGTATAGTCCATGATGTTGGGAAGAAAAATAATGCAGACTGAGTATCTGTCGATAGGTTCTTATCATTTATTTCAATGAGCAGAAGTGTTTGGAAGAATGTTTTCCGCTACTAATGTAATGATTTGAATTGAGAAAAATCGACTATTTTGTCATACCTATGATTTCTGACCTGGTTTTTTGGTCTATTGGGCCCTGCTAAACTTTTGCCCCTTTTTTCAAACGGATTTTAACACATAATTTGGAAAATCTCCTGCAGAAACTGTGGCTTAAATGGCGACGAAGCGTGAGATTTATTAATACCGCTTTATAGGCCCATTTTTGTGATATGGTGTTTTGAGAGAAGTTTCAAGTAGTTGAAATTCCCTTCTTAAGCCATATTCGGAGCAGAGACAACCAACATGGAAGCCGAAAGAAGGGAAAATTTGCGCACAGTTATTTGGAAAATCCACTGTGGTCTGCATCTAGGCTAGCTAAACAGCTGAAATTGCCCAGAAATCCCGTATGGCGCGTTATCAAACGGTATAAGGAAACATTGACGACGATTCGGAAGCCTCAAGCCAATCGTCGGAGTGGAACTGTCGGTAAGATTTTGAAGACGATTCCTCATCTGTCGGACCGTGATTTGGCCAGAAAATTCGGTGCTGCCCATAGTACCATGAGGAGATCTCGACTCCGGGAAGGAATCAAGTCGTATCGAGCTAGCAAACAGCCAAATCGGACCATAAAACAGAATAGTGTGGCCAAAATCCGTGCTCGGAAGCTATACGACCAGGTGCTGACCAAGTTCGACGGTTGTCTTCTGATGGACGATGAAACCTATGTCAAGGCTGACTTCGGGCAAATCCCAGGTCAAAAATTTTACTTGGCAACGGCTCGGGGGATGTTCCAGCTAAATTTAAATTTGTTTTTGCCGACTGTGGCAAAAAACGAAAGTTTTCGTTACAAATAAGATAATGACGTCGGAACTATACCAAAAAGAGACTCCAAAACGAATTTTGCCGTTCATTCGATCCCACGACCATCCCGTAATGTTTTGGCCAGATTTAGCAAGCTGTCATTACAGCAAAGTCGTTCAAGAATGGTATGCAGAGAAAGGGGTTCAGGTTGTTCCGAAAAATCTTAACCCACCCAACTGCTCCCCAGTTCCGCCCTATTGAGAAATACTGGGCAATCATGAAGAGGAGACTCAAGGCAAAGGGAAAGGTTGTCAAAGACATCAATCAGATGAAGACCTGGTGGAATAAGATAGCTAAAACGATGGACGAAGAAGGCGTGCGCCGCCTAATGAGCCGTGTTACAGGAAAATTCGAGAATTCCTGTCGAAACCTTGACGAATAATTTTATCCGTATTTTTTCTTAAAAGTATGAAGAAAACGCAACATTTGTATAAAAAAGATCTTGAATTCAAAAATTAATAACTGAAATACAGGCAATTGTTTTTGTTCCAATTCTATCTGAAGCAAGCTTTACTTATGCTACACACCCTAGATCTTGCTCCACTTGGTCGAACCTTGCTCGTTGTTGAAATATTCACCATACACAACATAGTAGGCAGATAGGAGTAGATCGGTGTGAAGCAATCAGTCACTTGAAGGTGTTTATTAATGACTTTTGAGGGTTCGATATCAGTAGACTTTCTAAGTAGGACGCGAAGGGGTCGCTTACGCAAACATAAGCATGCATATTAGGTGCCAATGAAAATCGACTTTTCGAATTCCTAAATAGTTCCCCTCGAAAAAATCTCCATGCTAAATTTGAGCTCAATCGGACTCCGCTAAGTGGACACCCAAAGCTTTTTTTCCTCATGAAAATTATGTACGAAATCAATCCTAGAAAGTGTGAGCTGTTTAGTGGAATACCTGTAACTAGGAATGAGAAGAAAAAATAGTATTTTCCATTTAATTCCAACTAACTTTATTGCTTATCTTGACAGATACGCGTATTTCGTTTACAATGTACAACCTAAAAGCGAAAGGATCACTCCCAACTTGTTGGTGGTGATACGTCGACGACATCTTCGCCGTACTGAAACAAGATGATCTCTCCTTAATTCTTGATGATGATGATGATGATGATTCCGCCCTTACCCCTACAAAGGTTTGAGCTAGACGATTTTATCTTTAAGATAATTAATTTGGTAACAATTCAAACCAGTTATGCAAAAAAAAAAACGAACTGATTTCATCTACAGATATAAATTTCTTCAAAAGTATCCATTTGCTTCAAAGCGATATAATCGTGAAAAGCTTTGAGGTTAACCACAAAAGTTCGCAAGTATTCCCAGCGATCAGGAAATTTTGTTGCAATTTAGATCACAGAATCCAGTAAAAGGACATTATCAAAACACAAGCCAATATCCGATCCTGCCCGCTTCAGAGTCAGAGGTTCCAACTAATGGAACCGCCACCTTAGTTTTGGGCTGACAAAGGATATCCCCAATCAGGGAGATCGAGAAAATTTCCAAACCGAAAAATCCTGGACCGGCATTAGTCAAACTTTTACTTTCAACCACAAAAGAATTGACGACGAATTCCCGACAGTCAGTAAGACAACTCGCTACTATTTCATAGTACCATCTAAAGCATCAAAGGCCAATTTTTTTAACGAATTTAAAAAGAAGTCCATCATATCTGTATACCGCGCGCGAGGCTCAAACAATTGTAGACTACTTTCTTTATTTTTTTATTTTTTTAAACTAACACAACATTATACAAATTTCCATCACTATTTGACGAACAAAATAGTGAGTATTTTAGTATTGTAAATGTGGAAAAATAAATTTGAAAAATAAAATAGCCAACTCATTATAATCCGTTTGTAAAGAACGTCGTCAGAAACATTCTTCATTCTTACAAAAAAAAGCAACATAAATGTACAAGAAATGGTCTACACAAAATAATCCGTTTTATAATAGTAAAACATCGTCAGGTAGAATCTTCATAAATATTTGAAAATTTACGCTTGCTGCTCAAAATACAGTTTTAACGTGTGAAATACATAGTCTTTTAAATTCTGAAAGTGTTGGTGCACGTTTAATGTGTCTTGGCATCGAATTGAAAACATTTGTTCCTTTAAAATATAATGAGTTTTGTAAAGCACATGTCAAGAATTCCGGTGTTCTTATTTCATCCGCGTTTCTAGTATTATATCTATGAAAATCACTTCCTCTTTCAATTCGATCACACAAATATCGAGGAAGCAAACCATTTACTAGTTTAAAAATGAACACCATAGTTAAATACACAATTCTTTGCTTCACTGATAGCCATTGTAAAGCGTCTAACAGAAAAGTCGAGGAAGTGAATCTGTTACATCTTAAAATCAAGCGCATTATTTTATTCTGCAAACGCTGTAACCTCAATATTTGTGTTTGGTTGGCCAAGAATAAAATGGAAGGGTAAAACTCTAAATGAGGGAGATGATTGATTTGTATAGCTGTATTTTACTGCAAGTAGTTAAATCGTTTTTTAATCGCAATAGAATTCCATACTTCTTGGCAATTTTCTTGATGACATTGTCAATGTGAGCGTTGAACTTTAGCTTGTCATCAATAATCACGCCAAGATATTTAATCTCCTGAACGCGATCAATTGTCTCACCATCAATCGTAGCTGAGACATTCTCATTTACTCGATTCTGTGAAATTACCATAAATTTAGTTTTACTTATATTTAATTTCAATTGCTTACATTTCAACCTCTACTTAGAAAACGCAAATCTTCGTTCAAATGGGTAACGGCTTCATTTAAATCTTTAGCTGCAATGAACAACACAGTGTCATCTGCAAACAGATTAATGTCACAAAATTGTAAAACACGTCACATGTCATTAATAAACATAATAAACATAATAATATATAATAAGCAAAAGGTTATTGTTCAAGAAATCAACAATCTCCACAAAGACATTAAGTTGACTCACGAAATAGAAATGGATGGTAAACTTGCATTCCTCGAATTTCTAGTAGTGAATCATTTTCATCATCTCCTTTAGAGTTTGAAATCTTCAGAAACACCACAAACTCCCAAAGAGTCATCCCTTACACTTCAAACCACTCTTTTCAGAACAAAATGGCCACTTTCCACCATATGTTGACCCTTCCTTTCAATAAAACTGGAAAAGCCAAAGAATTAGCATATATCTTCAAAACAGCCAGACTCAATGGTTACGAAAAGAGGACAATTCACAAACAACCCTCTCCGATTTCTAGTAGCACCTAGTAGGTACCCTAGTAGCACACCACGATCATAATTAGTTGCAGCAACTTGATTATGGCTAACAAAAGCACATTTATGTTTTCTCAACTTAATTACAACATGTGTGCTACTAGTGTATACAGAATCAATTGTAAACACTGCAGCAAAATATATGCAGGTCAAACTAAGAGAAGCTTGGCAACAGCGGAGGTGACTAAGGCTGTCAAACAGAACGAGAAAGGAATTTCACATAACTTCAAATCGAAGATGAAAAAGACTATGATTGATGTTTACATCTCTTGTTTAGTATTCAAGATGGCGACGAGTTTCTGACTCGAATCCTGACTTGTCAATACGGGACCTTGCAAAAACATTGGATTTGCCTAAATTCACTGTTCACGATGTGCTCAAATCATTTTCGGAACGTTTGACGGGGAGAAGAAACCGAGAAGTGACAAAAACATTAGCCGCGCTGATCCTTTCGCTGAAAAGGATATTAACGAAAAACCCAAATCTTTCCATTCGAACAGTGGCTCGTAAAATAGGGATGTCGCCTGGTTTTGTCCAAAATCAAAACAACGTTTGGGACTTAAGTCAAAAATAATAAAGTAAAAACTGTTCCAAATCGCAACGACAAACAAAACTTGGCAGCAAAATCACGGGCTCGACGTTTGTACTGCGAATATTTGACGAAGTTTTCATGCGTTGTTATGGACGATGAAACTTATGTCCTGGAGGATTTCAAGCAGCTTCCAGGGCTGGCTTTTTATTCTGTTATGGCCAGAAATGCTGAGCATTTCAGAACGAAGAAGGCATCGAATTTTCCCAAAAAATAACTTGTGTGGCAAGCAATTTGCACGTGTGGCAAGCAATTTGCACGTGTGGCAAGCAATTTGCACGTGTGGCAAAAAGAGTAAATCTTTCGTCACTACAGGCACAATCAACAAGGAGATCTATCAGAAAAAGTGTCCGCATAAGCGATTGCTCCCTTCATAAAAAGTCACAAAGAAAAACCTTTGTTCTGGCCCGATTTGGCATCATGCCACTATGATAAAACTGTGATGGAGTGGTACCAAGCAAATCAAGTGAAAATTGTACCAAAAACCTCAAACCCGCCAAATTGCCCAGAGCTACGACCAATCGAGAGATATTGGGCTATGATGAAGCGGAAGCTTTCTGGAAAGAAGCAAAGAATCAAAGACATCAAACACTTCCAGAAAATTTGGACAAAGACGGCTTCTACGATTTCTGAAGAGTCTGTACAAACCCTAATGGACGGAGTTAAGCGCAAAGTTTTATGCAAATACCGAATAACTATGTTTTGTATTCACGAATTGTTAAAACACATCCCATGAATCTGAAATAAACAATTACGACGGAAATATAATGCGAAATTCTTGAGGTGTCCGGATTATTGCGGATACAGACCTTGAGAGATGTTTAATATTACTATCATCAATACTCCATTCAAACTCTATTTTTATTTGATATTTTCTTTTACAACAAAAAGGACCACCCTAATGGAGTATAAGTGAACCACGAATTATCAACGAAATATTGCATATAATATGCTAGAAGTTGCCAACGATGATATAGGATATGTTTCAATACTATTGCCATGAATATCTCATCAATTTAATCCAAATCCTTCAAGTCAAATTCAATTTTCTCCCCAACTCGACAATTACTAGGTTAGTCAAAAAGTTTCGAAAGCTACATCTATGGAGCAGGAGAGAAACCAACTTTTCTACGCCTTTTTAATATTTCATCTTTCATAAGAATGTACCCGAAATTGCATTTCGATCTGTCAATTATTGGTTTGGTTAGCCATTTTAACAAAGGGAATATCCAAATATCGTGCGGTGATTAAATTCTTTGTTTTAGAAGGTTTCTCGACTACTGAGATCCATGCAAAGGTGGTGAAAGTATTAAAGGAGTATTTTCCTTTTGGAGTTTAAGCGCGGCCGTCACACGCGTTGAAGACGGTCCCCGCTCAGGACGTCCAAAAAGTGCATCATTACCAGAAATCATAACAGGATACGGTTTGGAAGATCGTCAATCGACTGTGGATGTGATAACTGACACCATAGGCATCTCACATGGCATAGCATGGCATATTTTGGCTGATGTTTTGGTAACTAGAAATTAGAAGAAAAAATAGTATCTTCCATTTAATTCCAACTACCTTTGCTTATCTTCGACAGATTTAAATGGAAGATACTAATTCTTCTTCTAATTTCTAGTTACGGGTATTCCACTAAACAGCTCAAACCCTCTAGGATTCATGATGTTTTGGGTTTAAAAAAACTGTGTGCGCAATGCACAGTGGTCCAGAATGCGAATTTAGCTAGGAAGATACATTTTCAGCCTAACTTT
Organism: Aedes japonicus; assembly: GCA_034211315.2. Lineage (NCBI taxonomy): Eukaryota > Metazoa > Arthropoda > Insecta > Diptera > Culicidae > Aedes > Aedes japonicus. Next base: position 368 of record JASCZW010000517.1, on the reverse strand, counting down.
GAAGTTTTGGAGCAAAATTGTCTTCTACAAAGTTGTTTCTATCAACAAAGCGGTTTTTTTTGCTGTGGTTCTTATTTTTAGAGAAATAAAAAATCTAACTTTTTTATTTGCAGAAATAAAGGTATACGTTCTTCGAAAAAGTGGCAGATTAAATAATATTTAGCAAAAATTTTTGAATAACTTTTTCGGTACCTTTCTGGATATGCACGAATTAGAGCATTTTTTCCTACGTAGCTTAGGGTGTCCTCATAAAAATCAGTTATTTTACTGTAACTTATTTATTTCAACAGACTTTCACAAAATTTGAATCGTACCTTGAATCGTAATTTGAATGTTTCTCATACTTTCCTGTCTATCCAAGTAATATT
>JASCZW010000516.1:0-168605 GCA_034211315.2 Aedes japonicus | reverse complement strand
TTGCATAGCTTCTTCCTGATTTTCTCAAAAGTATCTACCAGAATTTCGGGAAAAGAAAGTCTAAGTTTGAAATTGTGGAATGTTCGATTTTGATCTTCAGGAAAACTCTCTAGCACTTCTGGGTAGTTCCAACTAAACTTTTGGGAAATTTCCCTCGGAGGTTCTGGAAAGTCCTATCCTGTTGTTTCCTGATATTTTTGAGAAATTTCTATCTTCCTGAAATTACTGGTCACACAGGAGGCACTCTGGTATGTTTCTTTCTAAAATTTGGGGTTGTATTTTCGTGAGCTAATTCTTTCTGAACTTCTGATAAGTCCCATTCAAAATTCCAAAGAAAATTGTATTGGAAATTCGGTCATGTCCCCTTCAGAATATCTAGCAAAATTACCTTAAACCTGTTGGAAGTTTCTTTCTGAATTTCTAAGAAGTCCTTTTCTGAACTTTTGGGAAGTTATCTCCTGAACTTCAGGGAAGTTTGATGCAGAACTATTGAGAAATTCTTGATCAAACTACTAGAACGTACCCCCAATGCTTCTGGAAAGTTTCTTTCTTTTCTTCGAAGGTTTCTTCCTGAATCTTAAGAAATCCTCCTCTCAAGCACTCCAACTAATCTTTTAGGAAGTTTCATTAGGAACATCTGGGAAGTCCTTTTCGCATTCTCTACTGAACTTCTAGGACGTATCGTTTTTCCTGATTTAAAAAAAAATATAGGTAGTGCCCTCCCAGGTTAGTTTTTATCTGAAGAAGCTCGTGGATGTTTTTTTCCTGAACTTCTGGAGAGTCCCATCTTGAAGTTTTTGGATCAACGCCAAAACCTCAGAAAAGTTCCAAACTTTAAAGAATTCATCAACTCTAAACTTTTTCCTGAGCCTCTGAGCAGTCCTCTCAAGATTTTCGGGGAAGTTCTCTCCTGAACTTCTGGGTCCTGAATTTCATGGGATATTCCTGATTTAACTTTACTTCTAAGAAATTTCTGACTGACCATCGGAGAAGATTTTAAACTTGCATGTGTCGGTCTCAGGTGACAGAAATTTACATGACTTCTTGGTAATGTGTAGTTTAATGACTGTTTTGGAATAACAAGACAAAACAACAAATTTATTTTCAAAATGAAGTCGATCAAATGTAAAAATAAATAAATCAAGTATATCTTTCAACAGAAAAATCAGTGCTAATTATATAAAAATGTTTTATACCTCCCTCACATGAAACGATAGCTAGCAGAAACCTGAAATTGCATCAGAAAGATGTTGCAATCATGTTGAGTTTCCCAATGAAAGAATTCACATACCTAAAGTATATGCAGATCCAGCACGAGAAACTCAAACAATTTCCAATTTGCTCAAGAATCATTCCGACAAACCACAGTTATTTAAGGAAGAACCGCTGGAATTAGGAGGAGTTCGAGGATGAAGACGAAAAAAATTAAGTTTTTCAACAGCGAAAGATTTACTAAAAATTATAACCAACCGTTTGCCAAACATTCTATCTACGGATCCACGAACCGTTCTCAAGAAGTTTATATTTTACCATTGGAAGATGGCCAATATTGGCATCATGGTATTGAAAAATGTCTTTAACAACTCTTTGCGAATATTGATAAACCTAAGACAATATCGATGGGTCCTCCTTTAGCTCAGTCAGCAAAGGCGCGGCTACAAAGCAACACCATGCTGGAGGTGACTGGGTTCGATTCCCAGTATAGTCTACGAATTTTTAGTTAAGTAAAATTTCACGACTCCCTGGGCAGAGGGTTCGATTGTACTTGTCACACAATCATACTATTGCAAAAATGGTCCCCGGCGTCGAAAGCTCTTAATTAATAACTGTCAAAGTGCATTTAAAACACTAAGTTGAGTGCAAGCAATAAGCTTGAAACGTTAAGAAAGAAGAAAGAAGTCAATATCGATTAGTATAAATTTGGACGGATTATCAGTGTAAAAATGCTCAAAAGACAAATTTTGGACAATCCTAATTAATATCTTTGATATGTCCAGAAATAATTTTCCGTGACCCGTGACCCCATGGGAACCTGCTCCGGTGTGACTGTTTCAGGATCAAGTCACCGGATTGTCATTTGGCAATCACACACATTCTTGTGTATTCATTGAATTGCTTTTGGTGTCATTACTGCTGAATTCCTATTGGAATCTTTTATAATTATACTAGAGAAAGTGGTTAGGTTCCTTAATTCAAAACATTGCAGGATATTTCCATAATTAAAGGTTGTACGGAGTTAAATTGCATCACTTTTAAATGGCTGTCACTTTTTACCCGTTGGGTATTTTCTATTGAAATTTTGGGTAGCTAAGGAAGCTAAGGAAGTGAAATCGGAAGAAGTTATGAAGAAAAAAAGGATTGCCACACAAAAAAAAAGTTGGTCCAAATGTTGTACAGGACCTTATAAGCAGTGTAAAGAAGAAGGTTCATGGAATTGGATATGGATTTGACATTGAATAAATCAAACATCAAAAACATTTTTACAACATGTTTTATTTTACTCTCTAAAAGTTTGAAGATGATTGTTTGAACGAACGAATTTTGCCGAATATTTGTGTGTGTGTGTGTGTGTGTGTGTGTGTGTGTGTGTGTGTGTGTGTGTGTGTGTGTGTGTGTGTGTGTGTGTGTGTGTGTGTCGCAGTTTGATTCCGTACACCCTTTATGAGGAAGTTCAGGCAGAATAAATATATAGCCTTTTAAAAGTTTGAGGCGTTATTTCAGAATATGTTAAATATTCAAACTTATAATTACATGCCCGTTGATAAACTTTAAACATAAATATTTCTTTTTGCGATGTTCTAAGTCGTCCAAAATGTACTTTAGTTCAGAACTTCAGATCTACAGTTGTAACAGTAACTTTTAGGGCTTTTGAAGGTTACCATATGTATAAAAACAAATTAAATTAATCAACCGGAAGGTGGACTGTAAGGTTAACTGTCATTATTTGTTAATTTTGTGATTTACTAGGTCATCCAATTAGTCCTTGAGTTCAGAACTTAAAATATACAGTAGTAACTATAGCTTTTTGTCTATACAAACTTACGACACGTACTCAACCATTTGGCTGATGTAAAATTCGAAATATTTGCTCCCCTAAGCTTAATCGACGCCAATTTGGGTCCTGATAGTCCCCAAAATTTTTTAACATATTTGGTTTTAATTTGGCTTTGCACACGCTATTCAAAGTTTGTATGGGAATTAGTATGAAGAATCTCAAACTTACATTTCCAGATCCCTAACATCTTGATATTATGTCCTTACACCAAATCTCATTTTGATTCATATAGTGCAAGTTGCCAACTATCAAAATGCCGAAGATACCTGACCTGTAAATTTTATACAAAAATAGTTATTCAACAAATATAATAATGAGAAATAAAATATGTAATATATAATTTTGACCGGGCTACTCAGTTCGGCGTTTTAAAAAACACTTAACACAATACTTTTCAATTTACACTCTTGATTTATTAACTTAGAACACGAACAGAAGTATCCACGGTGGTTGATAAAAGAAAACTGAACGAACACGTTGGTGTTGTCTGTGCTATTTATGACGTATTATTGATGATGCAGCAGACTGATGCGCGTCGTCAATGATTGGTTGATGTTTTAATCGTCCGATGTATAAAAATGATGAATGTTGTCCTTTATTGCTGACTGTGCTCAAACAGTAGACTGGTTGTGGCATAATTCACCGGGGGGGTGAAGAAGTGACGTCCTCGGCTCTTGGTATGGTGTCCCGGGTTGTTGAATTTTTGTTGAACTCAGATTTTGTTTGCTTCTTTTGTTGCGTTTTCCTCGATGTTCTCTTATAGGTGGATCTTAAATGAAGGAATATTAGGTAAAGGGTAAGGATCAATAGTATGGTCGTTAAGGAAGTTCCTCCTAATAAACTCCATCTCGATATCTGGTCGGTTTCGTGTTGAAGAAGTACTCTATCCAACTTGTTCCTATTAATTAATGTGTCGTTTTCTATTTTTGCGACGTCATGATTCCTGGTAATTTTACTTTTTATGTTTATGTTGTGAAAGGCTCCTAAGATAGATTCACCTTCGCTTATTCTCTCTCTTGATGTAAAGTTGTGGCCCATAAATACTACTGAGCAGTTTGAAAATGATATAACGAAGTTTCCGGATAGATGTCTGTTGCTCGGGCCGCAATCGGAATGTAGCTCATTATTTTTTGCGTTTATAATAAGTATTTTGTTGATGGATATAAGTTGTGTAGTAGTTTCTCTGATTGTTTCCATAAGGCATTGTGGTTCTGTTCCCATGATAAGAGGGTAGATGCAAGAATCCTTGAATTCTCTGATATAGTTGTGCAATTGCACGTAGTCTTCTGGTTTTGACGTGGTAAAGAGTCGCTTTGCTTGTTTGATTAGGAATTGAGGGTAGGTTTCAACTGCAGTGTTGTTTTGGATCAACGGATAGATCCGAATGGTTGTTGATTCTTCTGTCTCTAGTTCTGGAACATGTAATATGTAGAGTAAGGTGTATTCGCTGGTTGCAATTTTTGGTGTAACGAAATTTAGTGCTTCTTCGGGGATGTCAAGTTGAACTCCTTGATTAATGAGAATGTTCTTGATCAGGTGCATTTCTTTGCTAGATAACAGGCTATTGGTGACGTGAATTTTGGAAAAGAGTATGGCTTCTTGGATGCTGATTAGGATTTTGTTGAGCGTATCTATGTTCAGGATGGTGGTAATGATGTCGAGTTCATCGAGGATGATTTGATTGATCTGTTGTTTTTCAATTACTTGATTAATAGTGTTTGTGAGATCTGAGATTCTTTTGCCGATTTGGTGATTGATTTTGACTTGATGGTTGTTCTCGTTGACCAATTGGTTAAGGCTTTTGTCGATAATTCGTAAGTCCTGCGCGTCTGGATTCCCTGCAATCCACTTCCACGCCGTGCCGATGATGTGCCATCTCTTGGGTCTCCTGTGCGATGTTGGTTTTATTTGTACAAAATTGGAATATAATTCTCGTATCTTCTGTTTTCCTATTTCAACAAGGGCATTTTTGTTCTTTTGTTTATTGTACATTAAATTTGTAAGTTGATTTATGGTGATTTCTATCTCAGTTAGGTTAATCGGGTGTACAACGCGAATATTTCCGGTTTGAATTCGACAATGGTTAATTTTTTGCATCAGTATCATGTCATTATGTAGGTTTCGAATAGTTAATTCTTGACATGAAATCTTCGAGAATATAAAAATGATTGTTATGTAATAGTGGAGCATCTGTTAGAAGGTAACAAATGAGAGGTATTAATTTTTCTTTAATCTTTTAATTTTGTTTTTATGTCGTTTAATATTATTATTATTTTTGAATGTCTTATCATTAACTTCGTTTGCATTTGTTTTGTTTGCTCTAGGTTGTGTTTTTGTACGTATATTAGGGATTACAAAAACTTCTTTCCCTTCTTCTATAATTGGGGGTTTTTCTTTATTTATATTTCGGTTAAGCATTTGTTTTTGTGCTTTGTCTATGTTCATTTTGGCCTTGAGAAAAAGCTGTTGGGCATCCTTAATGATTTGCTCTGGATTTACAATATTATTCTGATTAAATAGAATTTCGTTTGGTGTATACTGAGTAGACGAGTGTACAGAATTGTTGTATAGTGCTACAGAAACTTTAACGATGGATTTGGTACCCATACCTCTAAATTTGTTTTTGTTGGTATTAAAAATTTCAATTATTGTGGAATGAGCTCTTTCTATTTGGCCATTAGATTCTGATGAGGCGGCATAACGTATTTGTGATCCTAATTGACTGAGGAATTTCTAAATTGGATCGACTGGAAAGTGGTTTCATGGTCGGTAATGATTTCTTTGGGAACTCCGAAAGAACTAAAATATTTGCCTAGCGCTTTTTGAACATGTGTAAGGTTTTTTGATTTCAGACTGATCATTTGTAAATGTTTAGAGAATGAGTCAATAAGCGATAAGAAGCTGCATTTATCTATTATAAATATGTGCATGTGGACTCTTTCTAAGGGTTTGTTTGTAATTGGTCTGGGCGATATTTTGATATTGAAAGGTTTTCTTTCATATTTATGGGTGTTACATATTTCACACGAATTTACATACTTTCTGATTTTTGCATAAATGTTTGGGAAAAAATATGATCTCCTAATATTTGCTTCTATTTCGGTAATACCGCGGTGTGCTCTATTGTGTTCGTTTATAATTATTTGGTACTGTCGGTTTTCGTTTTGGACATCCTCGACCATGGCACTTGTGAACACGAAATGGCCTTTCTGGCTGAAATTGTCTTTGAAAGAATCCTGTATTGTTTGGATAAGGTTTTCTGGAGCCATAAGGGCTGTCTGTTAACCATTATGGAATGTTTTTAAAAGGTGTGTAACGTCGTCTTTTGTAAAATCATTTTGAGATACTATTGTTCTGTTAAAGTGTTGAAAAAGGGTCTCTTGAATAATAGTGTCTATACGCGAAATCCTAAATATCAGTTGGTTTCTATAGTAATTTAAGGGTCGTTCAGAGAAATGGATGAAGTATTCAGCTGATTCATCAGCGGAGTGTATAGTTTGAGAGTCATCGGATTCGGGAGGGTTATTGGCGGTAGATTCTGCACCATCTCTTTGATCTAAACCTGAAATATGGGGAATTGCGTCATTATTGGATTCATTTATATTTGTTTCAATTGGCATTCTGCTTAATGCGTCTGCGACCACGTTTGATTTACCCTCTTTATATTTGACCTCGTAGTCATAATTTTCTAGGTCCAGACGCAATCGTAAAATCTTTTGATTTTTATCTGAAGTCTTAATGAAAGTGAGCGGTTTGTGATCCGTCACTAGTGTAAATTTTTGTCCATATAGGTAGGGTTTGAACCTGTTTACAGACCATATAATGGCTAACGCCTCTTTCTCATTTGTAGCATACCGTGATTCAGTATCTGATAGGGTTCTAGAGGCAAATGCAATTGGTCTTTCGACTTTGTCGTGCATCTGTGATAAGACAGCACCGAGTGCGTAGCCTGATGCGTCGGTTGTCAGGATGAAAGGTAGATTGAATTGTGGGTATGCCAGCACTTGATCTGAAGATAAAATTTGTTTGAGTGTATTGAATGCACCTACATATGAATGGTCTTGAATATCCACTGTCATATCCTTTTTTAGATACTTTGACATGGGACGAGTAATTTTAGAAAAGTCTTTAATGAATCTTCTATAATACCCAACTAGCCCAAGGAATTGTTTTATTTCCTTTTGGCTTTTTGGTATTGGCCATTGGCTGATTTTTTCATTTTTTTCGGGGTTAGGCTTGACCCCTTCACTAGAGATAATATGACCGAGAAATTCGGTCTCTCTTTTTAGGAATTCACACTTATCTACTTGAATTTTTAAGTTGAATTCTGATAAACGTTTCAAAACCAATTTTAGATTTTCTAAATGGTTTTTCAAATTGTATCCTACAATAATAATATTATCGAGGTAGACGTAGCACTGTGTGCCTAAAAAATTACCCAGTATATCGTTGATTGCTCTCTGGAATGTTGCAGGAGCGTTTTTTAGCCCAAAAGGCATTCTTTTAAATTCAAAATGCCCCTTGTCCGTCGAATAGGCGGTTTTTTCAATGTGTTTTGGATCCATAGCTATCTTATGGAATCCAGATTTCAAATCGATAGTGGTGAAATATTCAGATTTCCCTAGAGAATCTAAAATTTCTTCGATTTGTGGCATAGGATATCTGTCGTCAATAGTGAGCTCATTGAGCTTCCTGTAGTCTATTACGACTCGTACTTTCGTTTTGCCTAAGGCATCCATTTTTTTTTTGGTACTACCCATATTGGTGAAGAATAAGAGGCCTAATAATGCCGTTGTTCAGCATTTCTTGAATTTGCTCTTGTATATCTCTTTGAAATGGTGTGGGTAGCGGTAGTTTTTTTTTTATAGATAGGAGAATCATTTGTGGTTAGGATTTTGTGTTTCGTCGCTGAAGTGCATGTGAGCTTTTCACCTTTCTTTGGAAACACATCTTGATGTTCCTGCAGAACGCGAGCTAACGTCGTTGTCAGCCGGACTTAGGCAAATTCCATCCACGCCGCAACCGACGTCAGCAGCATGGGTCACACGGCAACAGCAGCGGATGCACCATCAGCAGTTCGAACGATTGGCAACGAGGGCAACCGACCGAACTTGGCACCTGGTAGCACAAGGTGCTGAATAGACAAAAAGTGAAGTGTGGCATGATTGATAGGAAATAAAGTTAGTCTTAATTAGTGTAACAACGAGTGCGGTTCTTTTTTAAAAAGAAATCCAGGCGACAGAATCGCGAAGTGGCGCCCGAATAGGGACCTCGTAGCGGAAATAGTATAATCGGATCGTGAAGTGATTTTAACAAAAATATTAAAGTGATTCAGTGAAGAACCACATAAAGGTCCAAATAGCCTTGTTAATTAGTCACGAAGAACTGTACAGTGGTGTGAAAATCTTTAAAAAAAAAAATCTGATTATCTCAATCAGAAAGTCACAAAATAAGTGTTACAGTTTGATCCGAAAAGCAGAACACAGGACACCGTGGAAGGATCCCAATCGGTGTTAGGAGCCCGAGTAGCCAGTGCAAAAAGGAGCACCCCGAAACACCTGCCTGTGTTTTCCCCGTGGAGAGACGAGGTCCTGATACGAACCCAGGAAATCCAACGATGCTGTTGTTGGTATTAATACTTTCAACACTGCCGATTCAAACATGGACACTACACATACAAAGACTTGACCAACCAATTTTCATCTTCGACCACGGCATCAGTAGAATTCAATATTAATCATATTACTATATCCATCATTTTAGCATTGAAGCATTAAAAACTCATGTCGTAGACCTCAAGAATAGATTCGATGAAGTTGAAAGCAATCAGTTCTCAGAAATAATATTACAAAAATTTGATGAATTTAATACTGCACTAGGACACATCATTCCTTCCAAAAGACAGAAAAGATGGGATGCCGTAGGTACTGTTTGGAAGTTTATAGCCGGATCACCCGATGCGCATGATTTAAAATTAATTAATTCCAGTATCAATGACCTTATTTACAATAATAATAAACAAATAAAAATTAATCGCGAAATGACTTTGCAATTAAAAGAATCTGTATTTAAAACGAAGGAAGCTATTCAGTTGTTTAGATCAAAATCATAGGAACTGTATTCAATCAACATTCTTTTTAATCTTAAAAACTTATATGAAAAAGTCGAAAACATAATAGACACAATCATGTTAGCTAAACTAGGAATCCTTAATGAAAAAATATTGTCCAAAATTGAGATACAAATGTTTAGGAAAGATTTAGAAAAAGAAAATGTCACAATTCACTCATCATCAGAAGTCGTTAACTATGCCAAAACATCAATTGCCACAAACACTCAAGAGATCGTACCAAAGTTGTATCCCCAAATTTTCCGCAAAATCCAAGTATATCCGATTTTCCATAATAATCTCATAGACTAACTCTAAGACCAGTAGGTCCCATACAAAAACGATTTTTTACAAAAACGATATTTTTATATATATATATATATATATATATATATATATATATATGTATATGTATATATATATATATATATATATTTATATATATATATATATATATATATATATATATATATATATATATATATATATATATATATTTATATATATATATACATATATATATATATATATATATATATATATATATATATATATATATATATATATATATTATATATACATAATATATATATTTATATATATATATATATATATATATATATATATATATACCATCGTAGAATGAAGTTTTAGTTTTTTAAAAAATCACATCCCGGTTAAAAAACTGATATTTTATTTATATATATATATATATATATATATATATATATATATATATTATTCATTAAAAATAAAAACTTCACAGAAGAATTTCTACACGGGTAAAAATCCACACATTTATCGGCAAAAATCCATGTAAAATTCCACATATTATTCATTTGCTCACACAAATGAACCCTCTGAGAAACACATATGAAGTTTATGTGGCAAATAATAAAAAATGTGTGGCCTCACATAGTGGTTATATGTACACATAGGAAGTAGTCATATTCTTGTTAAAAGTGATGGTAATATTCAAATTTCATTCGTCCTTAAAAATGTTGTGCTATGTGTAGCTACAAATAGATATCATTTGTTGATCAAATTGCAAAAATTCATGTGTGGGACACATAGATACTATCATCGCTTTTTTATCAGTGTACTCTCTGCCGGTGCGCCTTGCGTCAGTAAGCCAAGGCCATAGATGAAAACAGAAACTTGTAGGAATATTCTTCACTTCCTTGGTTGCTTTTTTGATGAAATCATCCGTCGTTTTGACCACGATGTTATTTGAATATAATCTGCTTTTAAAATTGACCAAGAACTTCTAGATTGGGCGGAGCTGGGGCACGCTGGGAGGGTAGCCATGCTTGAGAAACGACCACATTCCGCTTCGCCGGGAATACCTCTTTGACCAGAATTTACAGCCGTTGTTTCTGGGTTTCCTCTTGGTTCTCCAACACGGCTGGCTTGGACTGACGTTCCTGTATGCGGAAATTCAATTTAGCCACCGAGCTCCCGACCCAACGCACGGAAAGAATTGGCCACTTTGCCTTCCGTGTTCCGTTTGAGCTTCTATTGAATCCTCCGGTCGCTGACAAAGGTTGGACGGCCGGAACCAGGTTTCCGCTCGATGGACTCTCCCTTCTCCCGAAGTGCCAGAATCTTGTAGATGTTTCCGCGATCGTATCCGGCCAATTTTCTGGGAAACCCTTTCTAAAGTGATGGAGGTGTCCGAACAGTTGAATGCCACTATTTTCTTATCGTCATCGCGCAACAACATTGCGAAGGACCTTAAACTGAGCCTCCTAAGGCTACGCGTGACAGTGCAGGCTGCATGCAAGGAGAGGGAAGAGTTGGAGGCCAATCTGGGCATAGTGCCAAAGAGTTTGCACGGCTAGCAGCCACCGAAAGTCAGGGAGATAGCCTCAAAGCAGACCAAGACGGAAGAATCCGACTCGGTCGGAGATTCCACCTCATCTACCATGGGAGTAGGGGCCTCCAAGCGGGCTAGGCAGTCCCCGGGCGAAACGGCACCTGGCGCTTATAAGAAGCGGTTAGTGTCAGAAGTTCCTGTAGGGAAGCGAACCTACGCGAACGTGGCGGAGCGGTCAGCTAAGAGAGCAAAGAGAAAGGCCCCAGCGCTAAAGGCGCGACATCCAGCTCGCGTGTTATCTCAAGCGCCGAAGGGGGTCCGAGCGGCAGGGCCCCGGCTACAATGCCCGGCAAGTGCCCGGCCTCTAAGGGTATTCCAACGAGCCAATCGTAATGTAGATAACTCAACTAAACCTGAACCATTGTGAGGCAGCCCTGCAACTGCGGCGTCAGACAGTTCGCGAGTCGGCATCGGATGTCGCTATAATTTCCGACCCATACCGCATCCCAGCCGGCAACGGAAACTGGGTTGTGGACAGGTCCAATATGGCGGCATTATGGACCCCAGCTCAGGAGGTTGTGTCTACCACAAACGAAGGCTTGGCGGTTATAAAAGTGAATGGAGTGTTCTTCTGCAGCCGCTACGCACCGCCAAGATGGTCCATCGATCAGTTTTCCGATATGCTCGATCGAATGACAACTGAGCTAACTGGCCTACACGCATTTGTAATAGCGGGGGACTTCAACGCTCGGGCGTTCGAGTGGGGGAGCCGCTGTACTAACCCCAGGGGCCAGATTCTTCTGGATTCTACCTACCACAGAAATGGAGCGGAATCGATAATCGATGTAACGTTCAGCAGTCCTGAGCTGCATAACAATTGGAGGGTGGAGATGACTACACCCATAGCGACCACTTGGCGGTTCGTTATTGTATCGTCTACAAAACAAGGCAGCGTGCGGAAGGAGGAGCACCCACTCCATTCGCCCTTAAACTTACACGAAACACAGCTACTTTGTGGCGAACGGCTCGTTATGACAATTACACGAGCGTGCAATGCGACCATGCCGAGGGAAGTCAAACCGAGAAATAGAAGATCACCGGTATATAAGTGGACGGAGTCGATCGCCGACCTCCGAAGAACATGCCTCCCCGCAAGACGGAAGATGCAAAGAGCGTGGTCAGACGCCGAGAGAATCGAACGTAGAGGGGCGCTAATCGCCGCGAAGACCGCACTGAAGAGGGAACTAAAGGCCAGGAAGCGAGCCTGCGTTGAGGGCCTGTGTCAAAAAGCGAATACGAATCCGACGGGTGACGCCTATTGGGTAGTAATGGCCAAAACCAGAGGATCGGCGGCTTTAACCGAGCAATCACTAGAGCTGCTGCAGGTGATCGTTGGGGAACTCTTTCCGAACCAGCGTTCCAGTATCCCAGATCTTAACGCTACCATAGCCCCGTAAGGGTGGGGTGGGCGGCTCAGCCGAACACCCGTGAACACGTGGGCATTGACATCGGCACAACGGGAACCGGCGACGAGGTGACGGTGACGAACGAGGAAAGTCGCTAAAGGTGAACAAAAGGCCGGGACCGGATGGTATTCCGAACCTGGCCATCAAGACGGCTATGGTGGGTATGCAAAGGTGTCTGAACGAGGGTGTTTTCCCGGGAGCCTGAAAAATTCAGACCCTAGCAATGCCTAGCCTAGGGCCTAGCATTCCTGAGTACCACAAAAGAAAGTTCAACTTTACTTGTCAATTACAAAAACTAGCACAAGTATATTTTCATTTAGGCTATGTGTACCTTAACTCAGCCTAATATGCAACGAACGATTACATTTTTAAGTACACCAAAGTACATTATGTTCAGGAAAATCACTTGCCCAACAAAGTAATGAAAGAGAGTTTCTCGATGTTAGATTCGCCCTAATGAAAAGAAAACCCTAGAAATATCCGGCATTGCTTTGTCTCCCATACCATAACCAGACGGAGTGTGGTTATCATCGGTCAAAGACAGGAAAGCCACAAGGAGATCCATCGGCATATAGACCTATATGTCGGTTGGGCGGGTAAGGTGCTCGAGAGGGTAATCCTCAACAGACTAACAACATACACGGAGGGTATGGGCGGTCTGTGTAACAACCAGTTTGGCTTCAGTGAAGGGAAGACGGCTGAGGTGGCAATCCAGCGCAAGAAGCGAGGAGTGCGCTACTGTGCAATGGTCACCCTTGACGTGAGAAATGCGTTCAATAGTGCCAGTTGAGTGGCTATCGCCGACTCGCTCTAACGTCTTCTGGTTCCTGGGTACCTGTACAAGATTCTTGGAAGTTACTTCCAAGTTCCGGTTTTATAGAACACGATGTACGATGAAGTCGGGTTCGCGGACGACATCACCTTGGAGATATGTAATGAATCCATCGAAAAGGTCGAGCTAACGGCCTCACACGCCATTGGCATTGTGGAGAGATGGATGAGTTCCAGGCAACTAGAGCTAGCCCACCATAAGGGAAGGTTCATTAATTATGTCACGCAGTAAGGGGGGAGGGGGGGTTTGGAAAAACGTGACGATCCATACAAAAAAATTTGGTTGTCCATACAAAAAACGTGACAAGGGGGGGAGGGGGGGATAAAAAAAGTCAATTTTTGCGTGACGTAATTAATGAACGTTCCCTAAGACCGAGGTCATGGAGGAGAATAATCGAAAATCGGAGCAAATGCGACAGTGCAGGTAAATGCACAATCGAATCATTCTTGAGGTATCTTGGGGTCATGTCGATTACGCTTGCAAGAAAGCCTCTATGGCTATATCGGCATTATCCCGCATGATGTCTAATAGCTCGGCGTTGCAAGGGAGTAAGCGTAAACTCCTGGCCAGTGCCAGTGTCGCCCTGTCCATACTTAGGTACGGCGGGCCGGCATGGATCACCGCCTTGAGTACCAAGAGCTACACTAGTAAGCTAGAGATTACGCACAGGCTTATGTGCCTAAGAGTGTTTAGTGCATACCGAACGGTATCACGCGACGAGGTCTGCGTCTTTGTGGGGATGATGCCAATAGGTATTGTCTTAAAAGAGGACGTAAAGTGCTTCGAACAACGAGGAACAAGAGGTATTCGGAAGACCACTAGAGTTGCATCCATAGTTAAGTGGCAAAGGGAATGGAACCACTTAGCCTGGAATTAACCAGGTGGGTTGGTAGGCGGAACGGTGAAGTGAACTTCCACTTAACGCATATATTATCAGGCCACGGCTGATTTAGACAATATCTGCACAAGTATGGGCATGTACAGTATTCCGCCTGCACGGGAGTTGAGGAAACCGCGGAACATGTGTTCTTCGCATGTCCTCGCTTCGACGGCGCGAGATCCGGCATGATAGCCGTAAGCGGTCGCGACACGACTCCGGATAATTTGGTCCATAGGATGTGCCAAGACCGGGACATCTGGGACGCGGTATGCGTGGCACCCTCCAAGATCGTCCTCGATCTCCAACAAAAATGGCGATACGACCAACGGCAGGTTGCAGGGACCACCTAACTACTAGAGCTCTAAGTAGTTAGACATAGTGGATGCTTAATAAGCACAACAGCCCCCTCTCCAAAGAAATACCGAAAGGTGGTTCCGGGGAGGGTCCAGGGCTTAAGGCACCGGTGGGTTTTTAGTGTGCCTCATCCCTACACCCGGAGTTATTCAGGTGTCTGTTTGCAGATTTTCCATCTCGTCTAACGCGAATTCATGGATCAGCCGGGCATCACACAGGCGTTGTCGCAGGTACTCAGCAAACTCGCAACCACGCTCGACGTAGCAGTGATGCGCCCAATGTATCGGGCGTAGACACTGGAAAAGTTGGACAAAGATGCCCGTACTGGTTGGTCGGAGGAAGTGAGCGACAACGACAACCCTCGCAAAGCTGATGGAGTTTGTGAAAAAGAGAGTGTGTGAAATGCTCAAGACGATCTCTGCATTCTCGAACAAAACTGAAGAGGTGATTAAAAAAGATCAATCAAAAGTGAGTGAGAAGAAACTGAAGGCATTGATGACGGCCAATGTGAGATAGAAATGCGCGAAATGTTCCAGTGTACACGCTACGCCAAACACGGGCAAGACGACGGATGCCTCAACTAATAGTGCTGAGAATAGCGATGCGACGAATTCGCCCGCTAGAGAAGGTGAGCAAGTTTTCGCAGCAGAGAAACATCCAGCGGTTCCGGTGTTCCCAATAGCGGTAGTACAAGTGCGGAAAAATGATGATACGTTCGGCCGAGTTAGAGTGCTAATTGATTCCGGCGCTCAAGCTTCAATGATTACGAAGATTGTGTGTGGAAGCTGGAACTCATTAGGCGTAACGGGAAAGTGACGATTACTGGTATTCGTCAGCATTTCGTGGGTACCACTTGTGATGTAGTTACGTTGCACCTCGCATCTCGCTTCATCGACACGATTGTTATCTCAACAAGTGCATACGTGCTCGACAAACTCACATCTACACTACAGCTTCACCATCGCCCTCAGCGAAATTCTAGATCCATCCTTCCCCAAACCGACTCTTAGAGGGAGGTCAAGTCAAGGACGCAAGTAGCCAAACGGTGGCCCAACGTATTGTTTTCGAGTGGATCGCTGCAGGACGATACGACAAAGCAGAAGCATTGTTGGGGAAACGGAAATGGATCTAAATCGTACGCTTCAGCAGTTTTGGGAGTACGAAGAAGTGTTCAGGATAGTCCGTTCACTTCCATGGAAAGGAAGGTCATCGAACATTTTGATTCGACCACACAGCGCGATAATACAGGGCGCTTCATCGTTAAATTACCATTGGACGATTCGAAGCCCGCTCTCGGTGAATCCCTGACAGCTGCAACGTAAAAGCACACGTCCATGGAAAGCGGTTCGCGTCTTATCCACAGTTTCGTAAGGAATATGTGAAATTCATACGTGAGTATTTGAAGCTTAATCTCATGCAACCAGTTCCAGCCAACAATGTGATAAAACCGGATTCGAAACACTACTTTTTGCCGCACCTCGCTGTGTTCAAGGAGGACAGCAGCACAACGAAGCTACGCGTCGTATTTGATTCTTCTTGTGCCACTTCTACCGGTGTATCTCTGAACGACCGGCTGTTGGCGGGACCAAACACCAACACAGAACTGCTGTCGGTCATCCTGCGATTCCGTTCGTACAAGGTGGCGTTCAGCGTGGACATAGCGAAAATGTATCGCCAGCTCGTTATGCACGAAGAAGATCGGAACTTCCAGCGCATCTTGTGGCGTGAAAACTCAGACCAGCCAATTGAACAATACCTACTTTCCACGGTAACGTATAGTACTAAAAGCGCACCCTATCTTGCAATTCAAGTCATGAATGAGTCATCCTCAGCAGCAGTGCACCGAATTGTTCATGAATGCCATAACCTGGAAGAGAACAAAACTCCAGTATCGGTACCTGTGAAACTTTCGGAAGAAGCAGATACAGTCAAGGTGCTGGGAATCCATTGGTAAACGAACGAAGACAAATTTGGGTTTAAGGTAAACTTACCAGTCAATGCTGTTAACACCGCGTCAGATGATATCGGAAGGGTTCTAAACTGTTTGATACGTTCGGTTGGTTGACGCCCGTGATAGTCAAAATAAAGATGTTATACCAACACCCTTGGCTGTACGAAATCAACTGGGACGACATCTTACCATCAGCGATCAAATCGGAATGGGTCTAAATAAAACAGCATCTTTCGCAGCTGGAAACAGTTCGGATTTCAAAATTCACAGCACATTACCGTGCTTCGATTCAACTGCAGGGATTTTCAAACGCTTCGGAGCAGGCTTATTCCGCCGTGGACTACGCACGGTGTGTTGACGAAAGCGGAAACATCACGGTTGTTCGGGTTGCTGCGAAATCGCGAGTGGCTCCTATAAAGCAGATCTTGCTGCCACGACTGGAGCTGTGTGGAGCACTTCTACTTACCTAGCTCACGAAAAAGGTGACTGAAGCTTTAACGCACTTGAATATCGAACATTTAGCTTGGGCTGATCAACTATTGTACTGCAATGGTTATCGTCTCACCCACGCACTTGGAAAACGTATGTAAATAACAGAACGTCGGCTATTCTAGAGTTTCTCTCTCGCTATCGGTGGCACAATGTCAACAGTGAATCCAGCCATGCTAACTGCGCTTCGCGTGGGATTTCTCCGACTGAATTTGTGCATCATCCGCTGTGGCTTTATGGACCGGACCGCACTTGGAAGATACACAGTGTCCGCAGAGTACAGCTGAACCCAGTCGGCGCAATGATCCACCAGAGACAAGACAATTTAGGCGGCTGCATACTGGGGATACGACAACGGTTTCGGTTAGCGACAGTTACATCATCGAGCGTCAATTGTCGGAAAGGCGTTCGAGCTTCAACCTCATCGTGTGCACCCTGGCATGCGTCAATCGATTTGTTAACAACGTCAAGTTGGTTCAGGGCCGGCGGTTCTCTGGTTCCCAACGAAATCCATCAAACTAAACTGCAATTACTACGCGCCGCCCAGCAGGATGTGTTCGCATCTGAAATAAAATTGTTCCGAAGTGGTAAGTTGCTTCCATCTAGGAATACGATCGCTGCTTTGCTTCCCTTTCTCGTGCTACAGGAACGATGCGAATCGGTGGACGGCTGGAGAATTCCGTTCAACCGTACGATGGTAAACACCCCGTGATTTTGCCTAAGTCATATCGTGTGATACAGCTGCTGGTGCGTGAACTACATTTGCAGAACTTCCATGCTGGACCAACAACTGCTCACAGCAGTCACTAATCAACAATACTAGATTGTATGCTGCCAGACCGTTTTGCATGACATAGTTAGAGAAGGCACAAGGTGCGTCCGTTTGAAGGGAAGGACAGCGATCCAGCTGATGGGTAGTCTGCCTCCAGCGAGAGTGTTGGCGACACGAGCATTTGCATACGTTGGCATTGACTACGCAGAGCCACTAAAATTCAAGGCTGGCTGCGTTCGAGGCGCTACAATCACTAAAGGGTAGATAGTAGTACCCAGCATTTTACGAGTACTAATGACCGTCTCGGTTGAGCTCGGTTTCTGTTAGGGAGCAAGCGATTTGACGTTTGGCTTGGGCCGTTTGACAGAGAATCGATCAAATTTTATCGATTAGCTGTCAAACGACCTACGCCAAACGCCAAATCGCTTGTTCCCTACCAGAAACCGAGCTTAACCGCGACGGCCATGATTACCCGTAAAATGCTGGATACGTGTGCCTAGCTTCCCGAGCTGTACATTTGGAGGCTGCAAGCGACATGTTCTCCCTTTGCTCAGTCGGTACGATTTCCGGTCTGGTCTAGTCGTTAAGGAAAATTTCTCGACTCCTTGGGCATATTGTATGGTTGTACATACCACACAGCCTTACTAATGCAAAAATCGAAGACTTGACGACATTATGCCAAATCGAAACCTGCCTCAACAGTCGACCATTAGGCCCCCTGTCAAGCAATCCTGATAGCTGTGAGGCACTGACCCCGACCAATTTTTTAGTTGGTCAACCATCCACTCAACCGCATACCGGAACCTGATCTTCAACACACTCCGCAAAATCGCCTGGACCATCATGGAGTATATCGCACCTTTGCAGCCTCGAACCTAGTGGCGTTCGGTTCATCCTAACATTTTGGTGGGTCAGTTGGTGTTCAAGAACGACAACGCACCACCAACCCAGTAGGAGTTAGGACTTGTACAGGAGGTTCATCCGTATACATCTATTACAGACAGTGACGCTGCGACGTGGTTCAACTACGAACCAGAGACCAATCCACAAGTAATGCGTTCTTCCTGTATAATAAAGCCAGCGTCCTCATGGTGGGGCAGTTTCAAATTGATCTTAGTACAGCACGCAAGCAAAAAAAAATAATGGTTATGTTTTCTGGACTTTTTTTTCTTCGACTTATTAACACATTTTCTCTCCTTTAAATACAATCCACTGGCTCCGAAAAAAAATGCTTATCAATTCTGACGATGATGAGGACGGCAGTTTGCACCTTGTTCAATTTTCTTATCCGGTAATATCTTGGCTGGAAAAACAGTGCAAATCTTTATTTTTTTCCTTTACCTTATTGTACTTTAAGCTGAATCATGTTGTCTTTGTAATGCAGAGGGAACATCGATCACTGCAGTGGTTCACAAAAGTCTACGCTCCATAGAAAAATTTAAAAAAAATTGTACCGAGAAAAGTCTACGAGGGGGAGGGGGGGGGGGGGGGATCTAAGATTTTCAAAGTCTCTTATGAACAAGCCCTTACGTCCTTACTATACTTTTGGCGCGAGATTTGCAGAAATGAGCAATTTTCGAAATCTATGCCCTAATTTTAGATGTAAATATAAAATAAAATAACTAATTATATAACTATATATATAACTAATAACTAATTATTGCCAAGTAAACAGGGCTTGTTCATAAACCACGAAGACTCATTTTTAAAAATCTCTAACACCCATCCCCACCCTTTTGGTCAACCCCCTACCCCTCCCCCTACAAAAGTCTACGTATAGCCCTATAGAATAGCCCCATAAAAGGTCAGTTAATCGTAGCTCTCCCTTAGAAGCTATTTTTATACGATTTTTTACTGGCACGAAGCAATCACCGTTCAGCTATGATAAAACATTAAAATAATAATAGCTGCTTATTCCAAATAAATGTAGAGTCAATTATGATTAACTATCATTCTTTTTTTCTACTTCAAGATATTCAAAGTTTTTCAGAATCTGACCGATTGTTCTGTGAATACCCTGACGTCATCAAGCAGTATGGTAAAATCAACCCAAATATCGTCAACTACAGTCGGCGATCAGACCGTTGTTTCGGAAAAGACGTCAATTTCGTCTTCAGTTCTAGGAGCGAATTGCTCTATAAGCCATAAAAGTCGCATCATTAATAGCATTCTTATGGATTACGTGATCATTGAGGAATGGTGAGTCTCTGCCATTGATATGATTTTCAACCACTAATAATAATAATTCTATTTAATAGCGTTACGCTGGAAAACTGCATCATTTGCGAAAGGTCTATTGTTAAATCTGGTGCAATTCTGCGCAACAGCTTGATTGGTTCCAACTACACCATTCCTATCAACACGAAGAAGGACAACGTCCACTTGTCTAACACCGCTGGATTTATGGAAATATAATGAACTAAATAGAATAAAGTTTTGTAAATTGTCTTTAATCAACCGATTGAATGCATCGAAAACATAAAATAACGACAAATCAAAGCAATGCCACAAAAAACGATTGCACTAAACATAAACACATTCAATGAATGTGTGTCTTCATTTTTTGAAACACTCTTAATACAGCTTCCATCCACTTTAAGTGTTTGCTTATTGTTCGCAATGGTAGTACAACTAATCCAATCATGTTCTTTTTGGATGACCTTTGCGATCATGCTGAATTTGCTTATACCAGCTATTTCGACCTGAAATTCAAAACAAAACTGGTTATATTTATTTTGCTTAAAACTTAAATTGCTAAATTTGTTTTTACCTCCACACGCTTTCCCAGTAAATTTTCGTTCATAGGTAAAAGTATTTGCTCATAGAATTTATTATGGCCAACATAATGCTTTTTGTCATGAGATAATTCGGTGACGAGCACTTTCTGGCGGTCACCTACTTTGTGTTTCCCTACATATGGTTCGTAACTGTAGAAGAGGTCTGTCAAGTGCTTGGTGCGAACTTTCACTAAATTGGCAGGTATGCGTTGCATATTCGCAGCGGGTGTTCCCGGTCGTGGGTAAAACTGATTTATGAATAAACTGGGAAATTTGTACTTCCCACACAGTTCCATAGTATGTTCAAAGTCTTTCTCCGTTTCCGTTGGAAATCCACATATTATATCGGTAGCAATAGTTAGACCTGGCACCTTTTCCTTTAAATATTCGACTATTTTTTCAAAATCGGATATACAGTATTCTCGCTTCATATCAGCCAGCACTGTATCCGAACCGCTTTGAACAGGAACATGAAGAAAACTGTATACTTTTGGATGTGCTAATATTTTGGCCATTTCTTCCAAATGTTCAAGTATGTACGGGGGATTTGTCATACCTAAACGAAGCATGCAGCCTTCAGGAATTACAGCAACCAGCTTCCAGAGTAATTCCGGCAACGACGTGCCAATGTCCCTGCCATAAGTTCCTGAAATAATAATCATAAACTATTGAAATAATGAATAATAGTCATGGCACAATAATTTCTACCGGTATCTTCTGAAGTTAACCAAATTTCACAAACCCCTTCCTTGAATACATGAGAAGCTCTGTCCACAATCTCCTCAACCGGATAACTGACCAAGTCAGCCCTCGCGAATTTTGTTTTGCAGTAGGTACAAGCATTCAAACAACCGGAATTGATGGGAATTATCTCTATTAGAGGATTTTTTCTGATCTTCGGTAAAGCCAACTTCGGGCTTGCAACTCTCTTGCCATTGAGTTTTTTAGACTGCAATAATCGTACCGAATGGCCCTTGAGGGTTTCTTCAACAACTTCCGTAACACGATCGATTTGATGAACACCAACGATGCTCAAACCTTGCATGTATTCCGACTTAGGAGCAGCCTGAGGAACACATCCAGCTAAAACAACGTGTTTTCCCTTTTTATTGGCCGCTTGAATTTCATTCCGGAAGGTGTCTTCTGATGGATTTTTCACCGTACAACTATTGAGCAGCCATAGAGCTGCGTTTTCTTTATCGGAAGTGATATTGTAACCATATGAAGCCAATTGGCCTGCCATGTACTCGCTGTCAGAGTTATTGTGCGCACAACCCCATGTTTTGAGATAAATCGTTTGGGTTCCGGGAATAATGCTCTCCATCACAATCTTTCCTGGTATTGATGCATCGTTTACCTTCGCTTCGATGGCCTTCTTTACGCGTTTTGCCCGTACTGTAACATTCGTTTTATTGGCATATCTCTCTTTCGGAGTGATGTCTAGTGACTGGATAAGATCTTCTATGTCCTCTACTATTTCCAAACAAGCAGCCATCACGTATCCTAGAATAAGTTCAAAGATCGATAAGGGTCTATTAATAAACCACGTAGACTTTTCTTAGGGTAACCAAAGTCTACGCTTCATACAAAATAACAATAAAATGTATGAAGAAAAGTTTACAAAGAGGAAGGGGGGGGGGGGGGAGGGGCTTGAGATTTTCAAAAATGAGTCTACGTGGTTTATAAACAGGCCCTAATTCTTTCTATTTTGTATTTGAAAAGTTTTTCATTTGCATAATATCAGCAGCGATTTTCTTTAAAAATGAAGTGCTCCCATAATCTCAACGTTCATTTCACTTCATACAAAATTCCAAAACGTTATGTTGATCATGTACATCAACCCATTTTTAATTTAATTTAGTTGTTTTGTTTAGAACCATTTATAAATAGTTCACCAGTGGTGAGATGTCAGAAACTGCATCATTCCATATCTTTTACTATTCTATGTCAAGAGACTAAATATTTTGAACTCCCTTACAAATTGAATCACCTAAATTTCACTCACGTATTGGAAATTAAACGTGATGATAAATTTGTAGATGGCACTTTATTTTAAATGGTGCATTCTAAGCAACGCAAAAGGGAAGAAACGAATGGTGTTGATTATTTTCATACAATCTACAAGAAATCAGAAGGTGAACGGTGAACATACATTTGAAGTTTTAAAACTTTTGATCTTTAACCTCACATTTGATTACCAATTATGCAGCGCAGTGCTTAGACAATGATCATTCACCATATCTTCAATTCCTTATTCATTGATTTCTTTGTAAATTTGTAAATTTTATTGATGACGATATCATGTCATCAGAGCAAGAAAACAATAACTTAATTAGTTTTCCTGCGTCTGATTGTTTTCGATCGACATCAGATTTTGCATAGTTACAGAACTGGGAAATTCCGATATTGATGGATAGATTTAAATGAATGTAAACGTATTTTTAGCATCTTTAGCAGTTCTATGACAATGATAACTGTTTAAAAATCGCCAATGCTAAGCCCAGAATAACACAAATTAATTCAACTACAGTTAAATCCCAAACGCAATGTGGACGAAAACGGCAAAGTTTGGCCGTTGTCGCAAAAGACGCGACAAGTCCAATCGGAATCAATTTGGATCTAAACAGTTTTCTATCCTACAAGCAGGTATAGTCAGGTTGGGCTCTTCCGGGCCATTGCCGTTCCGCTTCTTTTATTACTACGTTCGAGGCTTTACTGTTTGATAGATACGTTAGAAAAACTTCGAGGTATCCAGTCACTTTTCTTTATAACGGCGCAAAAGTACGCAATTAACCATTGATGTTTCTGTATGATGATCTCCATAAAACATTAACTAAAATTAGGAGGAATTTTTTTTTATGTTCGTGGTTCGAGAATTCATTATTTTATAGCAGCGATATAATTTAACAGGTACAGGAGTATCTCTTAATTTAAATTGATTTACATGTATATCGTGATTTTCAGGAAACCTTACTCTACCTTAGTTGTTTTTTTTTTAAATATCGGCCTGAATAGAACTACGAACAGACTACAGGATTATCTTTAGCCAGAATGCGACATTGACTTGACTATGAGCCTGTGCACGCTGCTACAATTCTTTTGTCTTTTTGACTTTTACTGTGCGCCGTGTTTTGGTGTTGTCTCACTCATTCTCACAGGATGCTTGAAAACATGCACGCTCGTTTGAAGGTTCTCAAAATTGAGTGAAAAGTCACCCAATTCAATTACAACCGGATCAACCCTAAATTGAGTAAATAAACCAAAACTCAATTTTGAGTAAACTGGATATATATTTTAATTAGAGTTACCCTTACTCATTTTCATAAATTTAAAGTTTTAGTGCAATGAGTAAAATTTCAGCAAAACAATTTAAATCATTCCGTTTTCTCTATAAAATCCAAATATTGGGAATTAAGAAGCATTTTGGGCATTTATATATATTCCAGCTCTATTTATTTTCATTAATTTCTTCTAACTTCTAAAAAATAAATCAATGGCGTGAATGGATGTTTTTGCTTTCACATAGACTTGGGTGTTAATCCCTAAATAGAGCCTTCCCACACCCATAGGTTCGGCAACGCATGCGATATGTAGTTGAGCAACGCTGTTCAGTGAAGCAACGTATTTCACCAATGCGATTTCTGAGGGCTGAAATGTCGTAACAGAAACGTAATTAATATTACTATTAACGAATCGAATTTTCTTACCGTTATCCAGTAAACTAAACGAATAACATGTTGATCTTTCATTTGCGGACTCACAGTTACCGTTCGACGAATGTCATCAATGCGCATTTTGTCATTGATCCTGAGTAAAGCCCGGATGTATGCTGAAAAAAAGCAATAATCCCATTATTACAGTACGTTATTCAAATGAAGAAGGGAAGTGCGTTTATCATCCTAAACTTGAGCAAACTTATGTGGATAATATAAAAGATATTTTGAAAAACCTCCTTTACAATCCGGGTTTGGATCACAATTCGGAAATAACCTCAAAAATGTTTGTTACATCAGAAAACTAACAATTACCTCTCAATTTGCGATAAGTTTCCGCATCCACCGCTGCTGCAACCTGTTCCATTTTTCTTATATCTCCTTAACTTCTAAAATTTTAGACGAATTAGATTTTCGCTTAGCTTCGCAAAAGCCACCTTGAAATATATGAGTCATTACCTTAGCGTCGATACAAGCTGTAAACTCAAAATGAAAATCTGAGCTTTTTTATTATTGATTGAGTCGATGTTACTCAAATTCATAAATCCTCTTACTCATGCGCTGACGTTTCAAAAGAAAATATGAAACTGAGTAACCTCAACTCAGTTTTGAGTTATCTTGAACGAGCGTGTGGCTCACACCAGGCCTACACGCTCGTTTGTAATTACTCTAAACTGAGTAAAAAACGGCTTAGTTTCGTTAAAAGTGGAACTACCCTAATTAGAGTAATTGAAGTTTACTCATTTTTGATTAACTAGATCACCTGTCAAAGTTAGAGTAAACATTACTTAGTCACGTATGTTTGTATTTTTACAAAACTGAGTAGAAAATGACTCAGTTTTGTTAAAACTGGAACTACCCTAATTGGAGTAGCTAAAGAGTTACTCAATTCTGATTAACCAAGTCACTTGTCAAAATTTGAGTTAACGTTAATCAGTATCTAATTTTATTTTTTATTTTATTCCTGGTGCAGTTGAAAACCGGAATATAGCAGTCGCGTCAATCGATTTTACTCCCGTTCCATAAGTCCAAACAATGGCGCATCTAGTGCGCTGTATGGCGCATCTGATGCGCTATACAGCGCACTAGATGCGCCACTGTTTGAATTCATAGAACGGGAGTAAAATCGATTGGCGCGACTGCTATATTCCGGTTTTCAACTGCACCAGGAATATTTTAATGAAATTGTTGATTGTTTCCGACAACTGTCCAGTCGAAACGGAAGAGTCGAAATACTTTGAATTTGTAAATTTATGCGTTGATTGTATTCCCCAACAAACATCAGTGTCGAATAACCGCTTCTTCAAACAAATTTGGAGAAATTATTCGGCTTTCTAAAAGAAAAAGCTGAACAATTTCTCCATATTTGTTTGAACACACAGTTTTTTTTTATTCCGTGTCGGGTATTTTCGTCACTGCGACCAATTTTTAGATCTATTGTGACAAACATACATACAGTTATTCAGTATTGATGTTTGTTGGGTCATGGAATGAATTTGGCACTTTGACGTGAAAATAATTGTTGATTACAACAAACAGCCATCCCATCTTGATAACTTTTGGTCGACTGAACCACGTTTTTTTCGCTCTTGACAGCTTAATTGTAATAACTCTATTTATATAATTATAGCGCATTTACAATCAGAGTAGTATTTACTCAGTTTCCTTATATCAAGTTACTCAGTTTTTGACATTTAGCATGGTAATACGAAACTGAGTGAAAGTTACTCTATTTAGAGTAGATCTGAACGAGCGTGTATGACAAGCACCACTTTTTCAGGTAGACAACATCTCAGCAAGCTCAGCTGTCAAAATAATGTCAACATAGATCATTGCACGAAATGTATTAACCTCACTTTTTTGACAGTTCTGAGAGCTTGTTTACAAGGTGTTAGAATTTGGACCGATCAAACGAATTTTTTCATTGGCGTTTTCCGGATTCTGTATTATGGTTTCAGTTGAAAATCGAATTTATCGACTAGCGACAATCGATTTTACTCTCGTTCTGTACGTTATATTATGGTTTCAGCTGAAAATCGAATTTATCGACTAGCGACAATCGATTTTACTCTCGTTTTGTACGTTATACCTAATGTCGGAAGTAGTGCGCTGTACGGCGCATCTGATGCGCCATACAGCGCATTACTTCCGACATTAGGTATAACGTACAGAACGAGAGTAAAATCGATTGTCGCTACTCGATAAATTCGGTTTTCAACTGAAACCATAATACCTAATGTCGGAAGTAGTGTGCTGTACGGCGCATCTGATGCGTCATACAGCGCACTACTTCCGACATTAGGTATAACGTACAGAACGAGAGTAAAATCGATTATCGCTAGTCGAGAAATTCGGTTTACAACTGAAACCATAATACGATTAGATCCAAACAATGATGTGATAATAAGCACTGGTGTCTGTTTTCCGGCAATTTTATTTCAATCGTAATAAATTTAGAGCACAAAATCTCAAACCGATCCGACCGAAAATATTCTAAGTCAACGTAAACAAGCTCCCTGAACTGTCAAAACTGCATTGAGCGATTCCACGAACAAGTGGAATATTTTTCCAGTTTTTATTTTTTTGTATTTTTTGATTTGCATGAAACCTTGCATACAAGTTTTTGGGGAAGAAAAACGCCGTTTTGCATACTTGGTTCGCCATTTTGAATCTAGCCTTACTTATGAGAAGGGCCTATGAAAAATGCACATGATATCTTCAAAAAATTGTATCTCGGAAACGGTTTGTCCGATTGGTTTGGTGTCTTCGGCGAAGTTTTAGACAATTGTTGGTGCTATATGGAGAAAATATGCACGGTAAAAAAAAAGTTTGGTTTTTGTGTTTTGAACTAAAATATAGATTTTCCCTTAAAAGTGACCTGTCAATAATTTTTTAATTATTCTTATGTTATAGCTGACTTAAACTGCTATTCAGTGCACAGTGAGTTGTTCACTGACAGCTTGAAGATTCGAGTGAAATTCTCTGCCTTAAAAGTATTTTGAAAAACAAGTTACAAAATCCCACTATCAGGAACAATGATTTCTTCAAGTGATTTTTGGTGCGTTGTGCTGAAAACGTGCTAACAAGTATAAGATACAGGTAATTAGATACCAGTTAGCTGTACTACGTACAGTTGGTGATTGTATACATGGTCTTTGTTGGAACTAGTCCAGCATGGCCACGCTGGCCATAACGAGGCTAGCTCCGTCGATGACCGTTTCTTAATAATAAACAAAAAGAACGCAGTCTTAGTCACCTTCCATCAAACTAGACGGCTGCCGACTGATACCTCAATCAACAACCGCCGCACTCTTTATTCATTCCAGGTGTATACAATTTACAATCTTCTTCAATAACAATATACCTATGCCAGCAAATCTACCTCGCTCCAACTCTCCAAACTCGTACCTGAAGGTTCGACGATACCTGAGCGTTCAACTCCACCTATTTTCCAACAGTCTTTACCCAGTATTCTATGATTTCTACCCGTGAGCTGTATAATAATGTCTGACTCGGTTCTGAAAAAATCCAGTATCTACCAAACAGTAAATGCAGAAAGGTTGCTAGTAGCATAGTGATTATAGTAATTTCAGCTCATAATCCTGTGTTTTTGAACGAGATCTAGTGTTGTTTGATAACATAATAATTGTAAAGGAAAGTGTAACACGTTTTGGTGCAAAGGTAAGTTTTAAATACACATTTTAATTATTTGTTTTGTGATATTTTCGTACAAAACTAACAATTGGAAAATATTGGCTATGTTACAGATTACAAAATGAGTAAAATAAAATGTATTCGCCCATTCAAAGACATTCAGTGTTCGAAAGAGCTGCGATATCTCACGGATGGTATCATCCAAAAACTAAAATCAATTGGATTTTCCAAGGTATCCACACTCAACACCAAGGATTTTCGTATTTGTTCGTCTTGCCGTCTACATATTGATTCAAGAGCTCACCTCACCCAAAACGAAGAACAAAGCGTAGCCGGCGGCTCAAGGATGCCAACTGTTCAGACCATACCTGATGTACCTGATTCGCAAAGCTATGAAAGTTTGGTCACGATACCATCAGCGTCAACGCTAAGCACAATTCAATCAAATGAAGACTTCACAATGCCTGTAGACGTCGAAATATTCAACCGAGGAATAGCAGCTATTCGTGTTTCGCCTATAGATTTAGGTAAGGTTAAAAATGTTCACTATCCTGAAAAAAAGTGCGCTGAAATCGTCGAAGGTGTACGAAGAAATCTTTTTAATTAGACGCTAAAACAGAAAAAGCAAACGAGTTTGATGAAGTCATAGAAAATATGAAAATTAAATTTTTAAATTCAGCCACAAGGCAAGAAAAACTATTAATTTTATCATTGTTACCAAAATCATGGTCAGTACAAAAAATTGTAGACGAATTTGAAACGAGTAGAAATATGGCATCAGATGCAAGAAAGGAAAGAGATAATGTATTTGATTCATCTCAAGGTTCAAGCTCTGGAAAAGCTTTGAGTAATGAAACAAAAGAACTGGTTTTGAATTTTTTGAGGACGATGATATAAGCCGTGCAATGCCACACTGGCGTAAAAAACCTATCATAAACTTTGCCTTATGAAACTTCATGAGCGCACTGTATTTTGATTTCCTTGGGCCCTTATAACAGCCATGTGCGCAACTATGGTTTTCTGAGTGATTAATAATTATTTTCTCAAGTCATTCTTATCATTTTCATAAAACTGCCTTATGAATTTCATGAATGTTGTTTGTGCATAATAATCATAAGCTAAATGTATGAAATTGCAAAAACCGAGGCACATGTTATTGTTTTGGTTTTTCTTAGTGAATTCAGAGTCCTGATGATCAAGATTTTTTTTATGCTGATATTTGTACACCTTACAAACGTGAAAAAAAACAGTTAGACGTCGTTAGTTTACTCTCTGGAAACCCTAAAATAGGTAAATTTTATTGCATTTATCATAACTTCTCCCTTTTAGAAATGATTATTCATCGCGTTTAACGATTAATCTGATGTGTATACCATGTATAATATAATCTCGTGAAAACATAAATGCTTATTATTGTTCATGCTTTTTCGCATTTTTCATTCAAAACCAACGTCCTCGTGAACACATCCGGCTCCACTGCCACGTCGAACGGTGTCCTATCTCGGTGTTCTTGACATATACCAACTGCATCTGAACCACGAAGAACTTCTGCAACATCTTCAAGGCCACCCGAGTGACGACGTCACTATGCCTCTGATCCACGTCTTCAAATTGTTGGCTTTAAGTCTACCTGGCTCGATACCTGCTTATCCCAATCGGATATTAAACCGCACTGAGTTTAAGTGTGCCTATCAGTACAAAACAAAATGAGTGCACGACGATTTCAAACGTCCATCCTTGGACACGTAAGTTCCACAAACTTTATCATTCTATCGCATATTTTTTTAAAACCTTGCTTTCACATTCCCTCAACAGCATTCTCTTCATGTAAAATACCAAACAGATGAGAATTCGCACCCGCGGTGTGATTTCCGTTAAACTTTAACTGGCGGCTGACATTCACGAATCGATTAATCTGTGCTCGTGGTTGAAATCATCGAAGGCTATGGACTAAAAGAGACAACGGCTGGAACTAATGTAACTTTTTTTTTTCTCAATTTTATAACCACAAATTCAGAATACCAGAAATATGTAGAATGAAAATGCCCGATGAATTCAATAAAAATATATATTATAAAATGCGTATTTTTCAACATTATTAAGATAAAATCAACGCATGAGTTCCATATCACTAACAAACTCATTTCATACGGTTGTACAATGAAACTCATTAAGTGAATCATATGGAATGATTATGACAAAAATCACCGCATTTCATGAGGTAATGTTATGAAATTCAAACCGTTTCCTTGTGGCTAATTTTCATAAGGATATTTAATGAACTTTAATAAGTTTTTTACGTAAGTGCAGGCCAAAGAGATTTTGTTAGCGTAAAGACAGGAAATAAGAGATTAGCTGTTCAGAAAAGATTGTTAATGATGACATTGAGAGAAGCGTTTAATCGCTTGTACGTCAATGTAAAAATAGGGTTTTCATCATTTGCAAGCCTCCGGCCGAGGCAATGTAAACTATTGACTATCACAGGAACACATAATGTTTGCGTTTGCACTACGCATGAAAATGTCAATTTAGTTCTACATAGCTTAAAAAAATACAATGTCTTGAATGATCTAAAAACATTAACGAATAGATTACTTTGCGAAAATAAGACAACTCATTGCCATCTACGAAGATGTAAAAACTGCCCAGATACCTTAGTTTAAGAAGACAGTTTATTGAAACAACTGGAAGAAAACTTTGTTGAAAAGCTTTCATTCGAACAATGGGTTACCACTGACAGATGTGATTTAGAAACTATTGTAAAGCAAACCGATGAGTTTGTTTCATTTTTCAGCTCAAAATTAGAAAGTTTGATTCCGCATGATTTTGTAAAAACCGAACAATCAAATTTTTTGAAAACTACAAAACAAAACTTGCAAGATGGTGAATTTTTAGCTATTTGTGACTTTTCTGAAAATTACAGCTTCATTTTGCAGGATGAAGTTCAATCACACCATTGAAACGTGCAACGGGCCACAATCCATCCTTTCGTAATATATTATACTGAAAATATGCAAATTAAACATTTTAGCTTCATTATAATTTCTGAAGAACTAAGACATGATTCAGTCGCTGTTAATTTGTTTATTGATAAAATGATAAATTTTTTAAAAATTGATCAAAATAAAAACATAAAAAAAATTTATTTTATGTCAGATGGTGCTGCTTCACAGTATAAAAACCGAAAAAACTTTTCTAGCCTTTGTAAATTTAAGTCAAAGTATGGTATTGACGCTGAATGGCATTTCTTCGCAACATCGCACGGAAAAGGTCCATGCGATGCTATTGGAGGTACGATAAAACGCATGGCTACCAGAGCAAGTTTAGCCAAAGAACGCGAACACCCGATAAAGACTGCAAGAGAGTTGTTTAATTGGGCAAACAAACGAAAAGAAGAAGAACTTACAAAGTTGTCATTTTGTTATTCTACTACAGAAGAATACGAAAATATGTCTTTGCAGCTAAATAATCAATATAATAATGCAAAAACAATTCAAGGAACTCAAAAATTCCACTCATTTCTTCCTCTATCAGAAAATACAATAAAGGCAAAGATTTATTCAAACTGTCCTGACAATGATGCCAAAATATTCGATATTGTTAAGAAAGTTGTGTAAACAATAATTTTATAAAAATACAGGAATAAAAATAAACTGATGATATCCAACATATAATGTTATTTTTTATTGCGCACAATCACCATCCCTGAAAAATAAGCTTAATTCGCTCTTTTGAATCTTGATAATTGAGGAGCTTGCATTTGCAGTTCTCAAAAAGGTGTACCTCGAAATCGAGTTGTCTCATCGGTTTGATGTCTGGGGCAATGTTCGGCAATAGAGAGAAAATATGCACAGTATAAACACATCCAGTTTAAATGGATTAAACTGTTAGGCGATATGCAAGAGTTGAATGCACATTTTCAACACAATACACCAAAAATAACTGGAAGAAATCATTGTTCCTGATAGTGGGATTTTGTAACTTGTTTTTCAAAATACATTTAAGGCAGAGAATTTCACTCGAATCTTTAAGTTGTCAGTGTCATTTTAACTCAAAATTTTCCAATCTTTCCGAAAAAAATACTTTTGAAACTGAAAAAACACGGAGTACATCCGAAAAGGGCCAAAACTTATTAAGTTATCAAAAAAATCAATATTAAATCAGTAATATCTTCTAAACGGTGCATCTTAGAAAAATGTTACCTAAGTACTTTTTGCTTGCAAATTTGATGTACTTTCATAAAATTAGGGTGACATACTTTTTTGACTTTTATAATAGCTTTTTTGAAAATTGTATTTTTTTAAAAAATTTTTTTTCATTGAAACTTATTTTTCTCCAGAACAACTCACTGTGCACTAGATAGCAGTTTAAGTCAGCTATAACATTAAAATTAAAAAATTATTGACAGGTCACTTTTAAGGGAAAATCTATATTTTAGTTCAAAACACAAAAACCAAACTTTTTTTTTACCGTGCATATTTTCTCCATATAGCACCAACAATTGTCTAAAACTTCGCCCAAGACACCAAACCAATCGGACAAACCGTTTCCGAGATACAATTTTTTGAAGATATCATGTGCATTTTTCATAGGCCCTTCTCATAAGTAAGGCTAGATTCAAAATGGCGAACCAAGTATGCAAAACGGCGTTTTTCTTCCCCAAAAACGTGTATGCAAGGTTACATGCAATTCAAAATATATGAAAATTACTCGTTGCTGAAATGATATGGAACCGCTCCATTGATGACGCCATCGTTCAATGATCTATTGTAAGTTGTGTCTGTTGTTGTTCGTTTACGTTTTGTCTGTTGTTGCTCGTTTTTGTTGTGCACGTCATACAAAGCAGAAAGATCGCTTTCTGTGGTGTTTCACATCAAAACAAACAACCAAAACAAATGATTAGACTTCTATTTGACAGCTGACAGCGGGCCCAAATCAATTTGGGCCCAGGACATCCTGTCTACTGTCAATCACTGCTATTGATATAGGCTTGTCAACACGCTAAGACAAGAAAACGGAAACTTCGGTAAAAAATACCGAAAATCACACAAAAGTGCACATACTGAAATTATCGGTAAACATGCACTGGTGAAAAAAACCTTAAGAAGTTCATCCATTAACCTTATGAAATTTGGCCACAAGGAATCGGATTGAATTTCATACTTTTACCTCATGAAATGTTATGCTTGTTGTTTTTTCATTAGGTTTGTTGTGGATACAACAGTTCTTTGAGTTTCTTTACACAACCTTATGAAACACATTGTTCTGGATTATGGTAGTCAATAGTATGCGATATGTTTATCGGAAACTCGTTAATTGAATTTTGTCATTTTCTTTCTGTATTTATTATTATGTTTATAGCGAGAGTGAAAATAAAATAAATGATGATCTGTTTGCAAACAAAAAAAGCCTTTATTTGCAAAAGAAACAGTGCCTTATTAAAATTAACTAGTGCATAACAGGGTTTCAAGCTGATTTAACCACAAAAAAGCGTACTGCTGATACCGCTGTTACCGGTACTAAGTCTGCCCAGAATTGATTTGCTACTTGGCACAAGAAGTTCGCATTTTTTTATTGCTGTATTTTTGTTATTCTTGTGCAATGTCCATCATGCGTTTCATCAGATTAGGAGCAGAAATGCGGCAAACACGAAATATCCAGCACGTCCACTGTAGAAGCTTGATTTGCTCATTGAAGGGTTTCATCTATTTATGATGGTATGGCGGCTAGATAAATAACCGTCGACACTATATTATCCTTAATTGGGTAATTTTTAAAATGAGCAAGAATAGACTTACCTTGTTGAAGTTCGTGTAGGATTATTATTTACAATGATAACGAACGTTACCGTTCATGTTTCCTAATGGCGCCTTGTTATTATTTCACAATATTGATCAATGATATTTCCCTCCAAAAGACGACTCAGAAAATCATAAGGTAGTATTACGAAACTGAGGTGAAAATAAAAAGAATCAATATGCGTTGGTAAGAGATTTATACGAAACCTATTAAAATTCATAATAACCTTATGAAGATACAAATGTTAGCGTTTGAGATGCTTCATAAGGCAAAATTTATGAATTTCAAAACGTTTTTTATATCAGTGTGGATTACCGAAATTTCGGTATTGCTGGAAAACCGGCAAAAACATTAATAATTACTTATATTTGAACGGTATTTTTTACCGAAACTGCTAGCACCTCAATGAGAGAATTTTTAACCAAATTTAGGTAAAATATAACGATAAAATCTGTAAATCCACTTTACTGAAACAATAAGTAAATCAAACGTTTTGTTTCGGTAAATTATACCGATACTTTAGGTTTTGCTACCAAAACCTAATTTTCGGTCAAATGAAAACCGCATTTTCGGTAATCTTATCTTAGGGCGCCCCCAGGGTGGAAGCGATCGCGATGCGATGCGAAGTTTGACAGATCGCGCGATGTCGCGCGACCAACCTCCGTACATTTAAACAGAATAAGACGTTCATTTAGATTAATTAAGAAAGTTCTTGGAAAAGTTCATCGATTTACATCAAAGTTAAAAACAGTCGACACTCCAGCGAAATGTGTGTACGGATTGATTTTTTTTTTCAAGCCGGTGTCGGATTTTTCTAAGAAGTATAAAAAAGATGTTTGACGACATCCTGGTGAAACGAAAAAAAAGTATTCCGGGTCTTTTTCCCTCATCAACGGGCAGGCAGTCTCGTAAAATCCTTCCGTTGTTCTATGCTGATTCGCCGGTCTCACCCACCAACGTCATTCATTTATCTCATTCCGATGTGTTTAATTTCATCTTTCCCCAGAGCTTAAAACGTGCCCACGCACTTTTTACTTTGCCATTCCAAAAACAAACAAACGTCAACGTGCCGCACTTACCGCTGATCATTGCTTGTAGAAATAGCGGCTGAGGCGGCGGCTTAGGATTTAGTACAAACCACGACGTTTCCGCATTCCGTTGCCGTTCCGTTTCCGCCAATATTGCGTTCAGGCCTTCAGGGTATATGACATCTCAATTATAACTACTCAGTTTTAGGGTATAAAATAGTTTAAATTTCAACTACTCATTTTGAGGGTATATAACAGTGTAAACACCGCCATTCACGCTAAGGTGGACCCCATAGTGGAAGCGATTGCGACGCGACGCGACTCGACGCGATGAGCGATTTCCTGCGATCGAACAGGACGTGCACTGGTTTGTCGCTCGATGTCGCGCGATCATATATCTTCTTCTTCTTTTTTAGATTTTTTTTTAATCGAAACCAAACCGCTTTGACTTATTGTCCGAAATTTCAAAATTCGTGTGCATTATGGCGGAAGATGGATTTATCGAAGCGAATGGAAATGATATAGAGATGATTTTCGGTTCATTTTCCTCCGTGAAAAGTGCTTCTAATCGCGTTCACTATGGGTATCAAATCGCGTCGATTATCGATTCGATTAGGATCGCGTCGCATCGCGTCGCGTCGCGTCGCAATCGCTTCCACTATGGGGTCCACCTTAGCGTGAATGGCGGTGTTTACACTGTTATATACCCTCAAAATGAGTAGTTGAAATTTAAACTATTTTATACCCTAAAACTGAGTAGTTATAATTGAGATGTCATATACCCTGAAGGCCTGAACGCAATATTGGCGGAAACGGAACGGCAACGGAATGCGGAAACGTCGTGGTTTGTACTAAATCCTAAGCCGCCGCCTCAGCCGCTATTTCTACAAGCAATGATCAGCGGTAAGTGCGGCACGTTGACGTTTGTTTGTTTTTGGAATGGCAAAGTGAAAAGTGCGTGGGCACGTTTTAAGCTCTGGGGAAAGATGAAATTAAACACATCGGAATGAGATAAATGAATGACGTTGGTGGGTGAGACCGGCGAATCAGCATAGAACAACGGAAGGATTTTACGAGACTGCCTGCCCGTTGATGAGGGAAAAAGACCCGGAATACTTTTTTTTCGTTTCACCAGGATGTCGTCAAACATCTTTTTTATACTTCTTAGAAAAATCCGACACCGGCTTGAAAAAAAAAATCAATCCGTACACACATTTCGCTGGAGTGTCGACTGTTTTTAACTTTGATGTAAATCGATGAACTTTTCCAAGAACTTTCTTAATTAATCTAAATGAACGTCTTATTCTCCCAAGTTGCCACAAGCATTATATTATTGC
This sequence comes from Aedes japonicus, assembly GCA_034211315.2. NCBI lineage: Eukaryota > Metazoa > Arthropoda > Insecta > Diptera > Culicidae > Aedes > Aedes japonicus. Next base: position 132,573 of record JASCZW010000516.1, on the reverse strand, counting down.
ACTTATTCAACCCAAAATCAACATCGGTAATGCGGAATCGCATCGATTCAACAGTTGTCAAGTAATAATGCGTTAGATTAGCTTAAAAAGGAATGATGCATTACCAATGCAATAATGCTATTTTAGCTATGCCTTATGGCATTACAAAAGATATAGCTTTAGTTCGATCTTAGTGGGGCCCTTGTAAGCTTTAATCCAACTTCAATGATGCACTAGACGTACTTCATATGCCTTATATATGCATGCTATTATAGCCTCGTGGTTACTTGGGCTATTACAGCTATTTATCTGATGGATCCAGCATCTTTTGCTATTCTCGTCTTGTTCGATTGGGTGGCAACAGTCAGGGAAATAACGCAAGAAGTTATTTAAGTATTGTGGGATGAACTGAAAGAAGTGGGATATCTGCCTGAAGTGAGCCAGCAGAAATGGTGCAAGTATAGCACGGAATTTGAGACCCGCTGCAATTTATCACATTGTTGTGCAGCCGTTGACTGAAAACATTTGACCGTGCCAACTAATTTCGAATCTGTCTCGTAGATTCTTCCACTATTTTTAACAATTTCAAATGTTTTCCGCTACCGCTGTTTTTGGTATTTTTCAAACCCAAACGCGGTTTAGTACTATTAGTACAAAACCGCTTTTCCCGCGCCGTCATCACTGTGTGCTATCTCATTGATTTGCATGCAGCCAATATATGATTTGACAGCCGCTTTCCGTTGCCGTTCCGTTTCCGTCCATATTGCGTTCAGGCCTTAATAAAAGTGGGTAATTTACACGGAGAACATCGAAAATGCTGAGAAGCATGTTATTTATCCCTTTCTACGCTTTATTCCTTATAAATCACTGCAATGCATAAAAAGTATGCATTGAATCAATATATTCTATGCATTGCAATACATTTTAGATAGTTATTATCTTCCGTGCATATTGCGTTACCGGCGTTCTATGCTTTAGGCCCTTTAGGAGCTTAGACGATTTTGTGCAAATTCAATATTCTTTTGTCTCCTGAAGGTGCATTACCTTTTGCCTCAACGCTTTCCTTCCCAGAAGGTTTTCAGTAGTTTCGTGATGCAAAAATTGCTTTTTTGGAAGAAGTACTTGAACAATTGTTGTTACGTCGTTGTTGTTAATCGAAATAATTGAAAAACGTTTGTTTTAAACAAGTATTTCACTGCTTGTCAATAGCTAGTTGGGATTCTAAAGAACACATGGACAAACCAAATGAGCCGGCAATATAGCTGAAACGAAAACTTATGATTAAATTGTACATTGTCAAACATGAGAACGTCCAAAAAGTTGTGGATCACCTGTACTATCAAGGAGGGAGTGGATTAAGTGCGTATACTGAAGAATTCTCAACGGCAGCAATTATATCAACATGTAGAATTGATGTAACCCAGAATCTGTACTAGATATTGAAAATTTAATCACATCAGTTGTATGCTTACTTGCTGTGAGCAATCTGATGGAGTTCGATTCAAGGTTTATTCTCTAACAATCGAGATTTATCAAATTGAAATAGCGAGGTTATTTTGCAAGAGAGAGAGAGAGAGAGAGAGATAAAAGATAGGAAAAAATACATGGAGCAGCGATTCACCTTAACAGCACTTCTAACATATCGCAATTATAGAAGCGCTTATTCTACACTCTACTATCTGCTCACATTGGATTGATAATTTTGCCTAATTTTTCAAATTTTAATTTTATATATGTATTGTAATGCAAACATTTGATTTATGCATTGGAATGCATATATATATATATATATATATATATATATATATATATATATATATGTATATATATATTTATATATATATATATAAATATATATATATATATATATATATATATATATATATATATATATATATATATATATATATATATATATATATATATATATATATATATATATATATATATATATATACAAATATGCATTGCAATTCATATATTCAAAGTAAATTTTATAAATACATTGAAATGCATATATTTGATTTATTCTTATCAATGTATAAACCTGGCTCATGCATTCAAATGACTGGATAGATCGAATGTGGTTTTAGCATAAAATTTATGCTTTCTAGTATATTTGTTTTTCTCCGTGTAAGTTAAGCGTGTTTGCGCTGTCGAAAAAGAGTATAATTATATTGCAAGTTTCACGAATTCCTAGACATTTGTGATGATTGTGCTTGCAGTGTATTTTTTTCGCACTCAGCTTTGCCCAAAAATTTGCATTGACAGTTCTGTTTGCATTTAGCGTGCATATGTATTTACATGACGTATTTATGATTATTGTTTGTTTACATGTGATACCAAACAAATCAACAGAACAGCACACAGAATGGCTTAAAACATTTTTTCGAACCAAATTCCGAACCTGCGAATAAAAAACGCTGTCAGAAATATCCGGCATCGGAGTCACAAAATAACCATTAGCCAACCACGTAGTCTGGTATGTGTTGCCTCGATTTCGAAATTGCCAGATCTGACCTTAGCTGTCGTTTCAACATGTCCACCACGTCCCCTCCCCCGTAATATCGCTTTTATTGTATCGTTAGAGCTTAACACAATGCAACATCTACGCCAGACCAACAGCAACAATATCGCATCGCCAATCTGCTGTTGAAAGCCAACATTAAAGATTCCTACTTCCCCATTCCTACCCGAATCATCGTAATCCCTAACCTCGACCAAGCCACAGGCAAAAGAAGGTCTTGGTCTAAAAAAGAAGAAGAAGATATATGATCGCGCGACATCGAGCGACAAACCAGTGCACGTCCTGTTCGATCGCAGGAAATCGCTCATCGCGTCGAGTCGCGTCGCGTCGCAATCGCTTCCACTATGGGGTCCACCTTAGCGTGAATGGCGGTGTTTACACTGTTATATACCCTCAAAATGAGTAGTTGAAATTTAAACTATTTTATACCCTAAAACTGAGTAGTTATAATTGAGATGTCATATACCCTGAAGGCCTGAACGCAATATTGGCGGAAACGGAACGGCAACGGAATGCGGAAACGTCGTGGTTTGTACTAAATCCTAAGCCGCCGCCTCAGCCGCTATTTCTACAAGCAATGATCAGCGGTAAGTGCGGCACGTTGACGTTTGTTTGTTTTTGGAATGGCAAAGTGAAAAGTGCGTGGGCACGTTTTAAGCTCTGGGGAAAGATGAAATTAAACACATCGGAATGAGATAAATGAATGACGTTGGTGGGTGAGACCGGCGAATCAGCATAGAACAACGGAAGGATTATACGAGACTGCCTGCCCGTTGATGAGGGAAAAAGACCCGGAATACTTTTTTTTCGTTTCACCAGGATGTCGTCAAACATCTTTTTTATACTTCTTAGAAAAATCCGACACCGGCTTGAAAAAAAAAATCAATCCGTACACACATTTCGCTGGAGTGTCGACTGTTTTTAACTTTGATGTAAATCGATGAACTTTTACAAGAACTTTCTTAATTAATCTAAATGAACGTCTTATTCTCCCAAGTTGCCACAAGCATTATATTATTGCACTTATTCAACCCAAAATCAACATCGGTAATGCGGAATCGCATCGATTCAACAGTTGTCAAGTAATAATGCGTTAGATTAGCTTAAAAAGGAATGATGCATTACCAATGCAATAATGCTATTTTAGCTATGCCTTATGGCATTACAAAAGATATAGCTTTAGTTCGATCTTAGTGGGGCCCTTGTAAGCTTTAATCCAACTTCAATGATGCACTAGACGTAATTCATATGCCTTATATATGCATGCTATTATAGCCTCGTGGTTACTTGGGCTATTACAGCTATTTATCTGATGGATCCAGCATCTTTTGCTATTCTCGTCTTGTTCGATTGGGTGGCAACAGTCAGGGAAATAACGCAAGAAGTTATTTAAGTATTGTGGGATGAACTGAAAGAAGTGGGATATCTGCCTGAAGTGAGCCAGCAGAAATGGTGCAAGTATAGCACGGAATTTGAGACCCGCTGCAATTTATCACATTGTTGTGCAGCCGTTGACTGAAAACATTTGACCGTGCCAACTAATTTCGAATCTGTCTCGTAGATTCTTCCACTATTTTTAACAATTTCAAATGTTTTCCGCTACCGCTGTTTTTGGTATTTTTCAAACCCAAACGCGGTTTAGTACTATTAGTACAAAACCGCTTTTCCCGCGCCGTCATCACTGTGTGCTATCTCATTGATTTGCATGCAGCCAATATATGATTTGACAGCCGCTTTCCGTTGCCGTTCCGTTTCCGTCCATATTGCGTTCAGGCCTTAATAAAAGTGGGTAATTTACACGGAGAACATCGAAAATGCTGAGAAGCATGTTATTTATCCCTTTCTACGCTTTATTCCTTATAAATCACTGCAATGCATAAAAAGTATGCATTGAATCAATATATTCTATGCATTGCAATACATTTTAGATAGTTATTATCTTCCGTGCATATTGCGTTACCGGCGTTCTATACTTTAGGCCCTTTAGGAGCTTAGACGATTTTGTGCAAATTCAATATTCTTTTGTCTCCTGAAGGTGCATTACCTTTTGCCTCAACGCTTTCCTTCCCAGAAGGTTTTCAGTAGTTTCGTGATGCAAAAATTGCTTTTTTGGAAGAAGTACTTGAACAATTGTTGTTACGTCGTTGTTGTTAATCGAAATAATTGAAAAACGTTTGTTTTAAACAAGTATTTCACTGCTTGTCAATAGCTAGTTGGGATTCTAAAGAACACATGGACAAACCAAATGAGCCGGCAATATAGCTGAAACGAAAACTTATGATTAAATTGTACATTGTCAAACATGAGAACGTCCAAAAAGTTGTGGATCACCTGTACTACCAAGGAGGGAGTGGATTAAGTGCGTATACTGAAGCATTCTCAACGGCAGCAATTATATCAACATGTAGAATTGATGTAACCCAGAATCTGTACTAGATATTGAAAATTTAATCACATCAGTTGTATGCTTACTTGCTGTGAGCAATCTGATGGAGTTCGATTCAAGGTTTATTCTCTAACAATCGAGATTTATCAAATTGAAATAGCGAGGTTATTTTGCAAGAGAGAGAGAGAGAGAGAGATAAAAGATAGGAAAAAATACATGGAGCAGCGATTCACCTTAACAGCACTTCTAACATATCGCAATTATAGAAGCGCTTATTCTACACTCTACTATCTGCTCACATTGGATTGATAATTTTGCCTAATTTTTCAAATTTTAATTTTATATATGTATTGTAATGCAAACATTTGATTTATGCATTGGAATGCATATATATATATATATATATATATATATATATATATATATATATATATATATGTATATATATATTTATATATATATATATATATATATATATATATATATATATATATATATATATATATATATATATATATATATATATATATATATATATATATATATATATACAAATATGCATTGCAATTCATATATTCAAAGTAAATTTTATAAATACATTGAAATGCATATATTTGATTTATTCTTATCAATGTATAAACCTGGCTCATGCATTCAAATGACTGGATAGATCGAATGTGGTTTTAGCATAAAATTTATGCTTTCTAGTATATTTGTTTTTCTCCGTGTAAGTTAAGCGTGTTTGCGCTGTCGAAAAGAGTATAATTATATTGCAAGTTTCACGAATTCCTAGACATTTGTGATGATTGTGCTTGCAGTGTATTTTTTTCGCACTCAGCTTTGCCCAAAAATTTGCATTGACAGTTCTGTTTGCATTTAGCGTGCATATGTATTTACATGACGTATTTATGATTATTGTTTGTTTACATGTGATACCAAACAAATCAACAGAACAGCACACAGAATGGCTTAAAACATTTTTTCGAACCAAATTCCGAACCTGCGAATAAAAAACGCTGTCAGAAATATCCGGCATCGGAGTCACAAAATAACCATTAGCCAACCACGTAGTCTGGTATGTGTTGCCTCGATTTCGAAATTGCCAGATCTGACCTTAGCTGTCGTTTCAACATGTCCACCACGTCCCCTCCCCCGTAATATCGCTTTTATTGTATCGTTAGAGCTTAACACAATGCAACATCTACGCCAGACCAACAGCAACAATATCGCATCGCCAATCTGCTGTTGAAAGCCAACATTAAAGATTCCTACTTCCCCATTCCTACCCGAATCATCGTAATCCCTAACCTCGACCAAGCCACGAGTTTTTCGGCTTTCCAAAACTAACCTAATAAGTAAGTTATTGTCTTTGTTGAAATGAAAAAAACCTCGGCTCCGTTATGCCTATGGCACTTGAGCCTCATAAATAAATAAGTAAGTTAAAAAAGGAAGCATTCTCCATCCTGTTGTAGCATATTGAAATATGATTATTAACATGCAACATGTGTGATTAGAAAAGTTCTCAAACAGAACAAGTTAGGTCTTAAACCAATATGCAACATGACACTTTTAGCTTGTTGTTGAATTTCTTCACAGTCTGTTGTTGAACTTCTCAGTTCAAAAACAGACCTCTTTTCAAATTTATTGCTGACCGTTGTTTGTCACACTGAGCACTTGAAAACATAACAGTGAAGGCAAAGGTTCAAATAAATAACCAATGCTCAGCAGGCGGATCGGCGCTTGCTTGTTCCAAATATTTTCATGTTATGATTATCCATCGTTTCCTTAACCGATCGCGGAACACACATGTCGTATGTACTTGCATGTGCTGTTAGGTACAATGTGAATAGTCAACTTGTAGCTGATTGGCTAATTGATATTTTACGAAGTAACTCCAGGCACCTCCCACAAAGACAATGTTGTGTAGAGTTAATTTTTGTATGTAGACTTAGGTTACCAAAAGTAAGATTGAAATAAATATAAGGATTCTTGTCTCAACATCCAACGTCAGAGGTCGTACTGTTAAATGGCGACCGTAAAATTCGGACGTGCAAAGTTCGGTGTCTGAAAATAGTTCTAAGTGTAGAAGTTCTGCTACAAAAGTGAATTAAGACAAAGCTTTTCTACCGTGAACAATTAAGTACGGAAAAGACTTGAGCATAATGGGCTGGTTTTCAGGTGATGAAATTGTCACCAGCAATAATAATGCACCACCAGCACCGCCAACAAGTGAAAAAACTAGCGTTGAACAAATTCTGATAACAGTCCCGGTGATGTTAATTGCATTCGTAATAGTTGCAACAATGATTGCAAAATTGTGCAACAGAATACTTAACCATAGAGTGTCAACTGTCGCTCGGCGTGAAGCGGAAATCAATATAATAAAGCTAGAACTGGAAATTGACCGATTAATCATAAAAACAATAATGAACAATAATGCAAAAGTGAATTAATCGTTACCGTAACAACTTAGAAAATGAGAAGAAAGTGAAATTAAGCGGTTTAGAGTCAATGATAACAAAACAAGTGATAACACGAGGCCACTTGCAACGTAGAATGAAAAAAAAAGGAGTGATAACACCCAGGACACTCTCTTCAACAAGTGATAACACGAGGCCACTTGCAACGGAGAAAGAAAAAGGAGTGATAACACAGAGGACACTCACATCAACGAGTGATAATACGAGCACACTCGCAACGGAGCAAGGAGTGATAACACCGAGGACACTCACATCATGTTTAGCAGATTGGTGAGCGGTATCCAAATTATTTTTTTCTTTATTCACTGATCAATATAAATATTCTTAAACGAATTAAGTAATGGGTGATGACCTCAGATTTAAAGTACAACAAATTTTATTAATTAATTCAAATTTTAAAAAATCCATATATAAGGTTTTTACAAAAAAATATTTAATTAGTAAAAAACAAGAACTAAACAATCTTTACATACAAGTAGAAATTCTATTAATTTCAAACGAGGAAGATTTATCAACTTCAGGAAAAGCTGAGTTAGGGCAAACAGTTAAAATAGCGTATAATAACGTTGTGGAAATAATTAATGAAAAATTAAGACATTTTGAACTACCAAAATTAAGATTTAAAAGAATTATAAATTTTGTGATAATTGCAAACAGATTTAAGTTAAAAATGGCTTTAGATGTGACAACAGCGTCAAAATAGGCACATTTAATACCATCTTACAATGGCAACCCTGAGGGTGCCAAGTCATTTATTAACGCCATAAATTTTGTTAACGATGTAACTACGGTAGCACAAAAACCAGGTGTTATTAAGCTGGCAATGACCAAGCTCACAGGCAAGGCTCGAGAATTATTTGCAGAAATCCCAGATAACTTGCAAATAATTATTACAAAAATTACGGAAAATTGCTTCGACAAAACCAGTGCTGACTTAATATTAAGCAGCCTTCAAAATACAAAATGCATCAAATCTGACATTCACAAATTCTCCAAGGAAGTGGAAGAATTATGCGAAAAATTAGTACGTGCTTACGTCAGGGAAGGAATTCCAACTGATGTTGCGAAAAAATTAGCACAAAAAGCCTCCGTAAAGGCAATAATAAATGAAGCACAAAACAATGAAACGAAAATGATGCCTAAAATAGCGAAATTCGATAACTTAAAAGAAGCAGTAAACATTTTTATTGAAAATGAGAACACTGCAAATGCATCTGCTGCAGTGTTCCAAGCAAGAGCAAACCGTAGGTTTGAAAACTCGTCAAGAAATTTCAGACCAAATAACTCCCGAGGAGGAGGATACTCAAATCGAAATCAAGCACATGATCGATCTCGATCTAACTACAATAATAATTACAATAACAGATCCTCAAATAGAAACTTTAATAATCAAAATAACAATCGTGGCAACAGATACAATCATTCCCGCAACAGAGGCAACAACCGTTATCAAAATCAAGGAAATCAATACAACAACGGATTTTCCCGCGTTTATACTACCAACGGTATGCCTATCCAAAATTTAATACATCAACAGCAGGTTGACCAGGTGACCAAGCTGCTTGTCGTTCAATTAATCCAAATCAAATCATACCTACGTACGCGCAAATCGTACAGGCTCAACCACCACCTCAACAGCAACAAAATTTTTTAGGTCAGCGTGTATGAACACCACAGACCAACCGACTATATTTACCATTAACATAAATGCGTCAAATTTCACAACAGCTGGAGTGCATATGGCAAACACAAAGTGTACTTTTATTATTGATTGTGGAGCTGACGTATCTCTTTTTAAAGTTGACAAAATAAATCCGATGCAAATAGTTGACACAGCAAATAAAACTCGGTTAACGGGTATAACGAATGGAACGGTTAGTACACTTGCAACAACAGTTACTGACCTATATTTCGATAATGGTTTGTCTATACGACATACTTTTCATTTGGTACCAAACACTTTTCCTATAGCCACTGATGGAATCTTAGGAAGAGATTTCTTGATGAATAACAAATGTATAATTGACTATGAAACTTGGCTCTTGCATTTTAACTTGGGAAATGTGCAAATTTCTATTCTAATTGAAGATACTATACATGATGGATTTACACTTCCTAACAGAAGTGAAGTTGTTAGAAAAATTTCAGATTTGAGAATTTGTGAAGATATGGTAGTGCTGTCACAAGAAATTCTACCTGGAGTATTTTGTGGAAACACAATCATATCTCCAAATATGCCTTTTATAAAATTTATAAATACAACAGACAGTCCAGTTCATGTTACGAACAATACATTCAAACCAATTTTAGAACCATTAAAAGACTACCCAAGTAACCACGACGCTGTAATAGCATGCATATATCGGGCATATGCATTACGTCTAGTGCATCATTGAAGTTAAATTAAAGCTGAAAAGGGCCCCACTAAGATCAAACAAATGCTATATCTTTTGTAATGCCATAAGACATTGCTAAAGTAGGATTATTGCATTGGTAATGCATCACTACATTCTTAAGCTAATCTAACGCTTCATTGCTTGACAACTGTTGAATTGATGCGATCCCGCATTACCGATGCTAATTTTGAGTTGAATAAGTGCAATAATATAATGCTTGTGGTTACTTGGGTATTGTGTCATGGCATTTACAAAAGATAATCAGAAAAAGGAAGATAGAATTCAAGAAATTTTAAGGGAATTGGATGTGAATAATTTACCATCAAAAGCAAGGTTGGATTTTATCAATTTAATTAAAAATTACGCAGATATTTTTTGCTTGACTTCAGAAAAACTGACAGTTAATAATTTTTACACACAGAATACATTTTTAAATGACAGTGTTCCTACTTACATTCCAAACTACAAAACTATTCATGCACAAGGTGAGGAAATACAGTCTCAGATAAGAAAAATGTTAAATGATAAAATTATTGAACCGTCCGTTTCTCCATATAATTCTCCGATTCTTCTTGTTCCCAAGAAAAGCGGAGATGGTGAGAAAAAATGGCGCTTAGTTGTTGATTTTAGACAACTAAACAAAAAGATTTTAGCTGACAAATTTCCTCTGCCAAGAATTGATACCATTTTGGATCAACTTGGTAGAGCGAAGTATTTCACGACACTAGATTTGATGTCCGGGTTCCATCAAATCGCTTTAGATAGGGAATCCAGAAAATTTACTGCGTTTTCAACGCAGTCTGGGCATTACCAATTTGCGCGATTACCGTTTGGACTGAATATAAGTCCAAATAGTTTTCAGCGCATGATGACAATAGCTATGGCTGGATTGTCACCTGAAGTTGCTTTTGTATATATCGATGATATTGTAGTCATCGGTTGTTCGATAAAACACCATTTATCAAATTCAACAAAGGTTTTTGATCGTTTAAGACAATATAATCTTAAACTTAATGTACAGAAATTCAAATTTTTCCGCTCTGAAGTAACTTACTTAGGGCATAATATAACTGACAAAGGCATTTTGCCTGATAGTTCGAAGTTTGAAGCTATAAAAAATTACCCAACACCTAAAAATGCAGACGAAGTACGACGATTTGTCGCGTTCTGTAATTATTATAGAAAATTCGTTCCTCATTTTGCATCAATTGCACATCCGTTAAACCAACTTTTAAATAAAAAGGCACAGTTTATTTGGACTACAGATTGTCAATCAGCATTTGACAATTTAAGAAAGTATTTGATGTGTCCGACTATACTTCAGTACCCTGATTTTTCAAAGGAGTTTATCCTTACGACAGACGCTTCCGACGTTGGATGCGGAGCAGTCTTGTCACAAATATCTGAAGGAAACGACCTACCGATAGCTTTCGCTAGTAAAAGTTTCACACAAGGCGAAAAGAATAAAGCGGTCATACTTAAAGAGTTAACAGCCATACATTGGGCTATTGATTACTTCAAAGCTTATTTGTATGGTCGTAAATTTAAAGTTAGAACTGACCACAGACCTCTTGTTTTTTTGTTCGGAATGAAGAATCCGACTTCCAAATTAACAAGGATGCGTCTGGACTTAGAAGAATATGACTTTGTAGTCGAATACATAAAAGGTAAGAATAATACAGGAGCTGATGCATTGTCACGAATAGTGATAACATCAGATGAATTAAAAAGTGATAATATACTTGTGGTCAATACAAGATCAATAACCCAAAAACAACGAAATATCAGACAACAGGATGGTAATATCCCAAATAACACCTTATCAGAACAAAGTCAGGAGCTTGATCACCTTCCGACTTATGTTATTCCGGGTGCAGTTGAAAACCGGAATATAGCAGTCGCGCCAATCGATTTTACTCCCGTTCTATGAATTTAAACAGTGGCGCATCTAGTGCGCTGTATAGCGCATCAGATGCGCCATACAGCGCACTAGATGCGCCATTGTTTGGACTTATGGAACGGGAGTAAAATCGATTGGCGCGACTGCTATATTCCGGTTTTCAACTGCACCAGGAATACTGAAAATCCGTCTGAAACTAATAAATTATGGAAACTTCAAGTTTTCATCAAAGACCAAATATGGACGTTTATGTTAAAGAAAAATAAGAAAGAGAACATTGTAGCGCAAATACAACAAAGAACAGAAAATGGAAGTCAAATTTTTGAATTTGCTCTTTCAATAATTGAGAAACATGTATTGCGCTTTTTGCACCTCATAAGAATAGTGTGAGAATTTTTTTGTCACAGTGATTTTTTTATCACACTCAACATTGCCCCAAAATTTACATTTACTGTTGTTTGAGTTAGCGTGCACACTGCTCGGCGAAATCGGCGCTAACATTTGAAAAGGGCGAAACTAGCATTTATGTCATCCTGAGAAAAACTCAATCGAAGATTCTAAAACGAAAATATAAAATTATTTAAAATTAGAAAGCAATTACGGTCTTATTTTAATGCAATGCCGCTTGTGAGGAACCTTTCTCGTCAATAAGTACCCAAGTAACCATGAGGCTGTAATAGCATGCATATATAGGGCATATGCATTACGTCTAGTGTATCATTGAAGTTGGATTAAAGCTGAAAAGGGCCCCACTAAAATCGATCTAAAGCTATACCTATTGTAATGCCATAAGACATTGCTAAAGTAGCATTATTGCATTGGTAATGCATCACTACATTCTTAAGCTAATCTAACGCTTCATTACTTGACAACTGTTGAATTGATGCGATCCCGCATTACCGATGTCGATTTTGGGTTGAATAAGTGTAATAATATAATGCTTGTGGTTACTTGGGTAGTAATTAAGCATTTATCTATCCGTTTTTGTATATAAAAAACAAAAAAAACTAATTCCGCCTTTGATTTTTTCAAATTTTGATTAAGCCCTTTCGGTTTGGTACCTTTTGTTTGACAACTGTCAAATTGGCCCCACACGCTCGTTCAGATCTACTTTAAATAGAGTAACTTTCACTCAGTTTCGTATTTCTATGCTAAATGTCAAAAACTGAGTAACTTGATATAAGGAAACTCAGTAAATGCTACTCTGATTGTAAAAGCGCTGTATTTATAAAAATAGAGTAACTACAATGAAGCTGTCAAAAACGAAAAACGTGGTTCAGTCGATCAAATTTTCAAGATGAGACGGCTGTATGTTGTAATCAAAAATCATTCTGACGTCGAAGTGCCGAATTGAATTCATGAATTACAATCAATCCAGAAAATAACAAATTTAAAGTATTTCGACACTTCCGTTTCGACTGGACAGTTGCCGGAACAGTCAACAATTTGAATAAAATAAATTAAAAAATACAATTGGATACTTAATAATGTTTACTCAAATTCTGACAAGGGACCTAGTTAATCAGAATTGAGTAACTTTATACCCAAGTAACCACAAGCATTATATCATAACACTAATTCGACCGACTATCAGCAACAGTAATACCATATCACATTTTTTCAACAACTCCCATGCTATGTAGCATTACCTATACATAAAACATGTTATGATGCATTACTATATTTCTACAAACAGCTTAACGTTAAATACGCATTAAATGATCCATTAATGCATTGTCTCAATAAATGCTTCATTGCTAGCTAAAAAGTAGCATTGGTGCAATATCATCTGGATGACGTTTTCCAATTTCACTTTGGAAAAGAAAAACATATCACCTTCATTCTCCTTAACCAGAAAGTTTGATTCTTAAAATTTCAGCAAAAAGTATGGATGCATTATGGGGAGCCGCGGGTTTTTCTGGTTGTTTATTTTCAGAGGACGGAGCTGTTTTTTCAATCTTTATTCTCATATTTATCTTTTCATTAATGATCCAGTTTCAACCTGCACCGGGCATCAAAATTGTGTCGGCTTGTTGTGTGATGAACGGCGGTGGGTATGATTTCATTTGTAGCTCGTATCGGGTTGAGGTTTGCACTGATTAAAGGTTAGGGTATCGCAGTCTCAATGGCGTGTTTAGCAAGAAAAATCTAAAAATAGCTGCATGAAATATGTTTTTATAGAACGACAAAGAGGGTATGTTTGGGGTGTGCTTCCTTAATATTATGCAGTTGTCTTATATAATTCCATTGCTCTTATGGCTAAGAGCGTTAACACAACCGGCATTCATCGACCAGTCGTGAGAAGCCTTGGTTCGAATCTCGATGTAGGAAACACATTTGAGCTTATTAAAAATATATCCCATCATTGTTACGCGCAGATGCCATAAAATAAAATAAAATAATATCCCCACAATAAAACGTAACATAAAAATGAATTCATCTAGAAGAAAATTAAATATTTTTTCGATGTTTCTTTTCCAAAATACCCCAAGCTCTATATATGCTTTTTAAAATGCAATAAAACATTTCAGTAGAAGCAGTAATTCAACTGCTGAAAAAGTAACTATGCCCTAAATATACTTATATTCGGGCTTCAATAAAGCATGTGCGCTAGCTTTAATTTGACAGGAGTGGGGCCCTTTTCGACTTTAGTTCTACTTTAAGGACGCAAGTAAGATTAGATTGCTCTATACCAAAAACTTATATCGTAATATAATGCATAATTGATGTATCTATATAGAGCTTCATGGTTACTTGGGTAGCTACTCTAATTAGAGTAGTTCCAGTTTTAACAAAACTGAGTCGTTTTATAATCAGATTTTTAAAAATACAAACAAAAGTGAATGAGTAATGTTTACTCTAATTTCGACAGGTGACCTAGTTAATCAAAATTGAGTAACCCTTCAATTACTCTAATTAGGGTAGTTCCACTTTTAACGAAACTGAGTCGTTTTCTACTCAGTTTTGAGTAATTAAAAACGAGCGTGTAAGGATGATTTGACATTTCACCGAGCAGTGTGAACCAAGGTGAATTTAATACTTCAGGTGGTCTCAATACTGTATATGAGAATTTCAGCCATGTTTAAACGCAGACTAATACAGTCCATATCAAATAAAATACTGGTCTGGCAGACTGAAGCTGTCTCCTTTACACTTATGCAATAGTGCTTGTGATGTCAAACTCGCAGTTCCATTATAAAACAAACGAGTAAAGGAGAAGATTAGTTTCACACTGCCAGGCCTGTGTTCTATGCCATGGGATATGATGCGTCAGGCTGCACGGTTTGTTTACCAATATTTCCGGGGGGAAAGTGCACGTGCTAATGTTGGTAAACAAAACGTTTAGCCAAAACCGTTTACATTCATTTAGAACTCTTCACTCTTAGGCAAAATTGCAATAAACAGCTGTCATTATGTGCGTAATACACTATTGAGTGTTCCTTACTCTTTCGCTCCACTTCTATGGAAGAATCCAGGTTGAAAAAAGAAGAAGACACCGAATGGTGATAAATCTGACAGCTCCCATGTTAAAGTGTAGGACGAACATTTTAAAATGCTTATAAAAAATTCAAATGAAATTCTAATTAGAAGCGGTTTGTTGTATGATGTAAGAAAAATCCATTACTACTCAATAAAGACATTTTCAGCGAAATAAAAAATAAATCAAAATAATGCCCTTTTTTTGCAGTTTAGGATTTTTCTTACATCATACAACAAACCGCTTTTAATTAAAATTTCATTTGAATTTATTAGAAGCATTTTAAAACGCTCGTTCTATACTAAAACATGAGAGCTGTCAAATTTATCACCATTCAGTGTCTTCTTCTTTTTCAACTTGGATTCTTCTATATCTCATTTGATACCCTGCTACTCCACCAGTCTTCCCATAAAACTGAAGAAAATAGACCACCTGAAGTATTAAATTCACCTTGGTGTGCACGCTAACTCACACGCTAAGACAAGAAAACGGAAACTTCGGTAAAAAATACCGAAAATCACACAAAAGTGCACATACTGAAATTATCGGTAAACATGGATTACCGAAATTTCGGTATTGCTGGAAAACCGGGAGAAACATTAATAATTACTTATTTTTGAACGGTATTTTTTACCGAAACTGCTAGCAGCTCAATGAGAGAATTTTTTAACCAAATTTAGGTAAAATATAACGATAAAATCTGTAAATCCACTTTACTGAAACATTAAGTAAAATCAAACGTTTTGTTTCGGTAAATTATACCGATACTTTAGGTTTTGCTACCAAAACCTAATTTTCGGTAAAATGAAAACCGTATTTTCGGTAATCTTATCTTAGCGTGCAAACAACAGTAAATGTAAATTTTGGGGCAATGTTGAGTGTGATAAAAAATCACTGTGACAAAAAAATTCTCACACTACTCTTATGAGGTGCAAAAAGCGCAATAAGTACTCTGAGAAAAATTTCATAGTTGGACCGACAATTAAATAATGGTCAGATGACTATCGCATATAATGGTTTCAATAACCATGAAAATGGTCGAATTTACCACGTTCATGGCAATTTTGACTATGATCATGGTATCAAGGACTATTCCAACATTATGGAAAATGTTGCATCAACTATTTTTATTGGCAGTTTTGACCATGATCATAGTCGGTTAAAAATCACTATACTGCAATAGTCATCCTAACCCCCAATAAAGGTAAAATTGACCATCAAATTCCTCTCTGTGATAAGTATAACGCTCATCCGGATTTACCCAAAATTGAGTAAAGGTAACCCAAAATCACAAAAATTGGAACTACTCAAAATTGGGTAACCGGGTCTCAACCCAAATTTGAGTAAGCCCTCAATTTATATGATATTGGGTTAGTTGTACCCATTATTATAAAATTTAGTTTTTATGGAAATTGAGTAAAATATTAAAAAAAAAATACCCCAGGCAGCAATATTTTGGCTTTTTCTCTTTTATTCTTTTGAAAAAAAGTTTGTCAACCTTGCAGTTTTAAGATTTTATTCACGCAAAAAAAATCACAAAAATTCTGCCTAAAAAACAATACAGCGAGCAAGTTGACCGAATAGTAGCCCAATCCCTGAACGGCACCAATCAGCGAAATCAACAAAGGGCAGCTCTCCTCCCTCAGTTGATCCTCGTCGACACTCATCATATTGTTCAGAACACAGTGCTGGTCACGTATTTCTTGGCCTTTAGTACGATTAGGTCGAAAAAGCCCTGCTGGAAGTGGATGGTTTGTTTTCGCTGCTGGAACAAATCGAATTTTGTGGATGGTTATTATAAAATAGAACAAAAATTATATACACAGCAAAAAAAAAAAGTAATATACATCAACGTAATTGATGCTAACGTATTAAAAACTGATGTAATCGAGAAAATACGATGCACAATAACATCCATTTGATGGAATATTACATCGCTCTTCAAATTACATCCGAATAAAATTATTAGTGGCACGAATGTTATAACCACATATCAAAACCATAAATATTACACAAAAACCAATGCACATAAAGGACTCCGCAAAAAATGTTAAATATTACACGATTTTGATGCTTTATCGCATTTAGCTGTTATGTAAAATTAAATCTTGCAACAATGCCAAACTTTTTGTGGCACAGACCTGTTGATCCATATTAATTCGACAAAAAGTTTTCATAAGGGCCAATGTCGCAAACGTAAACAATGACTTTTTCCGCAAATTTCTCGAGAATGCTAACTTAATCATAGTGAATTATGACGATGAATGTACAGAACAGGAGTTCCCCTTTATAATAGAAGTGGTAGTTTACTTGAGCGAGTTAGCATTTTCAAGAAATTCGCAAAAGAAGCCATTGTTTACGTTTGCGACATTGGCCTTATGAAAACTCCATGTCGAATTACTGCCAGACTTGTTCTTTTCTTTTTTCATCTTCCTAAACTATTTTTTTATCAAAACAAAATCAACCGCCACGGTCATGGACAGATACGTCCGATCTTGTTAGTCACTACTGAAGATCAAAATTCAAAGTAAACACCCAAAGCGTCCACATAACATTAAAAAAATCATATGTCTAACTTGTTCCTTTCCCTTATTTCCAGGAAATGCGACGCCGCCGCAATAAAGTGACTGTTGAACTACGCAAGAACAAACGCGAAGAAACCATCCTCAAGCGTTGTAACGTCCCGCAGACAACAGCCGAATCGGCAGACGAAGACGACTACACTTCACCGTCCAATTTGCGCAAACTGGTAGAGAAGGCCGGAAGCAGCGCCGACAAAGACGGCAGCGGTACAGGCGGCACGTCGTTTGCTATCCTCGGATCGAAATCCTCCGATCGATTCCTTGATACAGAGTGAAATTCTTCCGATCCTGGTTGGTTGCCTCGCGTGACGATAATCAGTTGCTCCAGTTCGAAGCGGCTAGGCGTTAACAAACATTGCATCGGGAACATCGGCACAGACCAATCAGGTTGTACGGGCTGGAGCAGTTCCGCTGTTCTTGCGCCTGCTCGGATCCCCGCTGCAAAAGTGTGCGAGCAAGTTGTCTGGGCCCTGGGTAACATCATAGGCGATGGCCCCTGCCTACGCGACTACGTCATCAAGCTGGGCGTTGCTCATCCTCTGCTGTCGTTCATCAAGCCGGAAATTCCAATACCTTTTCTGCGCAATGTCACATGGGTTATCGTGAACCTGTGTCGTAACAAGGACCCACCGCCACCGGTTGATACGATTTTGGAAATCTTGCCAGCGTTGACCATGCTGATCCATCATACCGATATTAACATCCTAGTAGACACCGTGTGGGCCCTGAGCTATCTCACCGACGGAGGCAACGAACAGATTCAGCTGGTGATCGACAGTGGTGTGGTACCGAAATTGATTCCCCTGCTATCACACGTCGAAGTTAAAGTGCAGAAGGCAGCCCTGCGCGCAGTTGGTAATATTGTCACCGGTTCAGATGACCAGACACAGGTTGTCCTGAACTGCGATGCCCCAGGATAAAATCCGCAAGGAAACTGTGTGGTTCCTGTCAAATATTACCACTGGCAATCAGACACAGGTGCAAGCCGTCATCGACGCTGGACTGTTGCTCAAGATAATCGAAAACTTAAGCAAAGGCGAATTCCAGACGCAAAGGAAGCTGCCTGGGCGATCAGCAACCTCACCATCAGTGGCAACCGGGAGCAGGTGGCGCGACTCATCCTAGACGGTGCCATCCCTCCGTTCTGAGATCTGCTGACCTGCAAGAATACGCAAGTCATCAATGTGAGTTTGTTGATTGATAGTGTGACTGAATGGTTAGGATTTATTTCTTTTTTGTTTTATCCCAAATAGGTCATCTTGGCCTTCATGCCTTCATTTTGGATTATTGTTATTTCCGGAAGTTTTTTTTAAATTTCCAATCTAAATTTTAATAATAAAACGATCCTTGTGTTTTAATTGCCGCTGTACAAATTTTTTTACATCGAATAATATCCGAAAATTACGTTTTTACTAAATTTTACATTGCTCCCTTTACGTCACGACTATGTTGTACGTCGCGATGATTCACATTGTCTCGATGAGTTACGTTGCTTCGTTTACATCGACCAAATTACATCGATAAGCTGTGCATCATTTTATTGTGTACATCGAGACCACCTAACATTACACAATCGATGGAATGACCTATGTGCATCTGATTCTGTGTAATATTCAACAACTCGTTTTGCTGTGTACCTTTCAATTGTATACCTTACAATTGTACGTTTCAGAATCCTCTGCCGGTGCAATCTGCTCCATTACTGAAAGGTCCTTTTTTCAATTTGTATTTATTAAACCTTACCACACACTTTAGAAAAATGGCGACTGACGCTGCCAGGTATTCACTATAGTCTAACAGCGTAATTAAGGATTGAACAATATTTATGAAGAACCGAGTAAGATTCACCCACTTTCATAAATCGCCTTACCCATGGTTTGACCACAGCCATTCAAGCTTGAATCTCGACTTGTGTAAATTTCCGCAACCGTCAATTTGAAAGGAATCGCCAAATGTCACTAAGCATTTAGCAAAAAGCAAATCTGTCAGTTTTGTAGACGCTATGTGGCATATAATTGCACGTCAAAACATCGTGTCAATATCGGGTGGCATGTGGCGAACGACCGAGTCATATTTTGACATGCTAGCAGATGCCGCAACTTCACGACATCAGTGGGCACCTCGACCAAGTGAACTACGTAGCGTTAGTGAAGCAACAGTTGCTTACGCTAGCGCTTGCTATCGATTTGAAAATTTACACAAAGTTATCGATTAATTTTGCTCTTGCTTAAACGTCTGTCTGTGGTTTGACATTTCAGTCTATTTTATGACAATGGGTACAAGTTACTCAATTTTGGGTGAATCCGAATGAGCGTGCACCTCAAATAAACGTCAAAGATAGCTCTTGTTTATTGGACTATCATCGAGGGAACAAGTTTTTTTTTTTGATACAACATGGCGGCACGTTGTCCGGTCTATTACTTGAGTGTCTATATCACCGACGACACCGAGAACTCCACTTCACTTCACTGCTCCACTTCGCTTTACTCCACTTTCCTAAATACTTAAAAGTGGCGACGAGGATATTTTGGACGACGGTTTTTTTTTAGTAAAGGTAAGCTTAAAAGTTTCTGTGGGAAACATTTCTGTCAGCATTTAAGTGAGCGTAGACGTTTCTACGTTTCTTATGCGGCAGTGCGACATTATTTTTTTTTACCTTTGTGTTTCTGCACTAAGGACGGGAAAATTGTAAAGTGAGTAGAAAAGTGAATGGTGGAAATACTAACAGTATTAATTGTGTGCTTGGTTTTTGTGTCTGAACAAAAGGTGTACTTGGTGGTCACCACCATTTTGTTGTTGATTTTTTTTTTTGTGTACAAGTGTTTAAGAATTAAATTTGTGTTTGAAAGAAACGGGTTTTGCATTGTGCTAATTCTTTCTTTTATTCTATTTATTTAGTTTAATTACACTGGCTCGCACCAGCTACACTGGGAGTCAAGAAATCGTGGCGGTAGAGGCGTAATTTATTGCCTACTGGATACGTTGTACACCGGAAAGCCGAACGGAGAAAATTTCAGTGGTACGAGAGAAGGACATTTGCGTCACTCGCGTGCTGGAAGTGAACGAGACGTTCCGAAACGCTAATTACCGGTACCAATCCCGCGCTGGTGGCTGTAAGTGACGCTGATGTTCAGGCTGAAAATAGGGTGAGTCATTTAAAGTTTTCTTTAAATTCTTTTGTTTCGGGTTTAACAGTGCCAAATTGCTTTCTTTTGTTTTTCAATTTATCTCTTGTTAATAGAAATTTTTAAAACAATACCTGATTGTGTTAAGATCTGAAACTGATCAGATTACGAACAATGTCGTTATCTTTTACAACAACGATAGTGCCTTTCCGTAAAAGAACTTCTTTTACGCATTGGGTAGAGAGATTGGAGTTTTTCTTTCTCGCAAATAAGATTGTAGAAGTTGATCGGAAATCTCACTTTGAGTGGTCCGTTAATTTATACTGAGTTGCGGAAATTATTTCCGACCGGGGATTTACTTGATATTTCATTTAATGATATGGTTGAAAAGCTTAAAGCAAGATTGGACAAAACTGCTTCTGGCGTATGCCAAAGAATTAATTTCAATCAACGTGTTCAGGATTTGGATGAATCTGTTGAAGATTTTCTGCTTGCTTTGAAAATTCAGGCAAAGCTTTGTGCATTGGGGAATTTAAAGACACTGCGATAAGAGATAGGTTGCTTGCAGGTTTGAAAGATGTTGCTTTGAAACAACGTATTTTAAGTGATCCAGATCAAACTTTAGAGACTGCGGAAAAAATAATTCAGACCTGGGAAGCTGCAAAAAGCAATGTACAAACTCTCTCTGCAAATATTGGTTCTAATGTTCATCGTATTGCCGCAATGGGCAATGGGGCTCCTGCTTTTCATAGGTTGGCACTACCGTATAATAAAACAAGATATGACAATCCTTATTATAAAAACGAAAGGAATCGTGGGTCGGTGAAAAACAGATTAGGTTTTCAATCGCAACGTATAGATCGGAATAATGGCTATCAAAATCGAAACAACGGATTTAGGAATAATTTTCAAAAACCTAGGTCTGCGGATTGGAAACGACGTTATGAGGGAGATCATTTCGTTTCCGATTCACGTTTTTGTGATTTCTGTAAGATGAAAGGTCATTTGAAAAGAAAGTGCTACAAACTGAAGAATGCGCAAGGATTCCGTACAATTGCTGGAGCAGATAAAGCCTCCGGAACTAATGTACCGAATGTATCTGAGCTGTTGAACCGGATGACGACCCCGGATTCGGAGGAGAGTGACGATTCTGATTCAGGTGATTTTCAATGTATGAATGTGGTGTCTCTCAATAAAATAAGTGAACCTTGTCTTGTAAATGTTCATATTGAGGATGAATTTGTGGAAATGGAGGTTGACTGTGGTTCCTCTGTTTCTGTTATGAGTAAAACACAGTATTTTTCGCTTTTCAATAATCCTTTGTTTGAGTCTGCTAAAAATTTAGTGGTGGTAGATGGAGCGAAACTACAAATAGTTGGTGAAACAGATGTTACAGTGAATTTCAAAGAAAAAACAGAAAACTTGAAGCTTTTGGTGTTAAATTGTGAAAATAAGTTTTATCCTCTGTTGGGACGATCATGGCTAGATGTATTTATTCCTGGTGCAGTTGAAAACCGGAATATAGCAGTCGCGCCAATCGATTTTACTCCAGTTCAATAAGTCCAAACAATGGCGAATCTAGTGCGCTGTATAGCGCATCAGATGCGCCATACAGCGCACTAGATGCGCCATAGTTTGGACTTATGGAACTGGAGTAAAATCGATTGGCGCGACTGCTATATTCCGGTTTTCAACTGCACCCGGAATAATCCTAGCTGGAGAAATTACTTTTGTGACTCTTTAAAAATAAACAACATTTTAGGGAATGAAAATAATACCTTAGTTTGTAAACTTAAACAAAAGTATAAGCATGTATTTTCTAAGGATTTGAGTTCACCGATTAATGGTTTTATGGCAGAACTGGTTTTGAAATCGGACAGACCGATTTTCAAGAAAGCTTATAATGTTCCTTATCGTTTGAGGGATAAAGTGATTGCCTACTTAGATAAGCTAGAACAAGAGAATGTTATCACGCCAGTACAGACAAGTGAGTGGGCGTCTCCAATTGTAGTAGTTCCACAGAAAAATAATGATACCCGACTGGTAATCGATTGCAAGGTTTCGGTTAATAAGGTAATTGTTCCCAATAGCTATCCATTACCTACAGCTCAAGATTTGTTTGCTGGATTGGCGGGTTGTAAAATTTTTTGTGCTTTGGATTTAGAGGGCGCATACACCCAGCTATCTTTATCTGAAAATTCAAGCAAGTTCATGGTGAAAAATACCATTAAAGGTTTATTTACTTACAACAGATTACCACAGGGGCTTCCTCTAGTGCTTCCATTTTCCAGCAGGTAATGGATCAAGTTTTAAAAGGTTTAGATTTCTTTTATGTATGGTGTTGTAAAAGCTTGTTAGAACTAAATGTAAAAAAATGTAATCTTATAACTTATAGTCGAAAAAATATTTCAACACATTAAGTAATAATAGGAGATAAGAACATTATTGTAGTCTACGATTGATTTTAATTCATTAAAACTACTTTAAAGAATAGTTACAATTTGCTTACATACCTACAAACTCTTCGATGCCTGCCGCGGATAATCCAAACGATTTCAATAATTCTACAACTTCTTCGTCAACATAAAACTCTTCAACCAGGTCGTCGTCCAAGTCAACCGAGTGATCTGCCGCCGCCATGATTTTTTTTCCTTCGCTTTGTCGTTGAGTGCGGATGGCAGCCACGAGGCTCAGTAGAGTGATTCAACGATAAACACGGATTCAAATAATGACATGTATGCTTGATTTAAGCATTTAATGGTTGATGTTCAATAATGTTGATTCAAATGAAATATATGCTTGATATAAACATCAAATCATTTTCAAACAACCATTTAAATTAACTATGTCAAGAACATCTTCGAAGCTTGGGATAACTATGGCAAAAGTTATATCAATCATGCATCATTTCTGTCCGTGAAATTGCATTTGATGAAAGTAAACAGGCATTACTGGACGCTAATATTTTGGAGTTTTACGACCCGCATAAACCAATAGCAGTAGTATCTGATGCATCTAGTTATGGTTTAGGAGGAGTGATTGCACATATTATTGACGACGTTGAAAAACCGATTTGTTTTACGTCATTTTCGTTAAACACGGCCCAAAAGAACTACCCAATTCTTCATCTGGAAGCTTAAGCTTTAGTTTCTGCCATTAAAAAGTTCCACAAATTCCTCAATGGTTAATTTTTTTACGTGTTTACTGACCATAAACCATTAGTAGGTATATTTGGCAAGGAAGGAAAGCATGCCATTTATGTTACAAGATAGCAACGATATATTTTAGAACTTTCAATATATGATTTTGAAATCAAATACAGGCCATCTTCACAAATGGGTAATGCGGACTTTTGTTCCAGATTCCCTTCAGAGCAGTTAGTGCCTAGTGAGTATGATAAAAATATTGTAAACAGTTTAAATTATGGAATCGAATTGCCAGTGGACTACAAACAAATAGCAAATGAGACAAAGAATGATACGTTTTTGCAACATATTATTACTTACATCAACTGTGGTTGGCCGGAACGCATTGACAAGCGTTTTGTGAACATTTTTTCTAATCGTCTTGATTTAGAAATTGTTGATGAATGTTTGATGTACCAGGACAGGGTAATTATACCGCAATCAATGCAGCAGGTACTTTTGAAATTATTACATGCCAACCACGGTGGTGTTGTAAAAATGAAACAGTTAGCCAGACGATATGTATACTGGTTTGGTATAAATACAGATATTGAGAATTTTGTAGGTCATTGTGATGCTTGCAATGGAATGCCGATAGTACCAAAATCAAAAATAAAGTCTCACTGGGTTCCAACAACAAGACCTTTTAGTAGAGTATACACATTAAGGGGGAAGAGCTGTTATATACCCTCAAAATGAGTAGTTGAAATTTAAACTATTTTATACCCTAAAACTGAGTAGTTATAATTAAGATGTATATACCCTAAAAGTGGGTAATTTAAGTTAAGCGTGTTTGCGCTGTCGAAAAAGAGGAAAACACGCTCATTCGGATATACTCAAAATTGATTTACTTGTACCCATTTTCATAAAATCGGCGCTAACATTTGAAAAGGGCGAAACTAGCATTTATGTCATCCTGAGAAAAACTCAATCGAAGATTCTGAAACGAAAATATAAAATTATTTAAAATTAGAAAGCAATTACGGTCTTATTTTAATGCAATGCCGCTTGTGAGGAACCTTTCTCGTCAATAAGTAGTAATTAAGCATTTATCTATCCGTTTTTGTATATAAAAAACAAAAAAAACTAATTCCGCCTTTGATTTTTTCAAATTTTGATTAAGCCCTTTCGGTTTGGTACCTTTTGTTTGACAAACTGTCAAATTGGCCCCACTGATGTTGCCTTATTGTCATTTGATTTCTAATTACGCCCTTCTGCACCGGTAACAGTACATCTCATCTGGAACAGAAATGTGAATAATAATCCTGTTACCAACTATTTGATTATAGCTAAAATTGTCTTGTTTTATTTGCAGCGCAGTTAATCGAGTTAAATGGATATAACTTCTGTTTACAGCATAAGACACCTTAGCCTGAATGATAAGGTAAGTTTTTGTTTGTTACATCCTCTTTCCACATTCTACAACCGACAAAATTATGCCTTTCTAGTGTCTGTGAATTAAAATTCAAATGACTCATCATCATTGTGCGATAGCAGAAGAGTTCAAGCCTGCAATCAAGGATTCAACCAGATTAAGTTGGTAAGTGTAGCCGTATTGGCTAGGATTACTTTAACTCATCCAATTTGGTCAATAACATTAAAAATGGAAGGAAAACGGTATTCGAAGGATACCAGGCAGCAAGAACATTTTTTCAGGACCATTCCCTGGATGCCATTCAGGCCAAATAAATGTAAATATTTCCACGACTGGTAATATCTCATCGTCGAATCAAAAAATCAATAGCAACACAAAAAGCTGAAATAAACTAATATGAACCAATGAATAACAACAGTAAGAAACAAGATTTAGTTTTTATTTAACGTCATGTTGATAAAGAAGTTGATTAATGATTTTATTTTCTGGATATTCCGAATCTCTCTTCGGACAACATGTTCTTCTCTACGAACGAAGCTGGAGCATCTAAAATTCTATAATAAAAATCGCAAGCAATTATAGATGAGTATTACGTACGGTGCTATATTCTTAAGAGTCACCCACAATTGATACTTTGCGGATGCGTTGACGTAAATTTGACAGAAAACCTATGGGAAAACTGTCAAATTCACGCAAACGCATCCGCAATGTATCGATTGTGGGCCAGCCATTAGTACCCTGAGTCTGTTGAAATAAATAAAATAAGAGTTTCCAAAGAATTATGGATACAATTTATTCTCTAAAGTAAAAAACAGCAATTTTACGGCAAAAATTAATGAAAATACGAAAAAGTTTTTTTGCCTCAAGGCAAATCCGTCAGTCAGTTTCGCCCTTCCGCTGACCCATAGAATGAAGGGCGTAACAAAGCTCATAACAGTTATCAAAATAAAATCAATTACGCCTTTTTGTTATTGTTAAAAGTATGATGATAAAATATAGTTTACATAAGATTTGGAGAAAATTTGTTATAAAATAGGGCGCTGGCAGTCCACTCTAATGCATAACTCAATTTGTTTATATTTGTCAGTTTCGCCCCTTTGAAATGTTGGCGCCGAAATAGACTGATATGTCAAACCATGGGTATGGCGATTTATGAAAGTGGGTAAATCTTACTCGGTTCTTCATAAATATGGTTCAATCCTTAATTAAGCTGTTAGTCTATAGTGAACACCTGGCAGCGTCAGTCGCCATTTTTCTAAAGTGAGGGGTAAAATTTAAAAATATAAATTGAAAAAAGGACCACTCAGCTAATGGAGCAGATTGCACCGGCAGGGGATACGGAAACGTACGGCAAATAGAAAGGTATTAGAATTTTTGTTCTATTTTATAATAATCATCCAATATAATCAATTCTCAAAATTGTCGATTTGTTCGATCAGCGAAAGCTAACCAACCACTTCTTGCAGTGCTTTTTCGAGCTAATCGTACTTACGGCCAAGAAATTCCTAGAATGCGTTACCAGAGCGCACCAGCACTGTGCTCTGGACACCATGATGAGTGTTGACGAGGACCAACTGCTGGAGGAGAGCTGCCCTTCGTTGATTTCGCTGATTGGTGCCGTGCTACTATTCGGTCAACTTGCTCGCTATATTTTTTTAGGCGGAATTTTTGTGATTTTTTTGTGTGAATAAAATATGAAAACTACACAGTTGACAAACTTTTTTCCAAAAGAATAAAAGAGAAAAAGCCTTAATATTGCTGCCTGGGGTATTTTTTATTTCAATATTTTACCCAATTTCCACAAAAATTAAATTTTATAATACTGGGTAGAACCAACCCAAAATCATATAAATTGAGGGTTTACTCAAATTTGGGTTGAGACTCGTTTACCCAATTTTGAGTAGTTCCAATTTTTATGAATTTGGATTATCTTTACTCAATTTTGGGTAAATCCGGATGAGCGTGAACGTCATTATGATTAAAATACCTCAAATAAACGTCAGAGATAGCTCTTGTTTATTGGACTATCATCGAGGGAACAAGTTTTTTTTTATAACCCTCACCGACGACTCCGAGGACTCCACTTCACTTCACTGCTCCACTTCGCTTTACTCCACTTTCCTCAATACTTAAAAAACACAAGGTGGCAGAGTGACTTTCCCCCTGATAAATACCCATTTTATGACAAAGACTGCTTTTACACATTTATGGGTAAATCAAGTTTATCCATTAAATGGGGAGAGGCACTTCTAGCGAAAATGGGTGTTTTTTTTACCCATTAATGGGTTTTTTCAAACGACCGTGTAGGGCATATGTATTACGTCTAGTGCATCATTGAAGTTGGTTTAAAGCTGAAAAGGGCCCACTCGAACAAATGCTATATCTTTTGTAATGCCATAAGACATTGCTAATATAGCATTATTGCATAGGTAATGCATCACTACATTCCTAAGCTAATCCAATGCTTCATTACTTGACAAATGTACACGCAAAAAAAAGTCGCAGTAGAAACTACCATTTCGAGAGTTAAATTAAGCGCAATCACCAACAATTTTCAGCTGACTAAAAATGCGTTTGATTTTACCATGCCTGCGATAAGATCAACCATGTTGCGGTTGATATCAATATGAGGTCTGTCAAATATACCAGAAACGTTGAAGGTTTTACTATAAACGTAGTAAATTTGACTGAAATTTCATGGTAGTTTTAAAGATAGGCATAGTCGGTTGAAATGGTAGTTTTTACTACAAGATTTTTTCCTGTGTAGAATTGATGCGATCTCGTATTACCGATGTTGATTGTGGGTTGAATAAGTGCAATTGAAGTTGGTTTAAAGCTGAAAAGGGCCCACTCGAACAAATGCTATATCTTTTGTAATGCCATAAGACATTGCTAATATAGCATTATTGCAAAGGTAATGCATCACTACATTCCTAAGCTAATCCAATGCTTCATTACTTGACAAATGTAGAATTGATGCGATCTCGTATTACCGATGTTGATTGTGGGTTGAATAAGTGCAATAATATACACACTCATTTTATTTCGCTGGAAATCAGCAAAATTTCGCTGGATTTTGCCGAGCTGTAAAACCAGCAATCTATCCTGCAAAATAAATGTTACTGTTATTCCAGCAAAAACAAATTTCATGAAATTGACAGCTCTTTACTGTAACTCCAGCAAACTTGCTTGTGATTTGCTGAACGACCAGCAAACTCGCAATCCCCATAATTTGCTGATTTCACAGCACTTTTTTGGCGCTGCTTAAAAAATATCAGCGCAATGTTTACTAAAAAAAAATTATAAAAATAAATAAAAACAACTTGAGGCAACTTTTTCGGACATGTCTGGATCAACAATAGAAAAAGGCCCATCAACAAACAAACACTTCTGAGCTCGTTTTCTCGCAAGCCGCTGGCTACACACGCAAACCTACAGAATCATCGTGTAGGGGAAACTTTCCCCTATATGATGATGGTATTGGTTTGCGTGGGTGGCCTACGCTTTTCGAGGAAATAGGCTCAGAAGTGTTTGTTTACAAATGTTGATAGGCCCTTTTCTATTGTTGCTCCAGATGTCAATCTTGATTTATGCTTTCAAGATAATTTTTTTGAAAGCAACTCAATCCTTGCTTAATTTCACAATATGCGATATATGTCTGAGGAGATTACTATCGGTGTATCGAATTTTTATTTAGTATTGCTTATATGGAGATACATAAAATAAAACGAAAATCCAAAAAAGCTATATATTAAATCGTAAAAAAAACATTATCAGTTTACTCCAAATGAATCCGCCATTTCCTCGTCTTAAAAATATTAACCTACAAACATCAAATGTTTTTTCATTACATTTTCCTTACCAAACACTTCTACGTTTAAGTTGCGATGATGTTATGCAAATTCGGATCCATTTTTTTCAATACCTTTCCAATTTACCAAAGAACTCACAACTAGAAATGAAAAAAATGCTGGATGACAAATCAATACAATTTTCCGTCGTTAATGCGTGACTTATATTTGACAGGTAAAGAGGGTTACTGCGATTTCAGTAAAAATTTTGCCAGCTGCTGTTTTCCAGTTATTGGTATAACTGATTACTGGATTTCAGCAAAATAGGGAATTGCTGGTGAACAACCAGCAAATCATTTTGCTGGAACGATATAACAAAATTTGGTGTGTAATGCTTGTCGGTCAGAAATACCCGAGTCCAAATGAGGTGATGCACACGCATTTGCGGTCACGCTGCGTTGCCGCGCGTTTTTCGTGCATTCATTTATCGCCGCCTTTCCCTACAGAACCGCAGCGGCAACGCGGGTATT
Organism: Aedes japonicus; assembly: GCA_034211315.2. Taxonomy (NCBI): domain Eukaryota; kingdom Metazoa; phylum Arthropoda; class Insecta; order Diptera; family Culicidae; genus Aedes; species Aedes japonicus. Next base: position 102,839 of record JASCZW010000516.1, on the reverse strand, counting down.
TGACAGTTCTTTCTTTACATATACCTTCTGCAAAACAAACACCGACACTCTGCAAAACAAACAAACCGGTTTGTCTTTCTTTGTCGGGTTGCACCTGCTCACAATCCATCTCGCTGACAGAAAAATTGATTAAAAAGTTTGTGATAGCAAACGAAGCGGAATTGGATTTAGAGTTGCTCATTCGAGAAGTGAAAAGACATCCGCAAACCTGGGACAAGCCGCGATGATTATCATGACCGTAATCAACGCAGAGGGGCATGGATTACCATCTGCCAGACATTTCACCATTCATTTGATAACAAACAGGATAAAAAACGAAATTAAATTTTTAAGTTGTTGAATAAATTTTTGTTGTAATTCCATGATTATTCTCGGTTCCAGTACCCCAGTATTAAATATACCACCAACTTTATCCTCGATTAAATCGGGTTTCGTCCGCGTACTCGACCGATTCCGGAACCAATTGTGCCTCAAATCTGCATTCGTTGTCACAAAAGCCCCTCTTATTGCTCTTAAGTGTGTGAAGGGATGAACCCAGAATCACCTGTTAGCTTTTATCATCAACTTGTGGTACACTAAAGTCGCGAAGACCTTTGGTTTCTCCGATAAGCTTCCATCGTTTGTTGTTGTGTTCTGAAAAATAAGCTGACGTTGGAGCAATCTCTACACGCTAAGATAAGATAACCGAAAATTAAGTTTCAATTTTTCCGAAAATTAGGTTTTGGAAGTAAAACCTAAAGTTTCGGTAAAATTTAACGACTGATTACAATAAATTTTACTTATTTTCTAAGTAAAGTGGATTTTCAAATGTTTACGTATTTTTTTTACCTAAATTTGGTTTAATATGTTATCATTGTGCGCTGCATCTGAGAACCAACACTATCGCTATTGCGAAGTTTATAGGACCTATTTCAATTGTGCCGCCTGCTCGTCTTCAGGCTAAATAGTTTAGAATTTTGTTTTATAACATAGAAAGAAACCAGCTGTAGAGACTGAGATTTGTGGCAGCCAACCCGAAGGGTGAGTAGAAATATTTACTATAAGCGGATCATGAAAATTCCGGAGAAATTTGTAAATGCGGTTCTGTGCTTGTAAATAAACATTCCCATAGTCAATTGCTAGCAAATAGTTGCTATCTATAGTTCAATTCAGGACACTAACAGCAAAATTCGATAGAGGAACTGAGCTGTAATTCGTGAAAAATTGACGATTGGAAAGTTTGTTTACAGACGCAGAATTGAAAGAATTGAAATATTTACCTTATTCCAATGAAATATATTTTTTTATTATTCAATTATAGATCACTGGAAATATGGAGGAGTTGAAATTATTAATCGATGCGGATACAAGGAAAAAGCTGGAAGGTAAGTTAATTATGCAATTTGTATGTAAATCATACGATGAATCACAAAAATTTGTTACATATTATGGTTCTCACTTCACCCTTCATACACGAAATACGTCGGTAATACGTATAGTGATTCTTATTTGATTTGCATGTTTTCTCACCGTGAAGTGACACCCGTAATATATGGCCTTTCAACATTTCAGACATCACAATTCAGCACGCGCACCAAAGTTGATGCTCTCTGTGCTATGTTTAAGGAGACAGAAGAAGAACCAGGAGACTTTGAGGATGTTATTACAAGTTAACCTTAAATGAACTCAATTGAGTTTTGTTGAACTCTGTCGTTCAAATGAAACAAAATTGTGTAACGCTTACTCTTTTCATTTGTTGTTTTTTTTTACTCTTATTTTTGAGTAGCTCTTACTCAAGTAACTACTTGATAATAAAATACCTAATTAAAGCCTGTTCACATTTTTCTGATTCGTTTAGTGGGGCATAAATCCAAAAATCGGTATTTTTTACCGAATTTTCGGTATTCTGGTCTTAGCGTGTAGGCGTAAATGACAGTTCGCGGCAATTAGGCTTTTTGACGTTTAATCACCTTTCCCTTTCTAGCGCATGCAGAGGAATGATGGTTTGTCTTCCTCCAAAATATTTTCCATCTTACTTGCACTCCTTTGTTTTAAATGGCACTGTAGTGTGCGTGCGATCAAGGTCACTAAGCCTAATTACCGCTGAAAAAACGCGTATCGTGGGTCACCCACAATTGATACGTTTCCGTTCCGTTGACAATCCGGATATTTGACAGCTGTTTTAAACGTATTGGATCATATGCGATAACACACATTCAATTGAGGAATCCAACTTGAAAAAAGAAGAAGACACCGAGTGGTGATAAATCTGACAGCTCCCATGTTAAAGAATAGGATGAAACTTTTAAAATGCTTCTAGAAAATTGAAATGAAATTCTAATTAAAAGCGGTTTGTTGTATGATGTAAGAAAAATCCTAAACTTCTCAATAAAGTCATTTTCAGCAAAATAAAAATGTAATTAACATAATGCACATACATAGTGTGCAATTTTGGATTTTTCTTACATCATACAACAAACCGCTTTTAATTAGAATTTCATTTGAATTTTTTTAGAAGCATTTTAAAAGTTTCGTCCTATACTTTAACACCCCGTTCACATTACAACCTATATTACGTGATATAGAGTATCTTGATATCATATGCCATGCACATTATTTCCAGTGAAAACTAGATGTATAGATGCTGATATCAAGATAGTCTATATCACGTAATATACGTTGTAGTGTGAACGGGGTGTAACATGGGAGCTGTCAGATTTATCACCACTCGGTGTCTTCTTCTTTTAACAAGTTGGATTCCTCATTCCGGAGTGAGTTTGCGGTAGAGTACTAAAATGTACTAAATGCAAATTTGACCGCAAAACCAATCGCAAGATTTGACACCTCTCAAATCTTGCGTATGACTTTACGGGGGAAAAAATAAAAACAAACATTTGGTAGCTCCCACTGCTTGTGTCTCCACCGAAAAAGTGGTAATTTATTGTGAAGTGGAACAAAATTACGGCCGGGAGCAGCGCTCTTCTTGTGTGTGAGGTGTGTTTGTTTAATTTTTGTACTTGAATTGTATTTGTTTTTAATCTAATATATGATTTTTCCAGGCAGTTTCTTCCAAGTAAAGACCACGAACAAAGGATTTATTCTTGCTTCAAGGCTGTGTAAAACACTTTATCTAAAGGTATCGCTCATTAAAGGATTTGATTGATCGGTTGGACAGGAGTTACAGCATTTCGTTGTATATTTTCAACTATTTGAACCAGGCGATGATCCTTGTTATGAATATGAATGTTGTTCAACTGGACTGGGAGGAGTATTTCTCCAACCTGTAAGGGGAAGTTTGCAAATTAAATCTTCCGGACCGCTTAATAGCATCTTGCTATGAAGTACTTGCTGCTCACTCACCCACCGATTATCTGTCGATCTGCGGAAATTATAATAAGCAAACTGCTTAGAATTAACTCAAATTGTAATATTCCGTCCACTTTTTCACCAAATATTGCGAGTAGTTGAACGGATTAAAGATAATGAAGCATTGGATTTAGGACCAAGTCTCTCCGGTTGGCACCATATCAATGAGCGTAGGAGAGCAATAGAACCAATATAAGTTACAAATGCTATGATGGGCCTTTTTTTATCTCAATTTGCACGATATCCACGCAAAGGGGGCATGCCGCCGCTCAGAATAAAAATTTATATTACCTAACCAGGCAGAAAAAGCTATCACCAACTAAAGACACACTGAAGGACCTCGGAAAGACCAGATATTCCGAAAAAAAAATGCGAAGTGGGTGAGTCTGCTTTTGTGAGTCCACAAAATAAACTTGAATCGACGTTTTTTAGCGAATAAAAGCTTTAAAAATAAAATAAATAAGACTAGCAAAAGCTTTCTTTTACCCAATTGTGGACTTGGTTTAAGAAATTGAGCTTTTATTAGTGAGAAATCGTCGATTTTAATGTTTGTTAGCAGGGGAAGATTCGCCCATTTCGTGAATTTTTCCGAATGTAACGTTTTACTCGTTTTTTTTTCTTTCATTTTATTTACGAGTTTACGGTAATTAGGCCATGCTGGACTATTCGGTGTGCGGCGCAATTGGCGTTCGATGTTCTGTTGCTTGAAGGAGCGGTCCCATGCTTTTGGTGGATAGTGCTAGTTACATACTTTCAGCGTATCGTTAACCAAAACGAACCCTGCTGCTAACCTTTTCCCAACTATCCCACATCGCAGTGATTTTTTGACTTGCTTCACAGTGAGTGTCACATCAAGTGAGTACACACAGTGAGTATCACATTCCTTCCCATTCCATACTATCGAGTACAGGATTAGTTGATCAGCTATCCTCAGGTTTATCGGGGTTTGACCGCTTTCTGATAGTAGACTTTCGATTGGGCTTGAGTGGAAGGCCCCGGTTACTATGCGGATTCCATGATTGTATATGGGTTTCAGTCGATTAAGGTCTTTTTCGTTGGCTCTGCATATTATTGGAGTTGTGTTTTGGAGTTTTGAGATAAGCATAGAATTACGAATTCGCAGGAGTGATTTTCTGTTTGAAACCAAATCTTGTATTGCTGATGCATCTCACTAACGAGACCTTTTTTGGCATTCCTAGCGAATCATTTGTACATGGTATTTGAAATTTATCGATACGCGTTAGACTTTTGTGATTTTAGTTAATTTTAATGGGTCTTACCGGAGAGGTGCTATGCTTGGAGGCGGATCGGAAGATTTGATGAATTACTACCCTTCCGGCAAGACCCATAGAAAGTAGCTAAACTCGAAAAGTCTGGGTCTTGCTGGAATTTTGCTAAGGGCTGTGTTCGTAATTTTCTTCTATTACCTATGTGCATCATATCTGAGTTTTGAGTTGATAATGTGAATCCTGTTACGTTGCACATTATTCAGTGTGATTTAGGAATTATTGAATAAGAAGTCTGATCCATCCGGCCGTTTGAGTAGATACTATTGTTATGTCATCGACGTATATTTTGATGTTTGATAGTGTATTGTTGGGGAGCCTTTCTTTATTGCTGTCGATGCGATCAGGAAGTTAAGAAAGTGAAAATGGGAAGGATCCTTGCAGGACATCGTTTTGTTGTGGTTTGGAGTTGGCAGGTGTCCTTGATATATATTATTTTTAAATCGTTGCTCTTGCAGGAACTTACCACAGAAGTTTTCCATGTGGCCTCTTATTCCAGCTTTTGCGAGGTTTTCCTTAATGAGATATCGTTATGTCTTGTCATGTGCTTTTTCAATGTCGATAAACAGTGGTTGGGTACAGATATCTTCTATCTTTGTACAGATATCTTCTATCTTTGTACAGATATCTTCTATCTTCTATCACTGTGTCTTCCATTATCACCCACGGATTACCGATTCCTACGGTGCGTGTTTCGCTTCTTCGGTTCATCTCCCATCGTTGTTACTCAAATTCTCTTTTTGGGTATTTTCGTAGCTTGTCCGGCAGTGAGATTCGATGTCGTGACTTTGGCGTGAGAAGTATGGATGCTAACCACTACGCCTGGGTCGCCCTCTAACTAGAAGTCAATCTTCATTTTAGTATATTTTATTGAAACTATGTTATTCTTGAGAGTTCAATGAGAAACGGTACTTCAGGTTTAAAAGGATAAAGTAGAATGAACATTTATATAAAAAAATAAACAAAGGATTGCCAAGCTTTCAATCATATTCAGAATAGCGCCGCTATGTAAGATACAATTGGTTTAGCCAAATAAAAAAAAAATCAAATATCAGATGTTGAATGAATGCATGCTAAACCTAATGAAGCACTGAATGGGTGAAAACCTATCCGCTCAAAATGTTTCCCATTTGAATTGCTTGCTGTGTGCTATTGTTACCCCTGTATAACCCAGAAACACTTTCTAGAGGTAGACATTCCATTCTCCAATCTCCTTGCGCAGCAACTTCGCCATCAGAATTGATTGTGTATTGTGTCAGAAAAACCTTGCGGGCAATATCCATCACTGCTGGTGGATTTCAGGTAATTATGCAAAATAACTGACGCCAAAACAATCAGCTCAGCATGTTCTGGAAGCATTACCAACGTTGTTTTTAGGATTCGCCATCGTGCAACCAAAATGCCGAAAGCATTCTCAATAGTTCGCCAAGCACGCAAAAGGCGCATGTTGAAATTTAAACGTTGCAAACATAATTCTGCTCATGCAAACATTCCTCCGTCACTATTTCCCCCATACGCTCCGACAGCTACAGCTATGAATTGATAAATCCTAGAGGGTTTGAGCTGTTTAGTGGAATGCCAGTAACTAGAAATTAGAAGAAAAATTAGAATTTTCCATTTCATTCCAACATCCTTTGCTTATATTGACAGATACGTGTATTTCGTCTACAATGAGCAGACTTCTTCAGTGTCTCGCGATAAATAAGTCGAGTTATTAAAGACTGGACTCGGAAAAAAATGAGACACACAAAAATGATCACCAAAAGTTCATTTTAAATCGGATACTTCTCAAATTTTAAGGGAATAAATAAATACATATTCGCTATGTTTTGGCATAATTTATTTATTAAATTTCCTCCCCCAAGCTGAATGCTCGTACATTTCTCTTAACACTGCTCATGAGATCTTGGGCAAGGCTTTGTCCATCTTCCTTACAAAATCTCTTCCAGTTTTTCTTCAAAGCTTCACCTTTCCCAATGATAATCGTCCGTATACTTCTGTGAAGGTTTATGGTGTAAACTTTTGAGCTCTTCTTGACAGTGGTAGTAATCTTACGCTGATCAACGACGCAGTCTATAATTCGATCAAACTTGAAGCGAATATTTCCACTTCGGGATCCGGTCCGGCTACGCACAGCGAGCGGAGAAGCGCTCAACGTCCGAGGACAGATTTACTTGCCTTTTACTTGGAACGGTACAGTCAAGGTTGTTCCTACTCTAGTCGTTCCCAATTTGGGAATAAACTGCATCTGTGGAATAGATTTCTGGAAAGTGTTCAGTATCTAACCCACAATCACAGGATGTGCTATGATTGGGAACCCAGTGGAAGAAACAAGCCTCGAGTCACAGCCGTCTCCGACGGTTCTAACTGCTTCCGAGCAGCAGACTATCGAACAGATTAAAACGCTGTTCATAGCAGCCCACCCTGGACGATTATCCACCACACCACTGGCGGAACACAAAATCGAACTCTCCGAAGAATTGCGGAGAAAACTCCCCGTCCGACAGTTCCCATACGTAATGTCTCCTATATCGCAAGGTCTGGTAGTTGTAGAACTACAGAGATTGTTGGACGCTGGCATAATATTGAACAACACAACGGTGGAATGGACCAAATCAGCTGTCTATCTTGGTGTCTCTCTAGACAGCAGGCTTATTTTCAGGGATCAGGTTGACAAAACTGTCACATAATGTAAAACTCTGTTGAAACTACTGTACCCATTGATCAAAAGAAGGTCTACATTATCCCTTAAAAATAAGCTTGCTGTCTACAAGTAAATCATACTTCCAGTCATTGAGTACGGCATGCCAATCTGAAAGAGCTGCGCAAAAACACATCACCTGAAACTTCAGCGTGCTCAAAATAAGTTCCTCAGGATGATCCTGAACACCCCTCCGAGGACAAGAACATCAGAGGTCCACCGTCTGGCCGAGATAAAAATGCTCGACGATCGCTTTAGTGAGTCTATCAATCGGTACAGGGCACGCTGCCTGACATCGGATCACCAGATCATCCGGAATCTGGTTCCCCACCCCTAGGATTTTCAAATTGTAGTTTTAGTTGTAGATTAGGTAGGTTATCAAATTTTAACAAACAATGCCCCAAGAGCTGAACTGAAAACATTAATTAAACACTAAACACAGTTATCACCCAAAAGACACAAAACATAAAACAAAGCTGAAGAGCCCAATGGGCTGAAACACTTAATTTGTTAAATTAGTTTATAAGACAAACAATGAAAATAAAGATCAATTTTACTACTTACTACGCTGGCATAATTGAACCCAGTAATTCGGAGTGGTCGCTGAACTGCGTTCCCGTCGTCAAACCCCATAAGGTTCGGCTCTGTTTAGACGCGCGTAAGATCAACGAACGCAATGTTCGTGATGCTTACCCCCTGCCACATCCCTGTCGAATCCTAGGTCAACTTCCGAGGGCGAAATACCTCTCAACAATAGACTTGTCAGAGGCCTTTCTACAAGTACCATTGGCAAAATCTTCGAAGAAGTATACGGCTTTCAGTGTGCAGGGCAAGGGGTTGTTTCAATACACTAGAATGCTCTTTGGTTTGGTAAACAGTCCCGCTACGCTGGCGAGACTGATGGACCAGGTCTTGGATCATGGGGTATTGGAACCCTATGTTTTCGTCTACCTCGACGATATCGTCGTGGTGACGGAGACATTTGAGCACCACGTTCAGTTGCTTCGGGAAATTGCTCGCCGACTGAACAGTGCCAACCTTACAATTAACTTGGAGAAGTCTCAATTCGGGGTGCCTGAAATTAGCTTCCTAGGATATCTCTTGAGCTCAGAAGGTCTGCGTGGAAATCCTGACCACAATAACCAAGCTCAGGAGATTCCTAGGAATGGCGAACTACTATCGGCGATTCATCCCGAACTTCAGCGAGACTTGCGGACCCCTTTCGGATCTTCTGAAAACCAAAAGCAAGATCATCGGATGGAACGATGCAGCAGAGCTCCTTAAAAGAGCAGCTGATCACCGCCCCGATTCTGGGAAGCCCAAATTTTTCCCGAGAGCTCATCATTCAGACGGATGCGAGTGATTTTGCTGTCGCTGGGGTGCTCACTCAGCAACAGCCTATTTTTCTAGGAAGTTCACCACTCCTCAGAAAAATTACTACGCTGCGGAGAAGGAAGCTCAAGCCGCCTTGCTTTCCATTGAAGCATTTCGGGGGTACATTGAAGGATACCATTTCACCTTGGTCATGGATTCGTTGGCGTTGACCCACATTCTCAAAACAAAGTGGAAGGTTGATTCCCGGTGTAGTCGGTGGAGCTTGGACTTTCAGCAGTACGACATGACCGTTGTTCACCGGAAAGGCAAAGGAAATGTTGTCCCGGATGCTCGTTCAAGAAGCATAGCGGTAGTCCAAGATTCACCAACTTAACCGTGGTACGCATCCTTGATGAAGAAGGTCACAAGTCGCCCGGACGACTTCGTCGACTTCAAGGTTGAGAATGGTAGGTTGTATGGAATGGAATGGAAGCAAGTAGTTCCATCCGATGATGTCTCTGAGGTTCTGAGGCAAGCTCACGGTGACCACTTCCATCCTGGGTTTGACAAAACCTTAGCTCGTGTCCAACAGCGCTATTATTGGGCCAAGATGGCCAAAGACGTCAGGGCACATATTCATGTTTGTTCCACATGTAAGGAGACCAAGCCTTCTTACGTCCAAACTACCCCGGAAATGGGGAAAATGCGCTGTGCGTCCCGGCCGTGGCAAATCATTTCGATGGATTTTATGGGTCCGTTGCCACGTAGCCGGAAGGGAAATCAGCATATCTTGGTGATTTGTGACTTTTTCTCAAAGTGGGTAATGATTCACCCGATGAAGAAGCTGGATAGCTCAGCCATGTGTGTGATTTTAAAAAATCAGTGGTTCTACCGGAATTCTGTCCCTGAACAATAATCACCGACAACGGCAGTACCTTCACTTCAAAGGGATTTAAAGAGTTATTAGATCACTTCAAAATCACACACTGGCTGAACTCCCGCTATCATTCGCAATCAAATCCGGTCGAGCGCGTCAATCGGACCATAAACGCGGCCATACGCACTTATGTCCAGGGGGACCAACGTTTATGGGATACGAAAATCCCAGAAATTGAGCTAATGCTCAATACTAGCAAACACGCCTCGACCGGATTCACTCCATATTTCATTACCCACGGACAAGAGCTATCTGAGCAAGGCTCCGACCACTGCCTCACTCGTCACGGCCAAGAGTTATCTGCGGAAAACAGGGAAGAAAGGCGCAAACAGATGTTCGCTAAAATTCACGAGATAGTCATTAAAAATCTTGAGAAATCTTATGACGTATCTCGAAACCGTTACAATTTGCGAAACCGAACATTTGCCAAATCCTTCTCTGTAGGACAGTTAGTCTACCGGAAGAACATGAAGCAATCATCGGCCGTCGAAAACTACAACGCTAAGCTAGGGTGGCAATAATTACCCTGCAAAGTGAAATCGAAAATTGGCTCATCTTCATATGAATTGGAAGATCTAAACGGCAAAAACTTAGGGATCTGGCCAGCCGTTCACTTAAAACCCGGTTGAAATCGAAGCCAAACAACAGCAGTACTGCCGATCCTCATTTGTTCTTTTGTAATGCCTAAAAATATAACCAAATCAGAGAAAAAATAAATACTCACATGCCTTCGTTCATGCCTCTTCGTCAATCATCAACATTAGAGTAAAAATTTGTTGTCGTTTCTTCCTTTCCTGTAAAAGTATTCTTCTTCCTCCTTGTTTACAAAATTTCGTTGGTGTGGAGTAAACCAAGGAGAATGTTTACAAATAGTGTAACGCCTTCCCAAGTGGCAAACTTCGTTCGGTCAAATCGAAGCATTCGATCGAGGGGTCTGTAGAAAAATTTCCAGACCAGCTCAAAACAGTTAGGATAGGGGTACCCCAATATTATAAATTACAATCAAATATACTTAAGTAATAGAGTTGTCCTGGGTAAATCGTTTGTGAGCCAGACGACTGTGTGGGTGAAATGAACTAGTGAATGGTTAAGTATGAAAGGTGGGGGGAATGAATGCGTTATTAATGAAAATATTATGAATGAAAGTTTTATGAATGAACGTGTTATGAATGAATGTGTTATGAGTGAAAAAGTTATGAAAGGTCACAATTTCAAAAAAAAAAAGCATTCTTATTCCGATACAATTACAGACATTTTAATCATATTTCAAGCTAGAAGGATTGGTAATTACAGTGGTTAAGCTCGCGGTGCTATTTCACGTAATTTGAAGGAAAAGAGCCTCCATTTGCGATCAATCATTGCTTCAAATTATCACTGAAATAGCAGGGGTAGAGAGCCACTGTAGTGGCCCACTTATTCTAAGGATGAAGCAGGGTTCCTAGTGCTAGGCAGCCAGACTCTATGGTTGACAGTTAGGTGATTTAGTGGAAAAGAGCTCCTCTCTCATTGAAAAATCATCAGTTGCCATAGCAAGAAAGAACTCCTACCCAAACTTAATCACTTTCATTGGTGGCCAGACTCATGATTGAGTGTTACGTGATTTTGCGGAAAAGAGCTCCTCTCCCATGGAAAAATCATTCCGGTAAATCAAGCGAACCATCAATAAAAAGAGAGCCACCAGTTCATCTTCCTAACCTAGTCCTTCTATTTTGGTAGCCAGACTCTATCATTGAGAGCTATGTGATTTTGTGGAAAAGATCTCACTGAGCACAATCATTCCACAAAATTAACCTAACCCTCAATGAAAAGAGAGCTATCAAAATAGCACCCAATACATCACCCTTACCAAGTGGCAAAAAAATAAAACTTGTTTTATTATTTTTTCTCCCAAGTGTGGGCTAAATGTAACCTGTCCTTTGGTTACATTGTTTTATTTTGTAAATTTTGTAAATAATCTAAAATTTTGAATTGTGTAATTTTATTAGTTTTATAATTTTGTAAATACATTTCAAAATTTTTATTTTTTTATTCTTCTATTTTGTTAAGCAGTAAATTTTTGAAAAGGAATAATCAGAGTTAACTAAAATGGATCAAAATGGTATATAATCATAAATTATCACCCATTTCCTATTCTGGACATCCCTATTCCCTCATTTACCATGACAACCGTTACGCGCAATTCAGGGCGCTCCCACAGTCGATGCTTACTGTTGATGATATGGCTCCCACAATAGCAAACGGATTCAGCTGATATAAGCAGCTGTCATCGCCGAGCTCAGGATCTAGTAAGGAAAAGTTTCCACAGTTCGTGAGTGTTTGTACGATTCTTGTGTACGGTGTCTGGTACAGAGTGAAGTGGAGAATATAGGACATCGAGCGGGCAACGGCCTGGGTGTTAGCCACAAGTGCTATACAGTCCCCTGAAATATTCTCGCCTTACCAATGTCGGCGGCACGAAACAAGGTGGAATCGACGAACATAATGAGTACGCAAAACCGCCCACTGAATGGTCGACAACTTCGTTCGATGGCGGTAATACTACCGCCTATCAGCAGTAAAAAGTAATGGTAAATTTCCCTTCCCTTTCCTTATTCCTATAAAAAAATAATAAATTATTTAACTTTAAAAGAAATAGAAATATGTTATAGTGTTTTTTCTTCACGAACTGAATCGTTTTTTTTTTATCTTGGCTTGCTCCACCTCTGGATACACAGTTTAAGGGAAGTCTTTCCACCCAATTTTCCGAGGAGCCAATAAAAGACCCTGAATCCCAGGTTGAAGCCTGAAGGGAGAAAAAAGGAAAGTCCCCATATAAAAGAATAACCAACACATCGCGATGATTCACTTTGTCTCGATGAGTTACGTTGCCTCGTTTACATCGATCAAATTACATCGATAAGCAGTGCATCATTTTATTGTGTACATCGAGGCAACCTAACAATATTAAATGACGCCTGTATGTTCGCAAAGCAAACGCAGCATGTGATTTATTCAGTGACACCCAAAATCGGAAAGCCCTGCCTAATATAACACAACCAATGGTGCATCTGATTTTGTGTAATATTCAACAAATTTTTTTGCTGTGTACAAACTAACCTTAAATGGAATCCGTTGAATTTTGTCTGTCTATCGTTTAAATCAAACAAACTGTACTCTCGTGCCACTTTACTCAATTTTTGAGTACAATTGTATGCTATCTCTTTTTCTCTCACGGAAATGTTACTCAATCTTCGTTAAAAAGTGGATCAACTTAATTTTTGAGTAGTATCAGAAAAGTGGAAGGAGATGGAAACTGTTTTTTCTACGCATTAGCACATCAAATATTACAGAATGAGATTAAGATAGAGATTGTAAACAAAGCGAGGGTCCTGAGGCTGCAAGTTGTTGACTACCTGGAACAAAATATTGAAGAGATGGGGGTATGGCTGGACACTGCACCAGATAACTGGCAGTCGTATTTGATAGCTATAAGAAAAGATAAGCAGATGGTATCGTCAGAATGTATAGCAGGAGCAGCCAAGATATTGAAAAGAGATATCTGGATATATCAGGAACACTGTCCAGTAGTAAAATTTGCAGGGGAAGAAGGTGGAAGTAATACAGCACACCAAATAAAGCTGTATTATGAATCAATGCATTATGATAGCATCATCGATATTCACGACCAAACCAGAGATCAAATAGGACATAGGAAAAAAAGTGAAAAGGAGAAACTCAACATTGCCGATAATACGTTGTCGACTCCAGTTCAACAAATTCAAATGGATAGTTGTGGGGACGAGACGAGCCGTGACAATTATAATATAAGAAATAGTAAAGTAGAAATTTTAAATGACTGGATTAGTATCAAAAATGAAAATCTTATGGTTTACATTGAAAATATGCTACCAATGAAATTTATGAGTTATGTAATATGGGACCAAATTGACAAACTCAAACTAAGCACATGGAAATCAAGGCATGAAATGGAGAAGGCAATTGGATATAAGGAGAAAATGAGAGAGCCAAAGGGAATAAATAGGATAATATTGGACGTGGTCTATGCAACGGGTAGGAGAACAGTACTGTTATCTAACAAGGAAGGCAAGACACTAATAGAACCTGAAGTGAAGTGCAATGGTAGCTCACTGATGATATACCAGAATAAAGAGAATAATACTATTGGAAGCATAATGAAAACAAAGAAGATTAAAAAAGAGTATCAACAGATGCAGGGACCAGAGACAACGACGGATAAATTGCAAGGATACGAAATCTTAAGAATGCCACTGAACCATGACTGTCTATTTGCGGCAGTAAGTCACCAGATTAGCGAAATTTCTCCAGTAAGTACTGAATTTCAAGAGCTGCCGAGAGCACTTAGAGAGGATGTTAATAATCGCCTGAAGCACACAGGAAGATCTGAATTGCGAAACAATTGCACTGGAAATATGGAAACAATCAAAATAATAGCGAACATCACGAACTATATCATCCACATCTGGAACAAAGAAGGAGAATATATCACAGTGAATCCAAAAATAGATTGCAACATGAAGAAAAGTTGTAATATACTTAGATACACTTATGACGATATTACACAATATGATAGCTTGCTAGCATTTTCGGATAAAAACAGGAATAATATGACGAAAGAAGAAGGTCAAAATGAAGCAGGTCTAAGCAAAGAAGGGTCGAAACAAACCACAAAGCAGAAAAGTAATGATGTAGTGAAAATCGCTTCTTTAAATGTTAGAGGATGTTGTACGTTAAAGAAGCGAGAAGAGATAGATGAGTGCTTAAACTCTTATCAGATAAAAGTAGCAGTTCTTCAAGAAGTTAATTTAATAGCAAGTACGGTAATTACCAAATCTTATGAATGGTACATATCCAACAGGAAGGATGCAAACAAAGCCCGTGGACTGGCGATGGAACTAGAATAAGAGATATTAGGACCATAGATACAAACATCTTTTCGGCAATAATAGGATTGGAAGAAACAGCAGCGGAGTTTATGATTACAGCTGTACATGCACCAAACACAAGAAGCAATGTTTTCTTTTCAAAATTGGGAAATTATGTTGCAAATAACCATTGGAAGGAGTCGATGCTAGTTCTAGGTGATTTTAATGCACACATTGGAAAGGATGACTTAGATGAAGGAGACATGGAGAGGCTAGGCAAGTTCATTGGACATAGTTTTTGCAATGAAAATGGTGAGAATCTGAAAACGTTCTTACACATTCAAGGAATGATCTGCTACTCTATGAAATACAATCAAACTTTACTGGAGACCTGGTCAAATGGGAACAAATCATCACAGATTGACCATGTTATAGCAGCCCAATATCCAAGTAAATTTAAAATAAGATACACTCGAGCAGAATGGACAGAACTCAATATAGATCACAAAATAGTAATGTGTGGAATTAAACTAACCAATAACTATCGGCAACCAGATTCTAAAGGCTCAGCATTTGTCAACGCTTCTAACTTGCAATTCAAAGAGACAAAAAAAAAATATCATGACGAATTAGCTCAAAAGGGTAAAGTTCCAGTGGATGAAATGGACATCAATGAAGCGTACAGTCAAGTGGTTGGAAAAATGAACTCGGCCGCAAAAAATGTTTTGCAGGGAACAGGAATACCAACAACACCTAAGAGAAAAGCCGCACTTCAAAAATAAAGAAAAGAACAGAAGGGAACTAGGATTGCAAAAGAACAAGGAATGGACATAACTATTGCAAGAACAAATATTGATATAAGGCGAAAAGAGTACAAGCTGGCAGTGAGAGATCACAGAGAAAAAGAGATTATTACCTTTTTTAACAATCTAACGGTATATGAACCAGGAGAAAGAATAAAAAGAACACATCGCTTTCTTAAAAGATATGTTAAAACAAAAGCAAGAGTATCACAACCCAGCATATCTATGACAGAATGGGAAATACAGCTGGAGGCTACTATTGGTGAAGAAATAACTATTGAGGAAGACATAGAAGAAATAGATACAGGTCCAACGAAGGAAGAAATAGAAACAATAATACAGAACCTTGCGAATGGAAAAGCTACAGGTACAGATAAAGTTAAAAACGAATTCTTAAGATATGCAAATAATGATACAATTGAGGAGATGTGGAAGATTGTAAGAAAAGTATGGGAAACCAACAACATACCTGATGAATGGAAAAAATCAATACAAATTCCAATACCCAAAAAGAGAGGTGCTAAAACGGCGGATGAATTCCGACGCATCACGTTGTGTAATATAGGTAAAAATGTCATTTTATAGAGTATAGGTTTTATTTTTTGTCTTACATATAAAATAGGATATAAAATTTATGCAACATGGTTGAGAGAGCGATTAAAACAACAGTCAGGAGATCCAGGGATTCATCAAGCGGCATTCACACCAGGCAGATCGACGGACGACCAGATATACATGACCAGAAGAGTGACAGAAGAAAGATGGAATGAAGGAAAGACGACGATTATCGCTTCGATTGATATTAAAAAGGCGTTTGATAGAGTAGATATCAAATGTATTAATAGAATATTACAAAAATTGAATGTGCCTCATCATCTAATACAGAGGCAATCAATGCAGAGAGAACCAAAATTTTATGGGAAGGAGTAAGCACGACCGAAAAAGCTAAAGGTATAGGAATAAAACAAGGGTGTCCTATGTCACCATTCATTTTTACGTTGGTTATGCAAGAGGTATTAAAAGAGGTTAAGGAAAAGGTGAAAACCCTTAATCTACTGGAGGAAAAACACTTAAGACTGCCGATATTACTGGCATTTGCGGATGACATTTTAGTGATAGTTAAATCTAGTGAAGAGCTAGAAATCATATTGAAATTTCTAAATGAATCACTAGCAAATGTTGGTCTAAAAATAAATGCAGAAAAAAGCAATATTATAATAAGAGAACCAAGGAATGATCGTAATATACCAACTGAAATTAAACTGAACAATGAGATATTCCCAGTGACATCTAGTACTAAATACTTGGGAATACACATCACACAATGTCTGGACAGATCGATGACTTCGCGACAAAGATGCAAGGATACAATGAAAACAGCGAGAGTGGTGATAGAATTTGTGAAACGATATAAGCCACCTTGAAAGATGAGTAAATTAATATATAAAACTGTCATATCGCCCGCTATTACATATGGGACAAAAACGGCGACAATATTAAAGAATAACAGACTTTCCATGGCAAGATATCAAATTGTAAGGCTTTGTGCACAAATTACGTAACGCGTGAAGGGGGGAGAGGGGGGTTGAGCAACCGTTACTTATTGTGACATATGGGGGAGGGGGGATTTTAAAATCGTTACGTAACAAAATAACCAATTTGAAATATAAATCAAAAGTGAAAGCCAATTGAAAATAAATAAAATTTCCTGCGTGCCAAGCTAAGTAACAAGTAGCAAAGGGTTAATTGATACTAGTTAAGAACCATGTTTAAATTTTTTGCGAAAACCCCACTTTCAATGCGTTAAATGAAAGCTGTAAATCATTTTTTTGAAGAAAAAATCAAAACTGAGCCAAAGCTTTGTTTTTATATTATTAATCACGTTTGTCATAACTGGAACACTGCACCAATTATCGGCATAGTTTTAAATTTTGGTTCCTTTGGTGGCCAATCGCATGGATTCCTTATGGGAGTGGCCATAATAAAAACACATTTATGGCTAAATGGAGCAAGAAAGCTGAAATTTTAAGGAAAATGGAAGTTTTTCTTTTGATTTCAGACCAAACTCTTAAGCTTCGATTAATGGAGACGTACTATTTAAATGTGATCTTCTGAACGAAAGGTATCTTATGATAATTTGTATCACCAATTGGCGCAATCGTCCATAAACGGTACATCTACATGCCGAGAAATGTATTGTTCTGTATAAATTCAAGCAATTGTATAGTTGACTCACGGCTTACCCATAATTTTCATTTATTCAAACAATACGGATTTTGTTTGAACCAACAATACATTTTGTTGCTTCTAAAAGCGCTGTAAAGAAGGCTTCTCTTGAAAACAAAAAGCACTTATTGTTGAATCAAAAAATAAGATTTTTGGAAACAATACACCTCTGCATTAATTAGACCAAAGCGGTTGAATTGAAAAAAAAGTTATTTATATTGGAACCATTCAAATAATAAGGAATTTTGTTAAATTTGTTGTTGATTGTTGAATCTACAAAATTATTTTGTTGAATCAATAATTATTTCTGTGGAAATATTAATTGATTAACAATATTGTTGTTTATCTTTATTTGAGAGACTTTCAGCTGGTGGCTGGTTCGTCTTTGACGCTTTAACAATATTGGATTCGATAAGAAATTTTGTTTGTGATGATATATCATTGCATTGTACTAAAACAATTTGTAGTTTGATTTAATACACAGAAAATGTTGATTCTATTCCTTGCGTTCAATCACCCAATATTCCCCTGCGTGTAGCCTACATCAAATGCACTTGATACTGCCCCTTTTGTTTTATGTTTTTGCAGTCATGAATTAGTCGTACACAGCCCTAATTCATGCACTGCACTGATTAAACGGAAAACTCTGATTGAGATATTTAAAAAAAAAAATTAATAATAATTAGATTATAAGAAATTGCAACAGGTTAATAGAATGCATTGCATAAAATACTGTTGCAATCTTTTTACTAGATTTAAATGATATGAGCAAAAAAAATTTGTGATACTTTAAATAATTGAAAGACATTTGAGTGAACTTTTTGAACTAATATTTGTAACAGTTTTAAAAACATTCAGTAATCTGAATAAATGCAATACAATGAGTACAATGTTTTTCGTAATCTTTATAATTGCTTTAAGTTACTTAAATGACATTAATTGACTGATGTTTGCCATCTTTACTAATTACAAGTTACCGAAATGAGATTTAAACATTAAAACCACCTCAATTACAGTTTTTGAGATGATTTTATAACAATTGAGAAGTAGGGGGGGGGGTCCGTGAGCGTTACGTAATTAAAGGGGGGGTCTAGTCACGCGTTACTTATTGTTACATAGGGGGGAGAGGGGGTCCAAAATCCCGGTTTTCTGCGTTACGTAATTTGTGCACAAAGCCTAAGAGGACTTTGGGAACACTCAAGAAATAAACCTCCAAGAGAAATTTCAGTTGCGAACTTACTAGAAGGACAAACAGTCGTTAAAAGAGCTAGAGTTCAACGTATATGCTATTGGGGACATATTCAAAGAAGATCAGAAGATCATTCGTTGAAAAAAGCAATGAAATTAAAAGCTATCAACAGGAAACTAGGAAGACCGGCATTCACGTGGAATGACACTATCAAAAAGGACATGGAAATGTTACCTGAAGTGGAAATGGAGCAGTGGAATAAATTAGCAGAAGAAAAGGAAAATCTAAAAAGAAAAGCAGAAGAAATCTACAATGTATACTGCAGCGAAGACGACGAAGAAAACATTTTCCAATCAAAAAGAAAACGAAAACAGTAAAAAATATACAATTTAAAACATACAGAAAAGAGTAAAAGCATAAAAACATAAAAACCAGGGAAACCACACCTAAGAATGAAAGAAAGAACGAATAAGATATAATTATAGGCAAATCCATCTACCCGGGAACAAATAAGTGGCTTCATTCAGAGATTCGGTAAGTAATCACTAAAATAATAATCAAGCATAATAGCAGTAATGAGGTAAATTCATCAGAAAAAATCATCAATAATTGATCACAATCAAATCAAAAAAGTTACTTCATCGCGGCTTATGCATAAAACAAGTCTTAGTATAAGCTAAATACGTACAGCACATTGTTTACTGACTGAGGTTGCAGGTACAATTGATTTATTAAATACCTGGTTCAAACCTTAGTTGGTTCTGGCTGAACAGTTTTATTTTTCTTTTCAAGAAAAAAAATAAAACAAAAAGGTGGGATCATTCCATAAGCATAATGCCATGGTTTACTAAATACGACCAGGGCATCGTCCACTGGCTATTGCAGCGGGTATTGTGGGTTTCCCAGGTACTCGGTTCAAGCTTTAGTTGGTGACGGTGGCTCTTCTTGACCTTCTATTCCTGAGTTGTAAGTGTGAATAAGGGCGTCTATGCAATGTTTTGCTGTACCTGTTGTGGACTCCCAGTACCTCCCATTTCCCCAAAAGCTTTGAGGATAACTTGTCCTGCCTCGAAAGTTCTCCTTTTTATTGTATTGGCCTCCACAACAAAAAGGGCACCATTGCATGATTGATCAAATTATTCGCAGTTCTACTCACCCAACGCCCCCGGTTGGGTGAGGGATAGAGGATGACACACACACACACACATCAGTTTAACAGTGTCTTTCATAAGTAGCGTAAAGTGTAAAACGATTTGAAATGGAACTCGAAGCAAAGCATTGTTGTAAACCTTTTCGTGAAATCGGGAGACGGTGGTCGCCTAAACTTAGAAATTTAACTGACAAGTTAATTGAAAAACTTTTATCCATGCAGTGTACGGTCCATTTGGACATAACGATAAATACCGTCGGCAAAAATTTGCCGAAATTCTAGCAGGTATTAGAAAATATATATTCAGGTTACCACCACAAGAAGAAGTCGAAGAGTTAGCTACATTGAAAACAAAGGTTGTGGAATATGATGAAATTATTTCCAAATTGAAAGAAAAATTCATAGAACCAGATTGTTCGAGAATAGATAAAATACGTATATTAAAAGTTTTGCCTAATTCGTGGACGATTCAGCAGATAACGAGCAAATTTGAAACAAACAAATACCTTGCATTACAAGCAAAAGAATTGGCAGCCAAAAATGGAGTATTGGCTACCCCCAACGATAGATCGGGGAATCGTTTGAATCCGGATATAAAGAATCAAGTGATACCATTTTTTGACGAGGACGACATCAGTAGAGCCATGCCGGGACAATGAGATTATGTCTCTGTAAACACTAATGGTAAGCGTCAACAAATTCAAAAACGGTTATTACTTTCATCACTTAGAGAAACTTGCACTCGATTTAAAGAAGTCAGTGAACATAAAATTGGATTTAGTACTTTTGCAGCATTACGACCAAAACATTGTAAATTGCTAAATGCTTCAGGTTCTCACAACGTTTGTGTTTGCAATTCACGAAAATATTGATTTAATGCTTCACAGTTTAAAAAAATATTCATTCAACTCTGATTGTAATCAACATTTTGAGAAGTTATTGTGTAATTCATCATCAAGATCAAAATAGGTAACAATGCGAAAATTGTCCCAAGCTGTCAGAATTTGAGTTAAGATTTTTAAAAGAACTTGAGAAACATAACTTGTCTGAGATATCGTTCGAACAATGGATTACAACTGATAGATGTAATTTAGAAACGCTATTAAAACCTGTCGATGAATTTGTTGAATATTTTAGCAAGAAATTAGAAAAACTATTAACTCATGATTATATAAAAACAAAGCAATCTAAATTTTTCAAAGATACAAAGTCTTCATTAAAAGAAGGAGGAGCAGTTATTATTTGCGATTTTGCAGAGAATTATTCATTTGTACTTCAGGATGCTGTTCAAAGTCATCATTGGAACAATGGTCAGGCTACAATTCATCCGTTTGTTATTTATTATATGGAGTCAGGAATGCTTAAAAATCTAAGTTTTGTTGGCATTTTTTCGCAATTTCACATGGTAAGGGACCATGTGATGCAATTGGCGGCACATTAAAACGAATGGCAACAAGAGTAAGCTTGACCAAACAACATGAACATCCAATAGCAAGTGCGAAAACTTTGTATAATTGGGCTATTAAGAGAAATCAAGAAAATTTCACAAAAATATCATTTTGCTAGAAGAATATGAAGAGGAATCTGCAGAATGGGGTACTAGTTATCAGCAAACAAAAATGATTCCTGGTACACAGAAATATCACTCCTTCATTCCAGTTGCAGATAACAAAATCGCTGCGAAAATATTTTCAACTCACGAAATACTGAGTTTTCATAATATTTATAGGAATAGTGTTTTTAAAAAATTTAAATACAATTTTTTTTTAAATAGTAGAAAAAATAAATAAATCATGTATGAACAAAAAAAACTCAAAATTTTGATTTGGTAATTAAGATTCGTTAATTTCGTTAATTAAGAAGATGTTCAATCTTGTTGGTGTCAAAAAGATAGTTGTTGAAAATTTTATGTACAATTTGAAAAAAATACTTTTGAAGATGGACAATCACGACTAACTTTTGAAAAAGAGATATTTTCATGGAAAAAGCCATTTTTTCGACATTACTTTCAAATTATCTCGAAAACGGGTACATATAGAATGTTGCTCACCAAGCGCATTTTTGTTTAAAATCACTAGAAGAATCGTATTATATTTTTAAAATATGGTTATTTATGCAAAAACAACAAATTAGAAAAAAAGTGAATTTTTCTTACTTCTAAGAACTTTTTTATCTTAAGTTGCTCCATCGTAGAACAAATTCTATTCTTTTATACTTAAACGCAAATGATTAATTTATTGCTTGAAGAAAGTATTTTGTCACACTAAAAAATCACTCTGCTTTGAATCAACAAAATATTTGGTTGGTATTCAATGCAAGCTTTCTGTTTGTTTCAATTCATAAAAAAGTTCCAAAAAAAATTCCATTCAAATCAAACCAATATATTTTTTTAAAGTAATCACTGCTGTGTGATATTAATTTAAATAATGTTTGCTTTATAACAACCACATTTATCGTTTAACTCAAATGTTTAATTTATTGTTTAAACCAAATTATTTTTTCACGCTAAGAAATCATTCTGTTTTGAATCAACAAAGTGATTTGTTGCGCTTCAATACAAGGTTTCTATTTGTTTCAATTCATGAAAAAGTTTCAAATCAATTTAAAATTTAATTGAAATCAAACCAATCAAATTATTTAAAGTAATCACTGCTGTATGGTATTCGTTTGAATAATATTTGATTTATAACAATCATATTACTAAAATGGTTAATTTATTGTTTTAATAAAATATATGTAGGAGCGCAAATTTCATAGCTGCCATATTGCTGCCTCTGCTTTGGTTTTTCTAGTGTATGTATAAACATGTTAATTTGTAAAACAGATTATCAACGAATTATTTTCTTTGCAGATAATTGGAAAAACAGCAAAACTTGGAAGACGATTTAGAAAACAAGCTGCCATTATGACTGCCTCTCCGCAATAGTTCTTCCCGAGTCCTGCATCCAACCACATGCACGATGTCATCTTCTGCAAAGTCCGATTCATGCTTTCCAACACGCCGTTCGGCAGGCGAAATATGGAGCGATAATTATTTAAAAACAATAAAACACGATTCTCAGTTTTATAAAGCATGAAGTTTTATTTCAATCAAATGGTTTTATTGTATTAGTTCTTCGATGTTTATTATTTCAACAAACGCGTTTAGTTGATTTAACAAAACATTTTGTTTTGAACAATAAAACACGATGTTTAATTCTATAAAACAAGAAGTTTTATTTCAACTCAAAGGTTTTCTTGAATTACTTCATCATTGTTTATTATTTCAACAAATGCGTTTAGTTGGTTAAACAAAACATTTTGTATTGAGCAATAAAACACGATGTTAAATTCTATAAAACATGAAGTTTTATTTCAACTCAAAGTTTTTGTTGAATCAGTTCATCAGTTTTATTGGTCCATATTTAAACCAAAATTTTAGTTGTATTGATTCCTATTTTGAATTTGTATAACTGCGTATTTTTTTGCGTGTTAGTGTAAGCGAGAGGGAAACAAAAACAAACAATCGATTCATGTAAGTGGTGTCAGATAAGAATTTATATTTAATGTGGTAACGAGTGTGTTTGAAGTGTGGCAAATTATGTTTTCGAGTGTGTTTACCAGGCCTATGACAAGGACCACTTTTTCACGTAGACAACATCTCAGCCAGCTCAGCTGTCAAAATAATGTCAACATTGTAGGTTGTGTTTGTTGTAGCTCGTTTACGTTTTGTCTGTTGTTGTTCGTTTTCGTTGTGCACGTCATACAAAGCAGAAAGATCGCTTTCTGTGGTGTTTTACATCAAAACAAACAACCAAAACAAATGATTAGACTTCTATTTGACAGCTGACAGCGGGCCCAAATCAATTTGGGCCCAGGACATCCTGTCTACTGTCAATCACTCAGGCCTATGACAAGCACCACTTTTTCAGGTAGACAACATCTCAGCAAGCTCAGCTGTCAAAATAATGTCAACATTGTAAGTTGTGTCTGTTGTTGTTCGTTTACGTTTTGTCTGTTGTTGCTCGTTTTCGTTGTGCACGTCATACAAAGCAGAAAGATCGCTTTCTGTGGTGTTCCACATCAAAACAAACAACCAAAACAAATGATTAGACTTCTATTTGACAGCTGACAGCGGGCCCAAATCAATTTAGGCCCAGGACATCCTGTCTACTGTCAATCACTGCTATTGATATAGGCTTGTCAATGGCCTCACACGCTCAAAACTCCATATCTTTCTTTCGTATTACTATCCCTTTTTTTCACACGGAAAAGTTACTCAATTTTTGTAAAAAGTGGATCTACTCAATTTTTGACTCGATCCACTTTTTACGAAAATTGAGTAACTTTTCCATGTGAAAAAAGGGATAGTAATACGAAAGAAAGAGAGGGAGCTTTGAGCGTGTTGACTTTTACTGTGAGCCATGTTTTCAAGCATCCTGGGAGAAAGAGTGAGACAACACCAAAACACGGCTCACAGTAAAAGTCAAAAAGACAAAAGAATTATAGCAGCGTGCACAAGCTCATATATACTGCCAAGTTATGTCAAATCGTGAAGCCTCTATTTGGCATCATGCGCCTTTTCGAATATACGGCCGATACCATTTTATAGCGTTTTTGTCAGAATTGACAGCCAAGGATGCCATATTCACAGACATGTCTGTAAATTTGCAGACTTTTCATTTTTATTGCAGACTTTTTTAACGATGCAGACATTTAGCAGGCATTTTATTTATTTTGCAGACTTTTACAGACATTTGAAATATTTTTAAAATTTCATATAAAGGTATTCTTTGAAGTTCGGATTTAAAACGTACGAGGATCTGGACAGTAGAGTAGATACGGTTAGAATCTTTGTTGAAATATTTTAGAATACCGTAGGTACCATTTAGAGTAGAAATCCTTGAAGAAACGCAAGCGGTGGGCCACTTGGAGACACAGTGGGCCCGGAAATAAGCTTCGTATCGGTCCTTTCCGAGGGTAACATGGAGTCCCTACTTATGGTAGTGTTCAATCCCACGCGTGTTCAAACCCATGCGAAAAATTACTGTCAAGGCGTTGGTAATATTGGTCCTTTGCCATTAAGTCACAATGAAAATCAAGGTTCACAACAAGACAAATCATATTTGAGAAATTTAGAGACTTCCTCGAAATAAAAACTTCTCCTATGGTCAGGCCAACTTCTCAGAAGCATTGGGATCAAGCAGTTCATGCAAGAAGAACCTACAAAAAATCATTACCGAAGTTTAGGATCAGCCTTACCAGAATTTCAAGACAGAACCTTCCCAAAAATCAGGAGAGGACTTATCAGAGCTTCGAGAAGAAGTGTAGAGGAGAGGACTTCTCTGAAGTTTGGAATTTTTCAGAGGTTTTATAGTTCTTCCTAGAAATTCAAGATTGAACCAGAAGTTCAGGACAAAAAACTTCCCCAAATTTTACGTATAATTTTTCAAAAAATCATTAAAAAATCGTCAGGACGATGCGTCATAGAAATTGAGGAAAAAACTTCTCTCAAGTTCAGGAAATAACTTCCCAGAAGTTCCGGAAGAAACTTCTCTAAAGGTATGTTGGAACTTCTCAGAAGTGCTAGGCAGCTATTCCAAAGCTCAGAAGAGATCATTTTAACATTCCAGAATAAGAATTTCTCAAAATTCTTTAGAGAGTAAAAAATCAGACTTTTCAGGAGCATTGAGGGTACTTCCTTCTAATTTAAGCATGAATTTCCCAATAGTTCCGGAACAAACTTCCCCAAAGTTCTGGAGAAAACTTTTAAAAATTCCAGAAGAGGTCTTCTCAGAAGTCCAGGAAACTTCAAGAACAAATTTAAGGGAATTTTCCTTAATTTTTTTGGAGACGGAGACGGTGGAAGTTTAAATTAAATTTTTCCTCGCAGTTCCGGATGGGACCAACAGAATTTTGGAAAGAATAAGCTAAAAAAAAGCTTCCCTTAATTTCAGGAAGAAACCTACCAGAGAGGGCACTCCTTCTAGGGTCAAGAATGATTTTTTCAAAAAAATCAGTGAACTCCTCAGAAGTACACAAGAGGATTTCTCAGAAGTTGCGAAGAGATAAAAAGTTTAGTTGGAACTACCCAGAAGTGCTTCCCCAAAGTTCCAAATCGAACATTCCAGCATTTCAGAATGAGAATTTCTCGAAGTTCACGAAATCCCTGAAGTTATGGTAGATACTTTTGAAAAAATCAGGAAGAAACTTTCCATAAGCATATGGGGAACTTTCTAGTAGTTCAAGAAAAATTTCTCAGAAATTTAGGAACAAACTTCCCCGAAGTTCAGGAGAATACTTCTCTAAAGTTCAGAAAAGATTATTTCGACAGTTCAGAGAAGAACTTCTCAGAAGTTCAGGAAGAAACTTCTAACAACTTAAGAAGATTTTCCATAAAATTACAGATTTTTATGGAAATTCCCAGACATTTTAAATTTTTATAACAGACATTTGAAAAAAATATCTGGCATCCCTGTTGACAGCAGAACACCGGTCCTTTCGACCAGTGAATGTTTACAAACAATTTGTTTTACTTTTTATATCTAGAAAGTACATTATTCGCGGTTTCATAATTGTATTCGGTTTGATTTTATAAATTTAGCTATTTCGCAGTATGTTTTTGTGTTAGCCTTCCTAAGTAGGTCCTCGGTGTTATCTGAAGCAAGCAAGCAGGTGTATCTGTACCTGCTTCCCAAGTATTTTCTGCTAGTGAAAAGGACATGGTTAACATCATCTCTTACCCCACACTCTACGCAGGTATCATTGTCAGTCAATTTCCATTGATACAATTTGTCTTTTGTCATTGTATGGAATGTTCGGAGTCTACCTAGGTTAATGATTTCGTGTGTTTCTAATGACAAGTCGTTGGACCAAGGTTTAAGTGTCGGGTTGAGGTATATTTTAAAGTGTTTTTGTCCTTTGTCATGTGAAAGTATTGTGTAGTTATTATTCCATTCTTGTATCGTTTCATTCTTGACCAGGTTCAATGCATCTGCTAATGTTAATTTTGTGTATATTACATTTTTGCTATTGCAACCTTCTTTTGAGAGTCCATCTGCTTTTTCATTTCCTGTTATACATTTCCTGTTATTCCTGTTATTCATTTCCTGTTATATTGTGTCCTGGTACCCATTGTAGTGTAATGCTTTTTGAGGTTTTACTTAGTTTCAATAATATTTCTGAGATAATATAATTATTTTTGACATTTTTGTTTTTTAGGGAAAGCAAACCTGATTTCGAGTCGCTGCAAATTATTGTTATTGGTTTGGACTACTATGTAGTTATTTTCGTAAGTTATTTTGACGTAGGACTACGTCTGTGTTTTCAATACTGGGGTACACGTTCGAATTGCGAAAATTTGGAGCGTCACGAAAAATATATAGGTTTTGAACGTTAATAACTAAGTCATTCCACGATTGATTTTCAAAATGTTTGCACCAATCGATCGGAACATTTTCTACGCTTCGATTTAAATATTAAACACTATTGATTTTTAACATTCAACTATTGACATTAACGCAAATATAAGGTGATGTCTTATAATGCCGATTTTTCAGAGTAAATTTACCAAATACACAGTTCTTTGCTATCACAGACTTCAAATTTAAGTAAGGAACGTCTCACATGCAGCAGTGCACGATATAAAACAGGGACACCTTCAAATTTTCTTCATTCGCTCGGCAGCCATGGAGCTGTGCAGAGCGGCAATGGGCCAGTACTGCTCTGACAGCTGGCGGTTGCAAGTATCCTGCAGAAAAGTACGCGGGCGAGCAACCAGCTAGAATGATGACTCAGCGGCTGTCGCAAGCAAGTGGCTTTTTAATGCAGTCGTGCCAAGCTCGTGGCAAATTTATCAAATCTGGAGGAAAATATGTATGATCCAGTTGGTAGTCATATCACGATATGATGTACATGTATATGCATAGATATATATGTAGATTATTTCGAAATAGTTACGTAGTCCTACGTCAACTTTGCGTACAACCCCATTGGGCTGTCCCTTATAGTTTTTTCTAAGAAAGTGTATTTTTTTTGGATGGTCTGTTAGTTCTGTAAATTTACTAAGAACATCTATGAACGGTTTATTGTGTGCAAATATTTTAATTGCTTCTATTTTGGCGAGCATATTTGCTCTTTCTTTCAAAGGTATTTCTCCGGCTTCGGCGTACAGCACATTGATAGGGGTGGATTTTACCAGTCTTGCTGAGGTTCTTATTCCTGCGTTGAATGTTGTGTTTAATTTTTGTAGATTTATTTTAGCTATGTGCTATCATATTGTGTTAGTAGGCTATGATAAGGTTGAATGAATAATAAATCAGATTATTGTGTGTAGCCAAAGACTACGGAAGTACAATATACAAGGTATCACATCTGGCGACGAGGATAAATCGTATCTGGAAATTCTAGTTACTTCCCTGGATCTGGAATCGTGTATTGTAATCAGCAAGCGGGCGCAGTTCTGAAATCGATCGACTGTATCACGGAATTCGCTTCACAAGCAAACAAGAACAGAAACTGGTAAGCAAAATTAGAACTTGATTAAGAATATACTGCTGATAGCAGGATACACCGCTTATAGCAGGACACACTGCTGGTAGCAGGATACTCCACTGCTAGAAGCAGGGAAAGGCGTAAAAGCCTCTACCGTAAAGAAAATATATCCACTGCCATAGGCAGGATACTCCGCTGCTAGAAGCAGGGAATGGTGTAAAACCTCTATCGAAAAAAAAAGATCCGCTGCCATAGGCAGGATACTCCGCTACTAATGCAGGAAAAAAAATCAGAAAGTGAAAAAAAATGGAAACTGTTTGGAAAATAACAGATGTTGCTACCATAGTAACCATTTCTATGCAACCATCCCTTGTATAATCTTGTACTTTTCAGAAAATGGAAGGATGGAGCATAAGTCCGTTTAAATTCAATCACCTTCCCGAGACGCAAACCCGGATGGAATGGATACGATTAAAACGGAACTTTGAAGTAATTGTAGCGGCTAGCGAGGAAAAGAATTCTACTAAGATCAAAAACGTTCTTCTTGCGAATGAGGGGTCGTATAGTACATTAATTGATAATCATTCAAATCCTTCTTCCAATCTCTCTTCAATGCATAACTAATCCGTAGCCTTTTCAGAAGTGACCTGTTCTGTCTTTCTACCAACCCGAAACAGAAGAGGAACACGACGAAGCGTTAAGAAAAGTTCTCAGAGTACTAATATCTTGCTAAATAAACTCAAATGTATTTTTAAAGTCAGGCAGGTCGAATTTCTTGGACATTTGATGTCATAAGATGGAATTCGTCCAATGGTTAGTAAGGTTGAAGCGTTGCAAAAGTTTCGAGAACCAAAAACTGCAGAAGAAGTCAGGAGCTTCCTGGGCCTAGTTACGTATGTTGGAAAATTCATTCCTGATTTAGCTACAATCACGGAACCACTAAGGCTGTTGATATGCAAAGACAACAAATTCACTTGGGCGCAAGAGCATCAGAAAAGCTTTGAGCATTTGAAAAACCTCATAGCCAATGCACAGACGTTGTCGTTCTTTGATAATTCATTGAGATCCCGAGTAGGTGCGGATGCCTCACCGGTTGCTTTAGGGGCAGTACTTGTCCAATTTGAAGGGAAGACAGATTTTGATCCTCGTATTATCAGTTTTGCAAACAAAAGCTTAACTGTTACTGAAAAAATATATTTCCAAACAGAAAAGGAGGCCTTAGCGTTTGTATGGGCTGTGGAGAAATTCTCAATGTACCTAATTGGTCGGGAATTTGAGTTGAAAACAGACCACAAGCCACTAGAGATTATTTTTTCTCCTACATCTCCACCTTGCGCTAGAATTGAACGGTGGGTGCTGCGACTCCAATCATTCAAGTTCACAGTAAAATACCGGAAAGGATCAGGAAACATCGCAGATTCATTATCGCGATTGGTCATTGGAAATAATCCTGTGGAATTTGAGACGGACAATCATTTTTTAGTACTTGTTGTTCAAGAATCTGCTGCGATTGATGTGGGTGAAATTGAAGCAGTCAGCAAAATGGACCCTGAACTCAAAGCTGTGAAAGATTGTCTAGAATCAGGTAATTGGAGTGATCCGATGGTGAAACCATTCGAACCATTTAGGAACGAGCTGGGTATGATTGAGGATACAGTCGTACGAGGAAACAAATTGGTTGTACCTCAAGGAATGCGATCCAGAATGCTTCAGCTTGCGCATGAGGGCCATCCAGGAGAGTCAATCATGAAGAAGCGATTGAGTGATCGAGCTTGGTGGCCTTGCCTGCCTTCAAAGCCATGGATCGATGTGGCCATAGACTTTATGGGACCACTGCCTTCCGGAGAACACTTGTTGGTTATAGTAAATTATTTCAGCAGATATAAGGAGGTTGAAATCATGTCAAAAATCGGATCACGCGAGACCGTCAATAGACTTGACAGGATATTTACCCGGTTGGGATACCCAAGGACAATTACACTGGACAATGCGAAGCAGTTTATTGGAAAGGATTTTGAAGAATACTGCAAAGTACACGGTATTCATCTCAACCATTCAGCTCCATATTGGCCGCAAGAAAATGGGTTGGTAGAAAGACAGAACAGGCCACTTCTGAAATGGCTACAGATTAGTAATGCATTGAAGAGTGATTGAAAGAAGGATTTGAATGATTATCTATTAATGTACTATACGACCCCTCCTTCGACTACTGGGAAGACTCCTTCAGAATTGTGCTATGGGCGCACAATTAGGTCAAAGATTCCATCGATTGAGGACATTGAAACCATTCCGGAATCATCGGATTATCGTGATCAAGACAGAGTGAATAAACAAAAAAGAAAAGAAAGAGAGGATAGAAGAAGACATGCCGAACCATTCGAACTTTCGAACATCGTTCGTTCGAACGATTTGTTTTATTCCCATTTTCGTTCGAATGCGTCGGTTGGCTTGTTTGAGAAACGTCACTTTTCACTAGCGAATCGCGTATACGAAAAGTAGTTTTTAGCAGAAGACTTTAATGCCCACAATGCAGTGTGGAATTTGACCAATAAAACATGCCCAAGAGGTGAACTAATTTATAGCGAATTCGTTTTTGATTCAGTTCCAACCTGGATCGGGTATCGTTGTTCGGCTTGTTGTGTGTTGAAAGTCAATGTATATGGTTTTAATTGTAACTCGTATCGGATTGAGGTTGGCACTGATAATAAGTATCGCAGGTTGGAACTAGTTAAAATCTAGGGTCAAAAACAAACTCGATATAAGATTTTATTGAGAACAGAAGTATGGTCCTATTAAATGACGGCTTACCTACAATGATAAGACATCGTAATAACACATCTTCGACAATAGATTTAACAAAAGTTTCATCTTGCCTTGCACCATACACTGAGTGGACAGTATTAACCCATTTTCGCCGTTTTCCACAAAACATTTTTTTTCGACGATATCGTATCAAAATATAAGTCTTGTGGATGCATTAATGAAATTTAGCATTTTTAGAGGTTTTTTTTTGACGCTTAGGAACATCGTGACAGCATGTTGCGTATACGCAACACTGGCGCATTGCTCGACAAATAGAATGCAACATACATTTTAAGCTCAAATGGTACACACTCAGCCACACCTTAATGGATGGTTAACTAGCTACAAATAATATTTGGCCTTTTGTGAACATTTTCCCATAGTGAAACGACAAAAAATATAACCAGTAACTTCTAGTTTATGATTGAAATTGTGTCCATAAGACATGTACCAACTCATACAATGCAATTTGTGAGTTTTTTTTCTATTGGTGTGTGTGAACACAGTCAGTAAGATAGCCAAAGGATATACCTTTCAAACAAACTAATTTGTTTTGATCGTATTCAACGTACATGCATACACGAATTTTTCAAAACCACTGTTGCGTATACGCAACAGCGGATGGAAATGGGTTAAACGAAGAAATTTGTGGAGATCGTAAAAAAGTAATAATATTAAAAATAAAAAAACCAAGCACAAAAATTCATTTACAACACAAAACATACTAATCCAGTGTGGAATTTGACCAATAAAACATGCCCAAGAGGTGAACTAATTTATACACTCAAAAGAAAATGCCCATAAGATTCATGTGCAAACCCACATGGATTTTTGCAATGGGGGTTAGCACATGAAAAGTATGTGCGAACTTTATGAATTATCGTCAATGAATGTTTTCATTAAATGCATGAGGATTTGTAATACAATCCATATATTAGACACATACTTTCTATGAATTCCATTAATAGATTGCATTGGTCATGCATATCATGTAAGGGAAGTTAATTAATTGTTTCAATTAGGTTTATGGTATTTATTTAAAAAAAATGAATTAAATTGCTTTGTGAAATAAGATTTATTTAAGCGAATTTATTAAAAAAAAGTTTTTATAGTTCAATATACACTTATATCATGCTTGAAGACAGTCGTAATAGATTCTGCATATTCTCGTAACATGGCTTCCGTACCTTTTATTCCGGATACTCCGAAATAATATCCACCAATTCACGTTAACTTGCACTTGATAGGGTCCAGTGAGTGCTAGAGAGAGTATCTGCTGTCCAGCAACTGTTTCATTAGCAAATTAACCAGCACATTTGAAGTGAGACTTCTTTCATTTTCCTTCGACGTTCTTGATAGCGGAATGATTGCGTCATGCGCTGGCGTTTGATCTACTGGAGTAGTCTATAAATTTGGAAACGAGATTAATGAACCGGTCGATGAAGCTTCATATTTACTTTACTTACATTCAAAAGCTGCCATGATATCAACAATAAACTTTAACTTCTTCAGCACGAACTCGCGCATCTTTTTTCCATCTTTCTCCATCTTTGATTTGTTTGTTTTTGTAAAGCAAAGGGTTTAGTGCGTTGCAAGTAGGTGTATTTGAGTTGACACATACTTTTCATATGATGCCAAATGGCGTTCATGAGTAATATGAATTCGAAGTATAAGCACGGTTATGGTATGCATATGCTGCACATGAATTTAATGAAAACGAATATTTTAGTAAGGTATGTGAAGCCACACATGAATTTAAGGGACCATATTTTTTGAGTGTAGCGAATTCGTTTTTGATTCAGTTCCAACCTGGATCGGGTATTGTTGTTCGGCTTGTTGTGTGTTGAAAGTCAATGTATATGGTTTTAATTGTAACTCGTATCGGATTGAGGTTGGCACTGATAATAAGTATCGCAGGTTGGAACTAGTTCCAATCTAGGGTCAAAAACAAACTCGATATAAGATTTTATTGAGAACAGAAGTATGGTCCTATTAAATGACGGCTTACCTACAATGATAAGACATCGTAATAACACATCTTCGACAATAGATTTAACAATAGTTTCATCTTGCCTTGCACCATACACTGAGTGGACAGTATTAACCCATTTTCGCCGTTTTCCACAAAACATTTTTTTTTCGACGATATCGTATCAAAATATAAGTCTTGTGGATGCATTAATGAAATTTAGCATTTTTAGAGGTTTTTTTTTGACGCTTAGGAACATCGTGACAGCATGTTGCGTATACGCAACACTGGCGCATTGCTCGACAAATAGAATGCAACATACATTTTAAGCTCAAATGGTACACACTCAGCCACACCTTAATGGATGGTTAACTAGCTACAAATAATATTTGGCCTTTTGTGAACATTTTCCCATAGTGAAACGACAAAAAATATAACCAGTAACTTCTAGTTTATGATTGAAATTGTGTCCATAAGACATGTACCAACTCATACAATGCAATTTGTGAGTTTTTTTTCTATTGGTGTGTGTGAACACAGCCAGTAAGATAGCCAAAGGATATACCTTTCAAACAAACTAATTTGTTTTGATCGTATTCAACGTACATGCATACACGAATTTTTCAAAACCACTGTTGCGTATACGCAACAGCGGACGGAAATGGGTTAAACGAAGAAATTTGTGGAGATCGTAAAAAAGTAATAATATTAAAAATAAAAAAACCAAGCACAAAAATTCATTTTCAACACAAAACATACTAATAAGAAAAAATACATTACAAACCTTAACGCACTAGAACCAGGAAGCATAACATTCCCCGACATACTTAGTAATATGTTTACACATGAAATTGGAAAAACTGAATATAAGCTCACGAAAAATTTAACCCCTAATGCATGGTGGAATGATAATAAACAAACATTATTTGATACAAAAACTGAAAAATTAATCAAATACTATCAAAATTTCACAATCGAAAATTTTATTCCATTCATAAAAGCAAGAGCTAGAATGAAATAAAAAACCTGAATTAATCCACCGATGGTGCGACTGAACCCTTCTTACACTTTATCAGAATTACGAACTCAAATGTGGTCAGTATGGTACTGGATACATATTTTATCAGAAATTCCAGGAAGGTCCAGGAATATTCGATATGTCATATTTTGTGTTTAAAAATGGTACCGTTCGACAATCCTTAACGTACTGTTCATCGATGTGATTAAAATATAACCATTAATAGTCTTTAATGACATGTTTCTGTTAGTTAAATAAAAGGAGAAATTACATAAATATTAGCAATTTCATATAATCGTCAATTTTGATTATCGATATGGATTCAAGATGCTTAATAAGTACAGGTTCGTTGAAAATTGGTTATATTAAATGGAGACTTTATGTAATTTTCGAATATACTCGTTGCAGTTCAAAACCAGACCACTCGAGCCAATCGATGCTGCTCTAATTCTATACAGTCGCATAGTGTGGCTAGTCCGCTGTATGTGCTATACAACGCAACAGATGCGACACAATAGAATGCAAGCGGCATCGATTGATGTGATTGGTCTTGTTCGGTTTTGAACTGCAACGAGTATATTTTCATCTCACAATTATGTGCTCTCAGGTATTGTTTTGGTCATATCTCCATGAAGGATTATCCAATCATAATGAAATTTTGACCAGTTATTTGGAGATTTCATAGCTTTAATTTGGCACCAACAAAACTAAAATCGGTAGGTATACAAATAGCTCAGTATGTAATCGGAGGCTAAACTGTTTGATTACTATTATAATAGGCCTTCAAGTACTGTTTCGTTCATATCTTCGTAACGAAATGTCCGAATGAAAAAAAAATCAATAGCGTTCTATGGAATGTTGTAGCTTCCATTTGCCGTCAACAGAACTGAAATCGGTTCACAGTTGGCTGAGAAACCGATGTGATATTATTTGTAACACACACACACACACACACACACACACACACACACACACACACACACACACACACACACACACACACACACACACACACACAAACACACACACACACACATACACTCAGTGCTCAGTTCGTCGAGCTGAGTCGAATGGTATATGACACTCGGCCCTGTGGGCCTCGGATAAAAAGTCGAGTTTTCAAGCGATCTTAATACCCTTCTATTGATGTAAGAAGGGTAAAAAGGGAAGTTATTGTGGTAAATAGAGTGTGTATTGAATAATATTTAAATCAAGTTGAGCAGAATCACGTGAGCGTGGTACATGGTTAATAAAAAGAAGTAGGCATTGTGAAAATGAAATGTCATTGGCTACCAAAGCGAAAAGTTTGACATAGCTAGCACCATCGTTGGGTATAAATAAAGTCTGCCTAAACGTGCAGTCGGCATGCTTGTGACGAACGTTAGGAATAACGGACCCATAGCAGCAGCAGTACCCGGGAAGCAGCAGCAGTACCAAGGAAGCAGCAGCAGAATCGCCGAATAGTATTGGAACGAGCAACCATGGCCGAGGCTGAAAACCTCGGTCAGGTTTGATGATCTCGACACCGTCTGTCCGGTCACGACAATGGCGTAGCCGGTAGTTTTCAGCGTAAAATAGTGAGTACAGTGAAAAAAAAAAAACACGTATGGAAGAGCGGCGTAATGGAAAAGGTTACTTATGGACAAAAAAAAATCCCCGATGGAAGGGCGTTGGATATGAACAAGCAAAGATGTTTTCGGTAGGCTCCCTGACGGTATGGGAGTGGAGTAGGCCACTAAACTAAAAAAATGAATTGAAATGTCCTGGATGTGCTCTCTTGTTGAGGGAGGAGAGAAAGCCAGAAGTGAAAAGCTTAACATATAGACTGGCGGATAGGAATATCAAATGCTTGATATTTGATGATAATAATCATGCATCCTCGCTGATGATGTTGGAAATTGAAGGTAGTTTCCATGTTGAAGGTATAGGTAAACTACGAAGCAAAAAATGAATTAATATAAATAATGCGGAAAGACCGAGGAGTTAGAAATGTTCTCAGTATGAATTGGAGTATGTCGGGTAGTTGCATAACCTTTTTACAACAGCAGACTTTTTGGGAGACGTTTCCAAATAGAAAACTGTACTCTGGCGGACGAAATGTCTAATCGTTAACGGAGTGTTCTGTTAGTCCTTCTCATTCGCGACGTGGAATTAGGAAAAGCGTTGTTTGTACTTATATGGTAATTTCAGATAAACATTTCATCTCCAATATTATGTAAACCCAACCCAACCCAATTTCAACTGCAATATCGTGAATGGTAAATTTAACAATTGATGCTAGATCTTTTGAATTAATTATCGAGTGGAATGCAGTATTAAGTTGTCGGGTGTTGAATAGTGAAATACTTGATATTATTGAAACAGATTATGCGGTTGAGGGAGGTACCAATCATCTTTTAATGAGTTCAAAGAAATAGTGGAGTGGTCGGATCAGAGCTATGTTCATTTAGAAATAAAATATAGATCAATGTTGGTGCTCATATTTGTTTTTTTTTTTACGAATTCATTTATTTGTACAGGCTCAATCGAATCAACTTTACAGAGCCAAGTTTTCATGTTTAAATACATCAGTTATCTTAGAACTAAGGTTAAGGGAATAGAACCGATTACTCGCGGTCGTCTCGAGGTTAAAAGGAATAACAATTTTAAGGATGGGAAAATTGGGGTGGAAATTTTGAACAAAGCATAAGGAACAATGGTTTTCTTATATCTAGAACTTCAAATTACAATTTTTTAACTGAACGTTTTTAATTTAAAAAAAAAGAATAACTCACTCACACACACACAATCACACTCACACACACACACAACCACACTCACACACTGGCGCACACATTCCTCAAAAATTTAACCTAAACAAGTAAGTTAATCAATCTACAATCTAAGGCTACTGTTAGTCAAAAACACATAAATGAGTTTCATAAACTCCAGATCACGCGCAGCCAAAATGTCTCGAATCGGTACATTGGGTTGTCTACCTCGAGCCCGAAGGGAATCATACAGCTCAGATCTGACTCCAAGATGCTCAGCACAAAACCAAATAACGTGATCTGCGTCCTGGTAACCTTGTCCGCATTCGCAGAGATTGCTGTCTCCCAGCCTAACATGGAACAAATGAGCGTTTAAAGAATAATGATTGGACATGAGGCGAGACATCACACGAATGAAGTCTCGACCCACATCCAATCACCTGAACCAACATTTTTTAGACACCTTTGGAGTGATAGAATGTAGCCATCGCCCCAAGTCTCCTCTACTCCATTTATCCTGCCAGCTATCGAGTGATATCTGTCGAAAACTATAGAAAAATTCGTTGAAGGCGATTTGTCGATCATAAATATCCTTCCATAGCGCCCACCCTTGCAAGCGAGACCCACACAAAGGTGATAATAAAAGAACGTGAAGATAAAGCACTTAGAAGACCTCGTATTTTCATAAGAAAATAGGAGGTGTGCTTTACCGGCCTCAAGGAGCGAATAGCCTCTATAGAATTAAGACTATCCGTGAAAATGAGGTATTGATCCGGTGTTAAAGAGGCAACAGTTTCTAAAGAAAAATAAATTGCTGCCAATTCCGCGACAAAAACAGAATAAGGTGCTTGAAGTTTACGAGCGACGCTATAATTTTCATTGTATACACCAAAGCCAGCGGAGTCCTCTATCAAAGACCCGTCAGTGAAAAACGTTTTAGTGGAATCAACTAGGCCAAACTTTGCAGCAAATATCACCAGAGCAATCATAGGACGATGATGCTCTGGGATTCCACGAAGCTCCTG
Organism: Aedes japonicus; assembly: GCA_034211315.2. Classification (NCBI taxonomy): domain Eukaryota; kingdom Metazoa; phylum Arthropoda; class Insecta; order Diptera; family Culicidae; genus Aedes; species Aedes japonicus. The sequence goes on along the minus strand of JASCZW010000516.1, from coordinate 64,969 downwards.
TTTCATGGATAAATCAAAATGAACCGAATTTCCGAAGTCGGAGAAGCAAACACAATTGGGAATATTAAGCGAAGGGCTGACATCCTGTGTTATGTACAAATGGTACAAGCTCATGAAGCGGGTTTGAGGATTCAACTCAAGGAGCTTCTCAAAATTTTCGATCACCTGGGGGTTCATAACTTCACACCTGGTGAGGAGCCGGAGAGATAACTCTGTAAATCGATCTGAGAGTGGCAACATGCCAGCCAGCACTTCAAGACTCATGGTGTGAGTCGAGTGCATGCAACCTAACGCGATACGAAGACACCGATACTAAATACGTTCCAGTTTAATGATGTGCGACCGGGCCGCTGACTGAAAACAAAAACTACCGTATTCCATAACCGACAAAATCGTTGTCAGGTACAACGTTAGAAGATCTTGCGGATGCGCTCCCCACCAGGTCCCGGTAATTGTGCAGAAAAAATTGACCCTTTGCTGGCATTTTCGCTTCAGGTACTCAATGTGAGATCTCCAGGTGCACTTTGAATCGAACCAGACCCCAAGATATTTAAATGACATAGAATGAGTTATCGGTGTACCCAAAATTTGAAGTTTCGGTTGTGCAGGGTTATGCTTCTTAGAAAAAACTACCAACTCAGTTTTCTCCGTAGAGAATTCGATACCTAGCTCTAGAGCCCAAGTAGACAAATTGTCTAAGGTATCCTGCAATTGTCTAAGGTATCCCTGGGGGAGACCCATGTAGCTAAATCGAAAAGCTGTAGAGTTTCCATGAGAAAAGCTCATATGTTTCTCTGACAGCAAATTGTACAAAAAATTGTTCTTTAATGGTGAAAAACCACAAGCATGGAGTTTATCTGAGAGAACTTCAACAGATACTGAATCAAAAGCCCCCTTGATATCCAAGAATACAGAAGCCATTTGCTCTTTTTTAGCAAAAGCTAACTGAATATCTGTGGAACGCAACGCGAGGCAGTCGTTCGTTCCCTTACCTCTGCGGAGACCATATTGCGTATCTGAAAGCAGGTTATTCGTCTCAACCCATTTGTCCAGACGGAAGAGGATCATTTTCTCCATTTTCTCCTCGAATACAAGATAACATCGCGATGGGTCGATAGGAGTTGTGGTCGGACGCGGGTTTACCAGGTTTTTGAATGGCAATAACTCTCACCCGTCTCCAATCATCCGGTACAATGTTGAGTTCCAGACACTGATTAAATAAGTTCAACATGCGCCTCTTCGCGACGTCTGGGAGGTTCTTGAGCAAGTTGAACTTGATCCTGTCAGCTCCTGGAGCCATATTGCCACACGAAAGGAGTGCGAGAGAGAACTCTACCATTGAAAAGGGTTGGCTAATCTCATCTATCGAATTCGTGGTTTCGCGAGGAATCATCCGAGGAATAACCGCGTTTCTTGGCCTTGATGAGGCTCTTAAATTCTCGTTCGAGAGCCGTGTACCTTTCAAAGTGCTCAGGTGTTCCACGTCTACGAAAAACTTTGAACGCGTCAGACTTTTTGCGGTAAACCTCGGTGCATTGCTGATCCCACCATGGGGAAGGAGGTTTCCTGCGAAATGACGTCCCTGGAACTGGTCGAGTTTGAGCTTGAAGCGCGCTTTCCAAAATCAGGTTGGAGAGGAAGTTATATTCCTCCAGCGGTGGCAGCCTTCTACCGTTGTTAGGGCTTCATCTACTGCTGTCTTGAACCTTGCCCAATCGATATTACGAGTTAGATCATACGTGACGTTGATGGATTCCGTTGGAGTGCGCCCGGTGGCAACCGAAATTTTTATAGGCAAATGATCACTACCGTGGGGATCCCGGATCACATTCCACGTGCAGTCCAACGATAATGAATTCGAGCAAAGTGTGAGGTCTAACCTACTACCAAGTGAGGATGGACCAGCCAAGCGTGTAACTTCTCCATTGTTGAGAACTGTCATATTGAAGTTGTCACAGAGGTCATATATCACAGAAGACCGGTTGTCATCGTACAGTTCTCCCCAGCCTGTACCGTGAGAGTTAAAATCTCCCAAGACCAACCGCGGAGCAGGCAGAACCGAACAAATATCTGTAAGTTGTTTTCGGTTAATTGGTGCTCTAGGAGGAATGTACACAGAAGCAATGCAAAGGCTTTTATTTTTAATAACAGCCTGACATGCGACAACTTCAATACCTGGAATTGGAGGAAAATTCACTCTATAGAAGGAGTAGCACTTTTTGATCCCCAAAAGTACTCCTCCTCCACGTGAATCCTCGCGATCAAGCCGAATAATGTTGAAATCGTGAATCGGAAGATCGATTTCGGCTGAAAGCCATGTTTCACAAAGAGCAAATGCATCACAACCGGTAGTGTGAGTTAAAAATTTAAATGATTCCAATTTAGGAATAACACTTCGACAATTCCACTGCAGAACAGTGATCAAATCCCCGACCTCTTTCGGCAAATTATCCATCGAAGGAAATGATAGCTGCAAGGAGGGGCCACTTTAATGTTAATTTCTTCAAAAAAGTTTTCACAGTGGGAAGCATTGCCATAACAATGCTTTTAAGAGGGTCAGACATTTCGAGGTATTTAAAAATACCTTCCACAATATCATCGAACGAGAACAGCCCAGATGAAGGGGGGGCTTCTGTTCTTAAAATCGGGGCATCAGGGGATTTAGATGTCCCCGGGAGAGATGAGAAATCCTGTGTGTAGTTGGCACTACGAAAACCAGGAGGATTCGGATTATCCTTCTTTTCTCTGCTCTTTGAATTGGGCATGTTGATTTGAGGCTTCTGTTCAGCTGCTTTCACAGCACGAATGCGTCTTCGCTTCCGTGGAGCACCTCCCGGAAAACTAAAAGATGTCCCCTCCTCAACCAAATCCGAATCAGACTCGTCATCTGAAAGAGGAGCGAAAGGATTTGTATTGGTATCGGGTGGCGAAACTTTCTTAAGCATTTCTGCAAAAGATTGCCTTGAACGTTGTTTCAGAGAACGTTCCAATTTTTCGCCGCGTTGTTTATACGCCGGGCACGACGAGAGAGCATGAGGAGGAGTTCCCTTGCATAAAACGCATTTTAGTGTATTATCTGCACAGGGACCAGTCTCATGTTTCGCCCCGCAAGTTAAGCAGCGTGTCTTATTGCCGCAATGGGAGGCCGTATGCCCCATCTGCTGACAGTTTTGGCAAATCATTACCCGGGGTACAAACAACCGCACAGGTAGCCGAAGTTTATCCAGTTCTAAGAACTGAGGAAGGGCAGAGCCAGAAAAGGTTACCCGAAACGAGTCTGTGGGGGTAACTTTTTTCTTACCCTCGCTGTGCGATATTTTAACTAATTTTCGTACTTCCAGTATCTGAACTGGGGGGAGAAGAGGGTTCTTGAATCGGCCAACCGCCCGCTTCTCCAAAATTTCAGGTCACAGACTCGCCTCTGTGACCACTCCTACAACCTCCACATCACGAGCTGGAATATAAACGCGATATTCCAGTGTAAAATGCTGGGAGGAAGCAATCTCATTAGCCTGCTTCAGGTTAGAGACGACAGTAGCTATTTGATACACATTCAAAGGTTTCATTTTGGGCTGAAAGTAGACAACCCATGGACCGACCGAGTCAACCGGATACGATCGCGGTCTGAATATTTTTTGTGCCTCCCCATCATCGGGTGGCAAAGGCACTTTTTCAGCCAAGCCGTTCATGTCGAAGAAACCTCTTCAACATGCACGATTTGCCGAAATTTTAAATCACACACACACACAAACAAAGAACACACAAATTAAACTCTAGTGGGATGAGGGACAGGAAAAACAAAACTTAACTAAATTACTGTTCTGTTGCTGCTGCTGCTGCTGCTGACGCACCGTATGCGTGAACGTCGCACTTCTATGCGGGGAGCGGGGAGCGGTGCGCTGAAACGATCGCCTTCGGGTGCACTCGCTCAACGCTGTCGGATGACCGTTGGCGGTGTAGTAGTGTATCGCTGGTTAGCGTCACCACGCGGAGATGAAGCGAAAATAAGCGGGAAGATAATTCGCCAGCAAGCACTGCTTGATTTTCCTATTTCACTGGAAAACCACACTGCCTTCTTAGAAAAAACGACTCACTTTTACCATAGACTAACTCTAAGACCAGTAGGTCCCATACAAATACGATTTTTTTCTTCGCTCAGTCAGTACTAGAACATCGGTCCCAAGCTCGGTCCCAAGCTCAATGATGCGCCCCTAATAATGAACTCGCATGAACACACTCTTAAATATTCTGTCAAAATAACACAGCAAATCAAAACAAAGGCGCAAATATGCATAGCAAGGTGCAGGCTTAAAGGTGTACTTCGGACCAAGGGGTTCTACAACAGTGAACCAATTTCAAATCGCTAGTTGCATATTGATTGTTGCTTTTACTCTACTCACTGAAGTGAGTATATATTGAGAAAAAAAAACTAGTTATTTCCAAGGATTGCACTCGAATAAATCTTCCAAAATAACGGAGCGCTGGATCGCACGAACTTTCTTCTTTCGCTGAACGAAGTGGGGTGATCATATTTGTTGACAAAAAACAATTAACGTTAAAATCAACAAAACTCTATATTGGTATTGGTTACATGGTTGGAATTATTGAGAATGGCAAGTTTGTTTCATAAATTGATGTCATAAGCTTGTTTCATATTGTGAATGTAAAGGTTTATTGTATCAACTTCATCATAATGTGAAGGCAATTGCGACGAATAAAATTAATGTTGACCCGAATAAAAAAATCTCATAGATTTACAATTAAATATATTGTAACCATACAATAGAAGCTATGGTATGCACAATTAATAGTATTGTCCACAACAATAAGATGACAATAGGAGTTATTGTTACCACAATAGAATCTAATGTAAATTGAGACGTCGACAATAGAAAAGGGGGGTTGTTATGTATCTAAACTGTAGAAAAAATCATTATTTTTCTAACAAATTTGAGTCAATTAGTATTAATTGTATTGTTTCTCAATTGTTGAAAATCCTAGCAAACAGAATGAATTGTAAATCTATTGTAATGAAAATATGCATTTTTCACTTATCTGATTCATGAACAATAAGATTCACGGTCGGAAATAGATTTTAATGTTATTTTTTATTATTGTATTGTAATTGTATGGTTATTTTTATCCGGGCGATGCTGATGAAAAAGTTTATGGTTTTAATTATGCTGGAGTTAACATTAAAGGCTGATAATAAAACGTCAAATTCAATAATTATTAATAGAGATAATGAAAATTTTGACAACATGTGATGCAAGTAGGAAGTTATATATTTTATTCGGATAAACCCTTTAAACTGGTGATTGCTTATTTGCCGCTATGTTATGGTTTAGTAGGAATTGTAGATAACGAAATAATAATGAAAATAAGAATGTGTACCTCGACACAAGTGTGATATAGAGAGTTAGTGTAAACTATCGTTTAGGGAAATTGATTCTTGCTCTAGGCAGAAGCACATTCAGTAGCTAGGAAATTTTACTACTGATCGACTCGGTGGTAAAGGTTGTCTGTTGTCTTGTGTTATGTGTCCAGCAATTGGAGAGAGTTGACTTTTTATTATTATGAAGTTGACGAAAATGTTAAAGTTGACAGTAATATTGAAGTTGATAGCTGCCAGCGTCGGCGATGCAGTAGTAAATGTAGTGGTTAGATTATACTGTTTCTTTTGTACATAAAAACAACTTCAATTGTTCAAGGAGACAATAATTATGATGAAGAGGTGGTGGTCTAAGGTAGGTTGATTTTATTAGTGATGAGTGAAAATTCAGAAATTTAGATTTCATTATGATCTTCGAATTATTTTGAATTTTGGCGTTAAGCTTTTGAGATGTTAAAGTTCGACAATTGATGGTTCTGCTGAAATTTATCTTAAATATGTTTACTCTAATATTTTTATGTTAGAAATTATTTAAAAAAATCAGCATTGATGGAAACCATGCATGAGCCATTTAAAAGAGACTCGAGTTTAACCATTAACACGTGGGCATTCGATTGTTTTCGTAGATCGGACAATGTATATGTTTCTAATATTGATATGCATTCACGAACCAGAATCTATTTAAACTTAAGGCAGGTTTTAGAAATTTGGTAGCGATAAAATTAAAATTAAAGAAACAAAAGAATAATTACTTGTTCTATAAAGTAACAAAACACATCTGGATCGTTAAATGATAAAATTGATGTTAGTGATAGTAATGGTGCAGTGTTGTTAGGTTGTTGATAACGATGATGACTGTTTTAATCAAACACAATGGAATCCGACAAAAATCACAATGCATGTACTTTTTTTTTGTCCCAATATAAAATCATCACCACCAAAGTGTAATGTTATTTGAAACATTGCATATTTTAAAGTAGTTTTGAGCATTATATTAAAAAAAATATTATCTTGAATATTGGCCTCGGTAATGTCTGAATAAAATTGGTAAAACAAGTTATTCGGGAAGCAAGTATTCAATATTTTTGAAACTGCGAATAATGGCATGTTATCAGGGTTCAATAGTGAATGTTAACATAAAAATTGAGACAAAAATGAATTTGATATCAATATTGATCAATATTGAAAATCATTATAGTACACACCCAATCTTGTTTTTTCATTCCAGCAAAATGATTTGCTGGTTGTTCACCAGCAATTCCCTATTTTGCTGAAATCCCGCAATCGGTTTTACCAATAACTGAAAAACAGCAATTAGCAAAATTTTTACCAAAATCTCAGTTACCCTGTTTACCTGTCAAACATAAGTCACGCATCAAGTTGTGAGTTCTTTGGTAACTGGAAAAGCATTGAAAAAATGGATCCGAATCTGTATAAAATCATGGAAACTTAAACGTAGGAAACTATGCTTTCGAAGAAATTGATAAGTAAAATGTAATGGAAAAAACATTTGATTTTGGCAGGTTTATGTTTTAAGACGAAAAAATGGCGGATTAATTTGGAGTAAATTGATAATATTTTTTTCAACGGTTTAACTTATACATTTTTGGGATTTTCATTTTTTTATGTACCTGCATGTGCAAAACTAAATAAAATAAGCAAGGATTGGATTGCTTTATTATCTTAAAAGCATTAATCAATATTGAAGATTGTCCGAAATAGTTGCCTCGCCTTTGTTTTTATTTATATTTATTCAATTTTTTTTAGAAAACATTGCGCTGATGTTTCAGTGCTGGCAAAACAGAAAATTATGGGTATCGTGGGTTTGCTGGTCGTTCAGCAAATCACAAGGAAGTTTGCTGAAGTTACAGTTAAGTGCTGTCAGTTTCATGAAATTTGTTTTTGCTGGAATAACAGTAATATGTATTTTGCTGGATAGATTGCTGGTTTTACAGCTCGGCAAAATCCAGCAAAATTTTGCTGATTTCCAGCGAAATAAAATGAGTGTGACACACCAAATTTTGTTATATCGTTCCAGCAAAATGATTTGCTGGTTGTTCACCAGCAATTTCCTATTTTACTGAAATCCAGTAATCAGTTATACCAATAACTGGAAAACAGCAGCTGGCAAAATTTTTACTGAAATCGCAGTAACCCTGTTTACCTGTCAAATATAAGTCACGCATTAACGACGGAAAATTGTATTGATTTGTCATCCAGCATTTTTTTCATTTCAAGTTGTGAGTTCTTTGGTAAATTGGAAAGGTATTGAAAAAAATGGATCCGAATTTGCATAACATCATCGCAACTTAAACGTAGGAAGCTATGATTTCGAAGAAGTGTTTGGTAAGGAAAATGTAATGAAAAAACATTTGATGTTTGTAGGTTAATATTTTTAAGACGAGGAAATGGCGGAGTCATTTGGAGTAAACTGATAATGTTTTTTTTACGATTTAATATATAGCTTTTTTGGATTTTCGTTTTATTTTATGTATCTCCATATAAGCAATACTAAATAAAAATTCGATACACCGATAGTAATCTCCTCAGACATATATCGCATATTGTGAATGTAAGCAAGGATTGAGTTGCTTTCAAAAAAATTATCTTGAAAGCATAAATCAAGATTGACATCTGGAGCAACAATAGAAAAGGGCCTATCAACATTTGTAAACAAACACTTCTGAGCCTATTTCCTCGAAAAGCGTAGGCCACCCACGCAAACCAATACCATCATCATATAGGGGAAAGTTTCCCCTACACGATGATTCTGTAGGTTTGCGTGTGTAGCCAGCGGCTTGCGAGAAAACGAGCTCAGAAGTGTTTGTTTACAAATGTTGATGGGCCTTTTTCTATTGTTGATCCAGACATGTCCGAAAAAGTTGCCTCAAGTTGTTTTTATTTATTTTTATAAATTTTTTTTGGTAAACATTGCGCTGATATTTTTTAAGCAGCGCCAAAAAAGTTCTGTGAAATCAGCAAATTATGGGGATTGCGAGTTTGCTGGTCGTTCAGCAAATCACAAGCAAGTTTGCTGGAGTTACAGTAAAGAGCTGTCAATTTCATGAAATTTGTTTTTGCTGGAATAACAGTAACATTTATTTTGCTGAATAGATTGCTGGTTTTACAGCACGGCAAAATCCAGCGAAATTTTGCTGATTTCCAGCGAAATAAAATGAGTGTGTGTTACGTGAGTGTGCCACGGATATGTATGAAAGGTGGATGTATGAATGAGTAAGAATGATTGTGTATGAATAAGTGTGTAATTTTTTTCCCGAATCAACATTCGGCGAGATATAAAGGGTGATACGGTCAAAATTTGGTCAAGGGAAAACGCGTGTAAATCGGTGAAATCGTTTATTTAAAAAATCAAATTAAATTTCTTTTTCAAGTTCAATTAGTATAAAATTCAGGAAGAATATTCAATTAGGCTTCCGCTTTTCCAAATCCGAATTGCCGGGCCTTACGCTTGACCCCTGCCATCAGATTTTGTACAGCCACCTTGTCCACCTTCTTCGCCGCAGAAAGCCAGTTTGCCTTGAACTGCTGCTCGTCCTTAGCAGTTTTTTTGGTCTTCTTTAGGTTCCGCTTGACAATAGCCCAGTATTTCTCAATTGGGCAGAGCTCTGGCGTGTTGGGAGGGTTCTTGTCCTTGGGAACCACCTGCACGTTGTTGGTGGCGTACCACTCCATGGCCTTTTTACCGTAATGGCAAGATGCCAAATCCGGCCAAAACAGTACGGAACAACCGTGTTTCTTCAGGAAAGGCAGCAGACGTTTATTCAAACACTCTTTCACGTAAATTTCTTGGTTGACAGTTCCGGAAGCTATGAAAATGCTGCATTTCAAGCCACAGGTACAGATGGCTTGCCAAACCAGATATTTCTTTGCGAACTTTGACAGTTTCGTGTGCTTGAAAATATCTGCTACCTTTCCCCTTCCTTTTGCCGTATAAAACTCCTGTCCCGGAAGCTGCTTGTAGTCGGCTTTGACGTAGGTTTCGTCGTCCATTACCACGCAGTCAAACTTCGTCAGCATCGTCGTGTACAGCCTCCGGGATCGCGCTTTGGCCGTCGTATTTTGTTTATCATCGCGATTTGGAGTCACTACCTTCTTGTAAGTCGATAGTCCGGCTCGTTTTTTGGCTCGATGCACGGTTGTAGACGATACACCCAGCTTATTTGCGACATCTCGGAGAGATAGGTTAGGGTTTCGCTTGAAACTACCAGCAACTCTCTTTGTCGTCTCAGCGGCTTCCGGTTTTCGATTTCCCCCCGATCCAGACTTCCTGGCTGTCGACAAACGATCCCCAAACACTTTAATTACATTTGTAACGGTTGATTTGGCAACTTTTAGCGATTTTGCCAACTTTGCGTGCGAGTAGCTCGGATTTTCGCGATGCGCGAGCAAAATTTTGATACGCTGCTCTTCTTGCTTGGACGGCATTTTGACAACTGAAGAGTGAATTCCAAAATCAAAATAGGAGCAACATTCTACACACACACACCTTCAAAATGAGGGGTGTTCAGGTTTTTTAAATGCAAAATTGAAAGAAATACGTCAAGTTGATATTGACCAGATTTTGACCGTATCGCCCTGTTCGATCCCAAACGGCACACGACGTGCTTGCTGTTGTTGAGTAGAAACAAACACGCGTCCCCCCGGGAGCGTGTATTGTTTCCACTCATTGGGAGCGGCTAGCATGCAACGATGGCCTGATGCTATTATTGTAGCTAAAGTGGGCAGCGTGGAACAACACTGTCGGCGCGCCGTATCTATGCACCATTGTAGCGATGCGGTGCGCACGGCACTATTATCCGTACTTCGTGTCACCTATAAAAGCGACACATCGATATATTTAGTTTAGTGGTGTTCTAGTGGTGTTATAGTAGTATGTACGTCTTGTCTAGTACCCACCGAGCTGGCACGTTGCCTCTCGGTGGTAATAAATCATCGTCAAAGTAGTTCGTTTGTTTTCGTTTGTCATCGTCGTCTCAGAAGGAAATAATTCACAACGTAGGGCCTGGTCAAGCCCTGGACGAAACATTGGTGCCGTGACCAGGATATCGGACACCCCTGAGGAACGATGGACAACGTGGATGATGGGACCGTCACCAACATCACTCGCTTTGGGATCATTGCGTCCACCCGTTCGGACCGTAGCGTCCACTCACCGGACCAGAGCGTCCACCCGCCGGACCAGAGCGTCCCCCTGTCGGACCGTAGCGTCCATTTGCCGGATCGTCGTATCCACTTGCCGGACCGTAGCGTCCATATTCCGGATCGTAGCATCCACCTGCCGGACCGTAGCGTCTACCTGCCGGGCCGTAGCGTCCCCCTGCCGGACCGTAGCGTCCACCAGCCGGATCGTAGCATCCACCCTTTAGGACCCTAGCGTCATCATCGTACCCAAGCGTCATCATTGGACCCGAGCGTCATTCGCATTTCAAACATCAATCGGACCGCAGCGTCAAAAGAAGCACCAACAAGTACGTTCCATCCTGCCCGCACAACCAACAGCAAGCTACTGCCGAACGCTATTGGAAAACATTCGTTTTCGGGCACCGGTATGTTCGATCCCAAACGGCACACGACGTGCTTGCTGTTGTTGAGTAGAAACAAACACGCGTCCCCCCGGGAGCGTGTATTGTTTCCACCCATTGGGAACGGCTAGCATGCAACGATGGCCTGATGCTATTATTGTAGCTAAAGTGGGCAGCGTGGAACAACACTGTCGGCGCGCCGTATCTATGCACCATTGTAGCGATGCGGTGCGCACGGCACTATTATCCGTACTTCGTGTCACCTATAAAAGCGACACATCGATATATTTAGTTTAGTGGTGTTCTAGTGGTGTTTTGTAGATGTCCTAAGTTGTATCGTTACCCACCGAGTTGGCACGCTGCCTCTCGGTGGTAATAAATTATCAACGACAAAGCAGTCTGGTTTTCTTTCGTTCGTTATCGTTTCTCAACTAAAATAAAAATCACAACGTAGGGCCTGGTCAAGCCCTGGACGAAACACGCCCTTTAAGTCAAAAGTAGAGAGTCAATAAAATGTTCCTTTTCTCTTCCAATTATAGTCTAGTTTTTGAAAAAGTAGTTGTTTTAAGTTAGTTGTAAAATAAAAATCTAAATTTCTAAGGCTAATAGCGAGAGGGCGGATAAAAAAGCTTTATTCTGACGAACCATGATTCCAAAAAGGCAGTATTTTTGTAGAAGGCATACTCACCGATACAACTCATACATTTTCATCTTATCTCAACCTTATAATCCCAAGCATAAGGTAAGATTCGCGAGTTGGCAGCCAGACTCTATGGTTGAGTGTTACGTGATTTGACGAAAAAGATCTCACAGAGCACAATCATTCCGCTAAATCAAGTTAACCATCAACAAAACGAGAGCTGTCACCGTAAGAACTCCTAACCCAGTCCAATTATAATGGCAGCCAGACCCTATGGTTGAAAGTTTCGTGATTTGGCGGAACAGATCTCGCAGAGAAAAATCATTCCGCTAAATCAAATTAACCTTCAACGAAAAGAGAGCTGTCACCATAAGAACTCCTATCCTTATTTCCTTCATCGGTGGCCAGACTCTATTATTGAGTGTTACGTAATTTTGCGGAAAAGAGCTCCTCTCCCATGGAAAAATCATTCCGACAAATCTAGCTAACCATCAATAAAAAGAGAGCCACCAACAATTCCCATTCCTAACCAAACCTTCTATTTTGATAGCCAGACTCTATCATTGAGAGTTACGGGATCTTGTGGAAAAGAGCTCCTCTTATGGAAAAATCATTCCACAACATTAACCTAACCCTCAATGAAAAGAGAGCTTTCAAAATAGCACCAAATTCATTTACTTTGACTTCACCCCTACCAAGTGAAAAAAAATAAACCTTTTTTTTTTTTTTTCTCCCAAGTGTGGGCTAAATGTAACCTGTCTTTCGGTTACATTGGTTTAATTTGAAAATTTTGTAGATAATTTAATTTTTGTATATATATATTTTTTTACCTTTCTATTTTAAATTTTCTATTTTGATATAAATTCTTATTTATGAAATAGTATAAACTGAACCAAAAAAGAAATATGTGAATTGAAATAATTGAATTATAATCGAATAATATATCCTATTTCCCATCCTTGGCATCCCTATTCTCCCATTTACTGTGTCAACCGTTACGCGCTATTCAGTGCGCTCCCACAGTCGACCCTCACTGTCGATGAGATGGCTCCCATACCATTATACGGAATCAGCTGATATAAGCAGCTGTTATTGCCGGGATCGGCGACTAGTAGGTAAATGTTTTCATTTACAGTTGGGTGCGCGAATTTTTAATCACTCGATCCGTTCAATTTTTTGAGCAGGAAAAGTGAGTGCAGTTGGATCCGTGATCATTTGGTGTCGTAGGCTGGAAAACGTGAAGTGGCGTGTCGGACATTAAGCGGGCAACGGCCTGAGTGTCCAGCACTTGTCCAGCAGTGAAGTGAGCCCAGCGAAGCAATATCGCAAACCAGAACCCAGCGGAGAACCCGGAGCACCGTAGCCGCCATTCGACATCTACAGCGCATTGGACGGAAGACAATGTCAATACCGGTAATGTTCCCTACCCAACCTTCCTTTCCTACCCCTATTATGAATAAAAATTAAAAAGAAATTGAATTCTCCAACATAATAATTCGCCTTTTCTATTTTGAACTCATCCCTTTCTCCTATTCTTTCTTTTACTCCACCTTGGTAACGGTTTGTATGGGAAGTTTTTCCGCCCATTTCCTCTCGGAGCCAGTAAACGACCCTGAATACAAGGAAAAAGCCTGAAGGGGGAAAAAAAGAAAATCCTCAGTGAAAAGGCCGATCTGGCGAGTGAAAACTAACAAATCATACGTACAAAAAGTGAAGCAGGGGCAAGGGCTGAAGGCGTACAAAGTGAAAAAGGTGGGCTCGAAACTGTCCGCAGTGCATCTCTGAGCAAACTTCTTGAAACTGGAACATGTTAGCATTTAAGCTCAATCCAGGGCTAAGATAACCAAGACTAAGATGTTCCAGTTTCAAGAAGTTTGCTCAGAGATGCACTGCGCACAGTTTCGAGCCCACCTTTTTCACTTTGTACGCCTTCAGCCCTTGCCCCTGCTTCATTCTATAAGTCTTATAGAATAAATAAATTAAATTTAGAACGCAACCAGTAAAATCCAAAATGTGTACATTTATTCGTATCATTAATATGTTGAAAATAAACATAATATGATTTTAATATAAAACATCGACGTCACTTCCCATTTAGCACACTACGACCTTTATTAGTAGTAGTGACTTGATTATGACTTAAGAGTCACCCACAATTGATACGTTGCGGATGCGTTGACGTAAATTTGACAGAAAACCTATGGGAAAACTGTCAAATTCACGCAAACGAATCCGCAACGTATCAATTGTGGGTGACCCTTTAGCAAGTCATATTTATAATATCTCAACCGACTGGCATCAAGTGTGCTACTAGGGTTGGTTTTAAGCATAGAATATGTTGGAAAGAAAGCAAGTTTATGTTTGCGGCCAAAATAAACTAATTCAATGTTTTGATTTACCTGGAATATGTTTGTTATGACGGTATTTTTCTCTGCGTTGAGGGAATGAATATCCGTTTTGTAGAGAAAAAAAAAGTCTACGTAGACTTTTAGTATATCCCCCCTACCCCAACGTCGACAAACGCAGACTTTTTCTGAACACCTCCCCCCCCTTAATTGTCTACGTGGTTTATGAACAGCCCCTTTGGTAAAACGAAATACAAGGTGGTGGAACGCAGAGGTCACCGAGCTACAATTGAGAACCAGGACTCTGGAGCAACATACGAACGAAACATAGCGCACTTGAAGAAGGTAAATTTCCCAACAGTGGCCTCTCCTGTACCTGACCGTACAAAAGGAATGGAATCCAGCTCTGAAGCGATCCGTGCACCGATGATTGAAGATACCGATATGAGAGTTTCTGATGAAGATGAACCGGTTTTTAGGGGTTTCGAAGACACCGAGGACAGGTTCACAGGAGTTCGATAAGGTTTGATAACGAAGACCTATTACAAACTGAATATTAAAAATCAAACATAGAAGGTTAGAAGTAATAAAATAATAAATAAATGAAAGCATATAAAGTATCGAATCCGGTGAGATTTGTGGAAAAAAAATTATATAAAAAGCAAATTTGCTATCATATTGTGTTAGTAGGCTATGATAAGGTTGAATGAATAATAAATCAGATTATTGTGTGTAGCCAAATACTACGGAAGTACAATATACAAGGTATCACAAGCTACACCACCATATATTGTAATTCCGTAGTCAATTTGTGAACGGATTATTGCTTGATTTATTCTGAGGGCCGCGTTTGGATGTGCGCCTTCCTTCTTCTTGCAGATTATTTTTAAAATGTTGAACCTCTTTTTAGCTTTTTTTGTAATGTAGTCGATGTGTGGATTGTGATTAAGTTTTTGATCTATAATATACCCTAAATATTTGTGCTGATCTACCTGTTGTACGTCTATTTCGTTAATTGTTATATTTATTGTTTCCTCTGTTTTTGAGCCGAATAAGATCACTGCACTTTTTTCTTTCCGGATTGATAGCTATTTTTAATCTCTCTAAGTATTCTTTTATTTGGTTTAGCGTTATATTGGCCGTCAGTTCTATTGCTTGGAATGTTTCTCCTAAATTAGTAATTGCAAAGTCATCTGCAAATTGTTCCAAGATAACTTTTTCCGTAGTAATGTCGTGTAACTTAGCCGTATATAGATTGAACAGTATAGGCGATAAGGGACAGTCTTGTGGAAGTCCTCTATTAGTATCTTTGCAAAGACTACCATTGACAGTTTCTAGTATGATAGACCTATTACTTAAGTATGCATTAAGCCATCTAAGTATTTTATTTGGAATTTCGAATTGGTCTAATTGTTCAAGTAATGTATTAATGTCAACAGAGTCAAATGCTTTAGATAAATCTAGGAATATTGTAGCAACTTTCTTTTTATTTCTTTGTGCCTCTGTCATTATCGAAACTAAATAGTTTATACAATCTGTTGTTGAAGAGTCTTCTTTAAATCCGAATGATTTTTTTTTTTAAGTTGGGTGTATTATCACTGCGACCATTGTTTTGATCTATTGTGATACATCCGAATGATAAAGGGGGACTCAAATTATTTTCGGATGTAAAATGGTTAAGTCGTTTTTTAACTTCGCAGTTTATTATTTTGAGATTTATGTTTAGAAGTGCTATTGGCCTGTAAGAAGAAGCATTCATTTTGTCCTTAGAGGGTTTTAGTATAGGAATAATTTTACTAATTTTCCATTGATCTGGAATGGTTTCCCTCATCCATATTTCTTTAGTTATGTCTAAAATTTTACTGAGGAGATCAGGTTTGATTCTCTTGAGTAAGTAGTATGAGAAGTGGTTGTATCCTGCAGCTGAAGTATCTTTTCTGAATCCTAGAGGGTTTGAGCTGTTTAGTGGAATACTTGTAACTATAAATTAGAAGAAAAATTAGTAATCTCCATTTAATTCCAACTACCTTTGCTTATCTTCGACAGATACGCGTATTTCGTCTACAATGTGCAGACTTCTTCAGTGTCTCGTACTAATAACTCGACTAATAACTCTACAGTCGAGTTATTAGTACGAGACACTGAAGAAGTCTGCACATTGTAGACGAAATACGCGTATCTGTCGAAGATAAGCAAAGGTAGTTGGAATTAAATGGAGATTACTAATTTTTCTTCTAATTTATAGTTAGTATCTTTTCTGTTTCTAATGGTCTTAATCATTGATTCTTTTTTGATTTCACCAGCAAATATGTTTTCATCTACAGTGCTCGTAATGGGTTCAAACGTTGCATTTGTTTCTTTGACAAAATTTAGTTGAAGGAATTCTTTTGCAATATCTTCATTGTGTATTATCTCCGCATTATTTTTATTTTTGAAATTACCTGCAATATACCTAACTATATTCCACATCTGTTTAACGTTAGTGTCTTCGTTAATTTCTTCTAATTTTTCTTCTCTGTATTTTTCTACAGTTTTTTTAAGCTCTTATTGAATGCTCTCTCTGCTTTTTTGAATATATTTTTGTTTTCTAGTGATAAATTTTTCCGAAATTGTATATGTTTTTTATTTTTTTCCTCATATAGTTTTTTAATTTTGTCTGTCCAGTATGGTTTGATTTTCTTTTTAATGTTTGGTGTTATTATAAATGTTGCCTTGTTAGTTGCATTTTCAATTTCGTGTTCTAGGTCATGAACGTTTTTTATTTCCTCTGGATTAATTAGATTCAGATTTCCTAATGCTTTCTCTTTACTAATTAGTTTATGGTGTGTTAGCATCAAATTTATTGTAATTGTAAATTTTACATTCAATTAATTTGTGATCGGAACCTAAATCGTTTGCACTTATTTCCCAACTGACATTCGGAGCTAAACCTAAAGTTGTTAAAGTTAAGTCTATGGCTGATGCAGTACAATTAATATCTTGCCATCTAGTTGCTTCACCTGTGATATGAAAAACTATATAATTGTTTTCCAAGAGATTGCTTATCAATTCTCCTCTTTTATCTGGTCTCTTAATATTGTTGTCCCAAATGGTGTGGTGTGCATTAAGATCGCCACCCAACATCACTTCATCTGTACTATTTTGAATGAACTTAAATAAATTTTCCAAATTTTTTTTAATACTGTCTATTGTATTCTCTGGAGGGATATATAGAGAAATAAATATGATTGGATTTTTAATATTCTTGATTTTTACTGCTGTTATTTCTAGGTCTACATTTGGTATGATTATTTCTTCTGCAATCAACGTGGGGTGCACAAGAATACCTGCACCACCGTAGCCTTCTTCTCTACAGCATTTAGTTAAGAAATTTGTATTTTTCGCAATCTTTGGTCCAAATTTCTTGGATTAGAAAAATATGAATATTATTAGTTGTAAGATATGTTTTGATACTTTCTCTCTTCTGTAATGGTCTTAAGCTATGAATGTTTATTTGTGAAATTTTAAGTGTTTCGTTGAATTTAGCCATTTTCTTACGGAACTGGAACTTGTTGTTTTGTATTTTGATTGGTTGGGTTGATTTTGTCTATTATTTGTTTAATTAACGAGCCGACTTCGATCACTAGGAGGTCAATACTCGGATCTGAGTTGGCGTTGACGTACTTTTGCAATACGGTTGAAAAAAAGGTGTGAAGTTGATTTGTAATTGTCTGGAGGCGCTCTGCTTCTGAAACAGCGTGAGGGTTATTGGTGATTACACTTACCTGCTCAGGTATTTGTTCTACCTGTGGAAAAGTGTTTTTTTTAATAATGTTGGTTTTTTGGTCGGTTTCGACAATTGGTCGATAATTTTGCTGTAATCTATCTTTTTGTTTTGGTTTTCAACTTGGCGGACTCCTGTAGTTGGTCTATTTGGACGTTCCAGTTCGGGAAATTCACCGATAGACTCCAGGATAGCGAATTTGTTGCTCGTTTTTGGGTACATTACCTCGGCTTCCGTGAATGTCATTTTGTTGATTATCATTGCAGCGTTTATGTGTTCCCTTCTCTTTCGTTCTGGACATTGGAAATCGGTGGGTAGGTGGTTTTTCCCACAGTTTTTGCATTTAGCTGATGTGTTTTCATCACAACCTGTGTGTTCATTAGTAATCATACTTCCACGTCGCATGCAGGTTTCCTTACCTTTACATGCAGCTGCTTTGTGACCAAATCTTCAACACTTGTTGCAGATGCGCACCGGGTAGATGTAAATTTCAGGTTTAGCCAGTACACCGTAGAGCTGAACTACTCTTGGCAGCTCAGAACCCTCCACTGTGATTTTTACTGCGCGCGTGTCCACTAGTTTGTCATTTTTCTTTCACTTTATTCTGTCAACTCGAATAACTTTCTTGCTGCTGACGATTTTTTCAAAGATTTCTCGTTCTGATAGCGAGATTGGCACATCCTTTGTGGTAGTGTTGGTTGTATTTATGTCGGATTTTGGTTGGTTTTGGTGGTGTTTGATTGTGCGTTTTTTGTGTTGGGATGATTTTCTATGTCGGATTTCGTTTTCTTTACTTCGTTTTCTTGCTTTAATTGTTCGTCGCGTCGTTTCCTTGTCATGATTTGGGTTTGTGTGGTTATGTCCGATTCGTCAAACCCATGGAACCCAGTGTCCATGTATTCTTCTTCTGATGAATGGGGTAAGAGTGTTTGTCCATGTCTTACCTTTATCCGGAGGCTCCGAGCCCTTCTCGTTTGTTAAGTGCATGCTTGGGAAACAAGCACGAACCTGTCTCACCACAACTCACACCTAACCTAACTTAATTAATAACACTTAAAAATACTGGTTTGTTCCTCTCGACTTAAAACCTAGTAAAAATAAAATAAAATTTGATGTACTTTCTCTATCTAGTCTTGATTATTTTTTCTCTATTGTCAATTCTTTCCAACTCCATAAAAAAAATTTAATATTTTACACCACGCGGTTTACCGAACAAAATGGTTTCACTACACTTGACTGATCACAGCAGTTATTGTGGTCCGCTCTTCTCAACGGTTCAAGCATAGACTAAACTCTAAGACCAGTAGGTCCCATACAAAAACGATTTTTTTCTTGGCTCAGTCAGTACTAGAACATCGTCCCAAGCTCGGTCCCAAGCTCAATAATGCACTCCTTATAATGAACTCACATGAACACACTCTCAAATACTCTGTCAAAATAACACAGCAAATCAAAACAAAGGCGCAAATATGTATAACAAGGTGCTGGCTTCAAGGTGTAATTCGGACCAAGGGGTTCTACAACAGTGAACCAATTTCAAATCGCTAGTTACATATTGATTGTTGGTTCAAGGGTGATAATGCAACATTATTAACGTAAACATGAGTGCTGTTGTGTTTCTCACCAGTCGCTTTTTGATGAGTTTGCCTGGAAATGTCACAGCGATGTCACGCAACACGATAAAAGCTCACATGCAACCACCATGCAGCTCATCAATCCACCGTAAGGTGGATCACGGTGAGCTGTTGAGTTGTGAAATGGAGCAAAGAGAAGAAGGCACATTTGCCATTTGTATTTTGACAGTTCTAGTAAGACCAAAAACAAGCTGATGGAGAAAAAAGTGATGTGCTTGAAACAGTGCGCTTTTGCAGTTGTTATTAATTTTTATTTATTATATTACGTTACGTTTTAATTTATTATATTACTCAAAATGGTTGATGTTAGCCATTTTTGTAGAAAATCTAAGAGCAAGTTAAGCGAGACGGAGAGTGTACGTGGCCAGATGAATTTTCTTCGACGAAAGTACCATCATAGACTAACTCTAAGACCAGTAGGTCCCATACAAAAACGATTTTTTTCTTGGCTCAGTCAGTACTAGAACATAGTCCCAAGCTCGGTCCCAAGCTCAATAATGCACCCCTTATAATGAACTCACATGAACACACTCTCAAATACTCTGTCAAAATAACACAGCAAATCAAAACAAAGGCGCAAATATGTATAACAAGGTGCTGGCTTCAAGGTGTAATTCGGACCAAGGGGTTCTACAACAGTGAACCAATTTCAAATCGCTAGTTACATATTGATTGTTGGTATGACCATAGACTAACTCTAAGACCAGTAGGTCCCATACAAATACGATTTTTTTCTTCGCTCAGTCAGTACTAGAACATCGTCCCAAGCTCGGTCCCAAGCTCAATGATGCGCCCCTAATAATGAACTCGCATGAACACACTCTTAAATATTCTGTCAAAATGACACAGCTAATCAAAACAAAGGCGCAAATATGCATAGCAAGGTGCAGGCTTAAAGGTGTACTTCGGACCAAGGGGTTCTACAACAGTGAACCAATTTCAAATCGCTAGTTGCATATTGATTGTTGGTATGACCAACAATCAATATGCAACTAGCGATTTGAAATTGGTTCACTGTTGTAGAATCCTGGTCCGAAGTACACCTTGCCCGCACCTTGCTATGCATATTTGTCTGTTTGATTAGCTGTGTTATTTTGACAGAATATTTAAGAGTGTGTTCATGCAGTTCATTATTAGGCGCATCATTGAGTTAGATCGAGCGGACCGATGTTCAGTACTGACTGAGCGAAGAAAAAAATCGTATTTGTATGGGACCTACTGGTCTTAGAGTTAGTCTATGGTATGACCATAGACTAACTCTAAGACCAGTAGGTCCCATACAAAAACGATTTTTTTCTTGGCTCAGTCAGTACTAGAACATCGTCCCAAGCTCGGTCCCAAGCTCAATAATGCACCCCTTATAATGAACTCACATGAACACACTCTCAAATACTCTGTCAAAATAACACAGCAAATCAAAACAAAGGCGCAAATATGTATAACAAGGTGCTGGCTTCAAGGTGTAATTCGGACCAAGGGGTTCTACAACAGTGAACCAATTTCAAATCGCTAGTTACATATTGATTGTTGGTATGACGGCGACGTGATTCGACTACGAACCAGTGCCAACCACTGAATTAAAGTATTCTTCTTCAAGGTGATGGAATTTCAGTTGCAGCACTGATTTGGCATGTTACTTGAGAGGACGCAACCGAAATCAAATCAATGTGTAATGTCTTCATGACAAATTATGCAAAAACTGTAGTAGTAACACATAGAACAGACATCCAAGCTGAAGTGCCCTCCGTGTGTAAATTTCTGTAACTGCCATTTTAAAATTACAGCTCGTTTCCGTTAGTTTTGGTGATTCGTATGTTGATGGAGCCACTTGCTCGCCTCGAGATTTGATAGTCTGTCAATATTAGTTTGGTGAAACCTATAGTAGGCGGCGTTGTTTTTCCAACGGTTTGTTTTGAAAAGTTTACACAGAAAATTGGGAAAACAATATTCGAGCCTGGATGTCTGTTCTCTGTGGTAGTAACTATGGAAAGAAACTGAGAAACCTTAATATTTCTTTTAACTAATCATGTTTTGTGTTGTTGCATGAAGTACGTAATCAATTATAATGTTTGAAAATTGGATATATCCTTCTTATAAACATGCAACCCTAGGAGTGGACAGCGAATTCTGCTAGAACCGAAGATGAGAGGAGAAAGTGTGGCTAGGCAGGTTATGAAAATTGAATAGAAATCGTTCTGAAATTGAGCTTAGGGCTTTTGTTAGGCTGTTTCGAAGCAAACGTATACATATATGCCACACATCTCCATGCGGGGTAATTCAAGGCAGGAACAAATTCGCCACCTTGTTATTAATATTTCTATTGGAATGGCATTAAACATTCCAAAGTGAACTCACTGCTCATATTCGTTTTTCAAATTTTATATGAATTTTGATCGAACTTTCGGATCGGCCTTTAATGTTGATCATCTATACATCTATAAATGTACAAAAAAAACTATATATATTTAGTTTTAGTTTAGTTTAGTTAAATATATATTTATATATTTATTTTTACTTTGCCTGTGGACATTTCTTAAGCTCAACATTTGTAGTCAATCTAATAAATCTAGTTAAAACAATTGCCAATTCTGTTTGCTTAGTTTACATTAAACAAAAATGTAACTCTTGAATTAACTCCATACGTATCGTTTCCCAAAAAAAAAAAACATTTGATCGGATTTACAATTTGCATGAGCATGATTGACCGCCCACGCATGCAATTCCGTTATTGCCAGATCAGCTGTATTTACTCAAAGAACCAACAGATGATGTTTGGGACTAACATACATCTTCAATGTTCAAAAACTGGTGACGCATTATAAAGCAATACCGGCGCCAGCCGTGCCTGAATACTGGTCAAGTAGGGAATGGGAAGGAATATGTTGACATGATACTCGCTTTGGAGGAAGCCGAGAAATCCTCTGCACTTTCAAGAGAAATCACTAGGATGTTGGATAGTTGGGGAAAGGTTAGCAGTCACTGCTACAACGTTGCAAGATGACTGAAAAATATCACCAATCGACTCCGAACGACCGTAACTTTATACTTTCAATCCTTCAACTCAATTTTCGCGGTTTTTCAGCGTTCAAATTTCACTTCATTTCACTGCCACCGAGAACCGTGATTCTAGATTTCAGTTTTTTTTTCGATTCCTCCTCTTACTAATAATCATCAATTCATTCGCGACAAAGTGGAAAAACACTTTAACTTCATAATTTATGTCTTTGTGTCACAATACTACCACTTATTCAACATTTGCTCTGATTTACAATATGCCGAGAAACTACCCAAGAAACCACGAGGCTGTAATAGCGTGCATATACAGGGCAAATGTATTACGTCTAGTGCATCGTTGAAGTTGAATTAAAGTTGCAAAGGGCCCTACTAAGATCGAACTAATGCTATACCTTTTGTAATGCCATTTCATCCGATTCGATCGGATTCTATCTGATATGGTCGCTAGAGTCACGATTTTGATCAGTTTTACTTGATCGTGTACGTTCATTATGGCAGCTACACGCCAAAAAAAAAAGTCGCAGTAGGAACTACCATTTCGAGGGTTAAATTAAGCGCAATCACCAACAATTTTCAGCTGACTATAAATGGGTTTGATTTTACCATGCCTGCGATTAGATCAACCATGGTGCGGTTGATATCAATATGAGGTCTGTCAAATATACCACAAACGTTGACGGGTTTACCATAAACGTAGTAAATTTGACTGAAATTTCATGGTAGTTTTAAAGATAGGCATAGTCGGGTGAAATGGTAGTTTTTACTACAAGATTTTTTCCTGTGTACGTAAATAAACAGATTTGTTGTTTGATTCTACCAACGCTTATATGGCTTGTTTCAAATAAATTTTAGTATGATTTCAACTGAATTGCTGTTTGAAACAAACAAATGAAATCTGTTGAAACAACAAACATTTCCGTTTACAATCCCTACATTTTTCCTGAAATTTAAAGAATATTCTCGTTGCAGTACAATTGATACGTTGCGGATGTGGTTTTTCCATAGATTTTCTGTCAAATGTACGTCAACGCAACGTATCAATTGTGGGTGACTTTTAAGGCCAGGTGCCCACTGATGTGGTGAAGGTGTGGCATCTGCCAGCATGTCAAAATACCTTGTCGAGGTTCGCATCACGCCACAAGACTTTGATTCGATGATTTGGCCAGGTATGTGATACCACACCACATCGCTGCGCTTTTCGCTACTTTTTTTTCTGATTGGCCAAGCTGATAGCCAATGTTGCCAATGGACACTCTAAACAAAATATACTTTAATAAGTTTAACCTACAATCATCGCTGAAACTTTGCAAAAATCGACTATATCGAAATATCGGATGAAATCGTGAAAAATCGTCGATTTTCTTTCATAGCGATGACCTCAAAACTGGTCGATTGGAAAGAGATGCGAATCGCTTATTACGATTTTGTTCGATGAAATCCGATCATTAGGTTGAAGGAGATTTTTTTAAATTTCATCTGGTTTGGACAAGACATTTTGATTAAACATCATTTCTTTTCTAAATCTGAGATAATCCGGAAGAGTCGCGCCCGAGACTCCTAGTTGATTTCAAATATAGTTTATTTTGATTTTGTCTTTAGTTTCCACTATCATGTGTGAGTGTGTACGAAAACAATAAATTTATTTCAGTACACGCACACCCTCAAATATATGTGATAAAACCCATTAATGGGTGAAAAAACAGCCATTTTCGCTAAAAGTGCCTCTCCCCATTTAATAGGTAAACCTGATTTACCCTTTAATGGGTTAAAGCAGTGTATGTCACAAAATGGGTATTTATTCACCCATTGCAAAGAAGCCAGGTTCTCTCATAATGGGTAAAAAATTATCCATATTTGCATATAGATTATGTAGCAGTTTGGTAGATTATAAATTCATGGTATAAACACCATGTCAGTTAAATAAATAAATGCAATAAATAAAAAAGAAAATAGTTGTACTTTTTATTCATGCCTTTTTTGATATACCTAATACTAACCTTAATACTTTTGGAAATAAATCCTCCAAACATGTGCCGGCTGAGGTTCCAAAATGTTGATAGTGAAGTGTTGAGGTTATGCTTTGATGTGCTGATCCAAATCACCCAACGTATTTTCTTCGATGTATACACATCGATCAATTGGGTAGGGATAACCTTTTATAATATTTAAAATAAATGAGCGTTTCAAATATATAAGAATAGGAATCCTTACCCTCTAGCTTTCCGTTTGAATCTGTGATCAACTTCTTTCAAAGTTCCTCCATGATCATATTTCCGTGTTTCACCAACATTGAACTTTATTTCACCCATTTTTGTTATTGTATGAGGTTTCCTCTAATGGGTATTTTTTAAGAGAGCTATTTAAAAATGGGTGTTTTTTCACCCATTAATGGTATTTCACAAACAACCGTGTATCAAGAATCCTGCACACGGTTGTTTGCGAAAACCCATTAATGGGTGAAAAAACACCCATTTTTAAATAGCTCTCCTATCTGGCCATAATATGGGGGAATTTCTGAATCAGACAATGGGTAAAAAAATACCCATAAGAGAAAACCTCATACAATAACGAAAATGGGTGAAAAAAAGTTCAATGTTGGTGAAACACGGAAACATGATCATGGAGGAACTTAGAAAGAAGTTGATCACAGATTCATACGAAAATCTTAAGGGTAAGGATTATTTTTCTTATATATTTGAAACGCTCATTTATTTTAAATATTATTAAAGGTTATCCCTACCCAATTGATGGATGTGTATACATCGAAGAAAATACGTTGGGTGATTTGGATCAGCACATCAAATTTGGGCATAACCTCAACACTTCACTATCAACATTTGGGAACCTCAGCCGGCACATGTTTGAAGGATATATTTCCAAAAGTATTTAGGTTAGTATTAGCATAGACTAACTCTAAGACCAGTAGGTCCCATACAAATACGATTTTTTTCTTCGCTCAGTCAGTACTAGAACATCTGTCCCAAGCTCGGTCCCAAGCTCAATGATGCGCCCCTAATAATGAACTCGCATGAACACACTCTTAAATATTCTGTCAAAATAACACAGCTAATCAAAACAAAGGCGCAAATATGCATAGCAAGGTGCAGGCTTAAAGGTGTACTTCGGACCAAGGGGTTCTACAACAGTGAACCAATTTCAAATCGCTAGTTGCATATTGATTGTTGGTATTAGGTATATCAAAAAAGGCATGAATAAACAGTACAACTATTTTCTTTTTAATTTATTGCATTTATTCATTTAACACCATGACAACCATGAACTTATAATCTACACACTCAGAAAATTTTACAGTATTCGGTAACTTTTTACCGAACTTTCAACAGCTGAACAGTTCGGTAATCCGATTTAACGGAATTCGGTAAAATTTGACAAGCTCCGGTAATTTTTGTACCGGAATACTGTAAAATTTCACCGAAATCCGGTAAATCGGATTACCGAACGTTCAGCTGTTGAAAGTTCGGTAAAAAATTACCGAATACTGTAAAATCTTCTAAGTGTGTACCAAACTGCTACATAATCTATACGCAAAAATAGGTAATTTTTTACCCAATATGGGAAAACCTGGCTTCTTTGCAATGGGTAAATAAATACTCATTTTATGACATACACTGCTCTTACCCATTAAATGGGTAAATCGAGTTTACCCATTAAATGGGGAGAGGCACTTCTAGCGAAAATGGGTGTTTTTTCACCCATTAATGGGTTTTTTTAAACCACCGTGCATCTGAATTATACATGCACGCAAAATGAGAACTAATCGTTGCTTGTTCTTCTTGTCGTGAAGGCCCAAACGTAATGGCCCAAACACAATGATAACGGCAAAGCCCGATCTGAGTATTCCTGCTTTTCAGAAAGAAAACAAGCTAGATGCAAGCCGATTCTAATTGCAACAACTGTCAAAATTGCCGTTTTCCGTTCTGTTTCCGTATACGGAAGAAATAAAGAACCCAAAATTAAGTTCATTTCACCCAACTTTGGGGTTCCGTGCAGGAAGCCAAATTTGAGTATATGCCATAGTACTCAAATTTGAGTAACTGTATCCAAAGTTTACGGTGGGTAAATTTAACCTAACGCAATAGAACTTGTAAAAACTAAAATATGAACACTTTTTCGCACGGTTAATTGGCAAATGTTATATAACATTTAAAATAAAGTTCCTTTCTCGTGATGATAGAATAAAAATATAAATTTTGTTGATAATTTTATGAATTTTGTTTGTTTCTTAATATCCGCGATATTTTACAATAACGGCTAGTTTAGTACCGTAACATATTTATTATATTTCGGTATTTAAATCTGATATACGTCATATAATAAAAGTTTGCAAACGCCTTCCATTTTTACTCAAAAATGAGTTGTCAATGAAGTACTCACCCATTGAGTAATCTTTACCTAATGTGCAGAATCAAATTTACCCATCTCTCCGGTTCAACAACAGTACTCAATTTTGAGTTTAAAAATACTCAAGTTTAGGTACTTTGTTTCTTCCGTGTACGAACTTGTACGAACTGTCAAATACTTTATTCCAGTACCAAAAAACACGTACTAGACTAAAGGAGTACCACGCTGTACTGTAAGTATGAAGGCTGGACCTTATAATTATGACATTGAGTGTGAGACGCCTGCTCGTTTGACATTGGAATCCAATATACAATTCTGTATAAAAGCGTCTTTAGCTCACTAACGTTTTCACTTAAATTTTATATTTGTCTCGATATGTCTATCGGTGTTCCAATAAAGGTTCTTCATGAAGCGGAAGGTCATATTGTAACCTGCGAGACCATCACCGGTGAAGTCTACCGGGGAAAACTTATCGAAGCCGAAGACAACATGAACTGCCAGATGACGCAGCTGACCGTAACCTATCGTGATGGGAAAACATCTAATCTCGAGAATGTGTATATTCGAGGTTCTAAGATTCGGTTCATGATACTACCAGATATGCTGAAAAATGCACCCATGTTCAAAAAACAAGGAGCTAAAGCCGGCACCGCTGGAAGAGGAAAATCTGCGATTTTAAGAGCACAAGGTACGTTGTCTCGTTAGAATATGTTCTCTCACTTGCAAGGTTATTTGCAATATTCTTTTTATTTTATAGCGGCTAGAGGACGTGGTCGTGGAGGAGGTGGTGGCGGCGGAGGTAATATTTTCGTGTCAATGAATTACATGCATGATATTAATTATTTATTACTATCCCAGGTGGCGGTGGTGGTCCGGGAAACCGTCAACAAGGAAAGGGAAATTGGCAAGGCCAAGGTCCTTCTGGTGGGAGAGGAAGGGGGGGATTGTAGTTTTTAGTAAATAAATTCAGTGTCAACATTAAGGTTAATCTGCTTTAACAAATACTTATCCCTATTTTTGTAGACGTTTGAACCATACTTTCCCTATAGAATATTCTCTGGATGCAAAACGAGTTCTAACGGTCCAAAGAATACCAGAAAAGTTTTGACTATTTTTCTCTCAATCATACATACCAAGTTGGTCTGTCTTGAATGTGTACAAGGTATTAACACGCTTATTCTCGTTAATAGTTCAAATCTCGGTTTTTTTCATTAGGGCGAATCTAACATTGAGAGATTCTCTCCGGTCTCGCTCTCGTTCATTTATTACAGCGCTGTTATAAAACTTTTAAGAGATCTTTTAGTACAGATCGAAACACAACAGTGCTGGCTAGCATATTCTACAAAAAGTAAAATGGAAAACGTAAAGGTGAAGGGAATATGAATGAAAGAGAAAGTATTCAAAGAGAGTCTCTCAATATTACATTCGCCCTAATGAAAAAACCCGCAGAAGTGTGTTTTCCATGCAATAAATATAATATGTATGGAAAGTACAGTTTGAACAAAAGTGAGACTATGGGTGATAGCTTTTATGTCCGTGGTATTGACGGATGAAGTTATTGTTTAATAAACTCTCCCTAAATGTGTTTCCATCCCATTAACATAGGAAAACAAATAAAGTTTCGACCGTTGAGCTGTTTAGGGTAGTACAGGAGTTTGGTCAT
This sequence comes from Aedes japonicus, assembly GCA_034211315.2. Classification (NCBI taxonomy): domain Eukaryota; kingdom Metazoa; phylum Arthropoda; class Insecta; order Diptera; family Culicidae; genus Aedes; species Aedes japonicus. The sequence continues at coordinate 36,612 of JASCZW010000516.1, read as the reverse complement.
TTTGTGAAGTTTGTATTGATACGGTAGAATTCAAAACCTTGAGTACTATGTAAATGGAAAATATAAAACAAAATCATGCATACTGCTTACTGAGTTTTAATAATACCCGGAGTCTGGAAGCCTGTCCACCATAGATATGCTTGCGTAAATTAGACAGAAAACCTATGAGAAACAGGTCAAATTCAAGCAAACGCATCTACAACGTATCAATTTTGAGCCAGCCACTAAAAACCATTATAAATTCAACACACTCAGATTCTTTTTACAGAAATCTGTAAAATTTTACCGAATTCATCAGCCGAACGTTCGGTTATCAGATTTAACGGATTTCGGTAAAATTTTAGCGAAATTCGGTAATTTTTTTACAGATAACTAAAATTTCACCGAAATCCGTTCAATCGGATTACCGAACGTCCCGGTCAACCATTTCTTCAAATTTTCGATAAACCGGCCTTCAAAGACATTTATAGAGAAAATCGATAGCGATCGTCACCATTTCATGTAGAAGTTTAAAGACACTTTAATTCTAAACGTGAATCATTTGTAAAGATCTTTATCAAAATATCGATACCATTCGTTACGGATATATAGACATCGATTTTTGCCACCAGTTCGTTACGAAGCTGCACATGAATATATTCTCAGTTTTTGTCTTTGAAGATATCAAAAAAAGAAAATAATATTGTCAATTTGAATTGTTTGGAATGGAATATATTAGATTAGTTGGAATCAGTTAAATTTCACTGAGTTATCTTTGTCAGATGACGGTTATCACATAGTGATGTCAACTACAGTGTTGACCAAGGTGATAATTTTTTTTTATCTGAGTTACCTACTAGTTTCTTACTACTACCAACAATCAATATGCAACTAGCGATTTGAAATTGGTTCACTGTTGTAGAACCCCTTGGTCCGAAGTACACCTTTAAGCCTGCACCTTGCTATGCATATTTGCGCCTTTGTTTTGATTAGCTGTGTTATTTTGACAGAATATTTAAGAGTGTGTTCATGCGAGTTCATTATTAGGGGCGCATCATTGAGCTTGGGACCGAGCTTGGGACCGATGTTCTAGTACTGACTGAGCGAAGAAAAAAATCGTATTTGTATGGGACCTACTGGTCTTAGAGTTAGTCTATGCTACTACCAACAATCAATATGCAACTAGCGATTTGAAATTGGTTCACTGTTGTAGAACCCCTTGGTCAGAAGTACACCTTGAAGCCAGCACCTTGTTATACATATTTGCGCCTTTGTTTTGATTTGCTGTGTTATTTTGACAGAGTATTTGGGAGTGTGTTCGTGTGAGTTCATTATGAGGGGTGCATTATTGAGCTTGGGACCGAGCTTGGGACGATGTTCTAGTACTGACTGAGCCAAGAAAAAAATCGTATTTGTATGGGACCTACTGGTCTTAGAGTTAGTCTATGCTACTACTACCCAAGTAACCACAAGCATCATATCATAACAATAATTCGACCGACTATCAGCAACAGTAATACCAACAATCAATATGCAACTAGCGATTTGAAATTGGTTCACTGTTGTAGAACCCCTTGGTCCGAATTACACCTTGAAGCCAGCACCTTGTTATACATATTTGCGCCTTTGTTTTGATTTGCTGTGTTATTTTGACAGAATATTTGAGAGTGTGTTCATGTGAGTTCATTATTAGGGGGGCATTATCAAGATTGGGACCGAGCTTGGGACGATGTTCTAGTACTGACTGAGCCAAGAAAAAAATCGTTTTTGTATGGGACCTACTGGTCTTAGAGTTAGTCTATGGTAATACCAACAATCAATATGCAACTAGCGATTTGAAATTGGTTCACTGTTGTAGAACCCCTTGGTCCGAATTACACCTTGAAGCCAGCACCTTGTTATACATATTTGCGCCTTTGTTTTGATTTGCTGTGTTATTTTGACAGAGTATTTGAGAGTGTGTTCATGTGAGTTCATTATAAGGGGTGCATTATTGAGCTTGGGACCGAGCTTGGGACGATGTTCTAGCAACAATCAATATGTAACTAGCGATTTGAAATTGGTTCACTGTTGTAGAACCCCTTGGTCCGAATTACACCTTGAAGCCAGCACCTTGTTATACATATTTGCGCCTTTGTTTTGATTTGCTGTGTTATTTTGACAGAGTATTTGAGAGTGTGTTCATGTGAGTTCATTATAAGGGGTGCATTATTGAGCTTGGGACCGAGCTTGGGACGATGTTCTAGTACTGACTGAGCCAAGAAAAAAATCGTTTTTGTATGGGACCTACTGGTCTTAGAGTTAGTCTATGTTCCAACTGTGTCCAGAAGAACATGGCATTACAATCGTGTACGCTAATTCTTCCTTTGATTTCTCACCCAAATCGTTAATATGGTCCAAATCTACAGAAAAAGATGTAAGCAAAATAGGGAATTATTATTATAGGGAATATTAATATTATCTTTGAAAACTGCATTTAAATTCTTTTTTAAGCTCTATCTCGTTCTGCACAACGTTTGCTGACTCCATTTTAAAGATTTTTATTTTGCGCTTTTACACTTCCTCTTCTGATGCGTTAACTCCTTAGTGATAATTCCAATCGTAATCAAATTTATGTGTGAGATGTTACGGGTTTCAACCATAAGTTCTGACACATATTTTCTAAATGGAATACTTTTGTTTGCTATCTTGTATATTTATTAATCGTATGTGAACGCTGTTAGTGCTTATAAAATGCTCATAAAATGTATGCTTCGTTATATTTGACATTTTAATATGTTGCTGCTAATATAAAAAATATTGATTTTTTGGTAGTGTATAAAACGTACAACAAAGTCGCGAAAAAGTTATTGATATCATTTGTTGAGAGTTATCCTGAGCTATGGAAAAATCCAGGTTGAAAAAAGAAGAAGACACCGAGTGGTGATAAATCTGACAGCGCTCATGTTAAAGTATAGGACGAACATTTTAAAATGCTTATAAAAAATTTAAATGAAATTCTAATTAAAAGCGGTTGGTTGTATGATGTAAGAAAAATCAAGAACAACTTAATAAAGACATTTACAGCAAAATAAAAAATAAATCAAAATAATGGCCCTATTTTGCAGTTTAGGATTTTTCTTACATCATACAACAAACCGCTTTTAATTAAAATTTCATTTGAATTTATTAGAAGCATTTTAAAACGTTCGTCCTATACTTTAACATGGGAGCTGTCAAATTTATCACCACTCGGTGTCTTCTTTTTTCAACTTGGATGCCAACAAACATGGTCCTTTAGATTCGTACAGCTGTTACCCGTACGACGCCTGTATTAAAAAGAAAAAGCGTTATTTACATTCTCAAAGTAAACCATTACAACAAATATTCAATAGACTTCAGGAGCTAGTTCAGGAGAGCCTCAACTCTATCCCTGAAGTTAAAGCTATTTATAACTCACTCAAATTGAGTCATTTCGAATATAATCATTCTAAATGTTATAGATTAACTTATCCTAATATCACTGTGCGGGCAGATAAGAAAAGTGACAACTGCATCATGTGGATTTCTTCAACGATATTGTTATTGTGCGTGTGAGTTATTTTGAAAAACGAGATGAAGATATCTTTGTTATAGGAGAACAGTTTATAGTCAAAAATTCACTGTGCAATTCAAAGTTGATTTTAAAATTGAAAATGCTTTTGGGCAATTTCGAAACCTGTGTAAAAACATTCCCTTTACATCCATCAACATGCAAACTGGTTTGTTTTCCATATAATATGAATGGCTCTGATTATTTCGAAGTGCCATTCATTCATACATTTAAATAACAATGAGTTTTTATATTTTATTGTCGCATCTAATAAAATGACACAACCAAAGTAAAAAACACCGGGTTTTCTTTTTAATTTCAACTCGCTTTTCCTGACCTTTACTCAGTGTCCTCATCCAATGCTTCATTCTCGTTGTCGTCATCCGGAAGCTTCACTTTAAATGGAACAGACAACTTTTGCTGCTCAATCGTATTTGGCTTATGGATCCAGATTGCTTGCGCTTACTGCTCCTAATTCGATCGCATGAGTGTTGCATCTGATACCGAGATTCCGCGCATGCTTGTGTTTCTGGATTTTCAATGTTATTAAAAAGTGAATATTCAACGAGAGTTTCTGTAGAAAGCAAAAATATGTGATGTATGTAGAAATAAACTGAGAAAAAATGTACTTCCTAAATAAAACTTGCGTTGAACACACACTTTTAAGTGCCTGTTTGCCCCCAGCCCCTGAATCAACAATCAATATGCAACTAGCGATTTGAAATTGGTTCACTGTTGTAGAACCCCTTGGTCCGAATTACACCTTGAAGCCAGCACCTTGTTATACATATTTGCGCCTTTGTTTTGATTTGCTGTGTTATTTTGACAGAGTATTTGAGAGTGTGTTCATGTGAGTTCATTATAAGGGGTGCATTATTGAGCTTGGGACCGAGCTTGGGACGATGTTCTAGTACTGACTGAGCCAAGAAAAAAAATCGTTTTTGTATGGGACCTACTGGTCTTAGAGTTAGTCTATGCCTGAATAGTTCACTTGAGCCTGCAATTGGAGGTCATACACTTTTTAAATGAAAGCCATAGTTATCTCTTTTAGTGGCTTTTTGAACAACACAAATGATGCCAAGAATGTTTCCTGCAAATAAACGATTTATCTTAAACAATAATCAACATTGTACCATAGACTAACTCTAAGACCAGTAGGTCCCATACAAATACGATTTTTTTCTTCGCTCAGTCAGTACTAGAACATCGGTCCCAAGCTCGGTCCCAAGCTCAATGATGCGCCCCTAATAATGAACTCGCATGAACACACTCTTAAATATTCTGTCAAAATAACACAGCTAATCAAAACAAAGGCGCAAATATGCATAGCAAGGTGCAGGCTTAAAGGTGTACTTCGGACCAAGGGGTTCTACAACAGTGAACCAATTTCAAATCGCTAGTTGCATATTGATTGTTGATTGTACTACTTACAAATTTCTTTCGATTGTCGTTTTTCCCCAGCAGCTCCTCGTATTATAAATCAGTGGAATCAGTGGAACCTAGAGGCATGAGCTCTCTAATAGGTTCAATAAAACCACAGACTAACTCTAAGATCTGTAGGTCCCATACAAAATCGATTTTTTTCTTGGCTCAGTCAGTACTAGAACATCGGTCCTAAGCTCGGTCCCAAGCTTAATGATGCGCCCCTAATAATGAACTCGCATGAACACACTCTCAAATATTCTGTCAAAATAACACATCAGCAAATCAAAACAAAGGCGCAAATATGTATAACCAGGTGCTGGCTTCAAGGTGTGATTCGGACCAAGGGGTTCTACAACAGTGAACCAATTTCAAATCGCTAGTTGCATATTGATTGTTGATAAAACTGTATGCGCGTTTCAATGATGTATCCTTAGGCAGTCCTTGCTGAACGAGGATGTGTATATGTTCCTTAATAAAACTCACGTCTGCCTATAGCGCCCTTATTGCATCCGCTTGCTTGTTGTATACATCCAGCTGAAGAGTCACACGCTAAGATCAGTTTACCTAAATATGAGTGAACTTTACCCATAATCGCGGAAAAGTGCACATACTCATTTTATGGGTAAATTCACTTTACCCATATTTGAGTACACATGGTTAATTAACAATATAGGTAATGTATACCCACTAAGTAAATTTAACGCATATATAGGTCAATTATAATTATTATTATTTTTAAATTAGACGCAAATATGGGTATGTTTCCTTAGTTTCCTGAAAACAAATAAAACAATCGTCTAATCTTTTATTCAATTTTTTTTAATAACATTTCAAAAACGTCTTCCCTAACAATCTTTTGCAGTATGATGGTGAATATTGAAAATTTTTGTTTATCAGTTCCATTGAATACTTACGCCATTCTACAAAGAACTTATACAATATACAATATTAGAATGCTTCAGTTTCTTTATTTGGGTAGGAACTAAGATGATGTTAAAAAGTAAATGAATCTACTTCAAAACAAACATTTGATGCATACGTTCAAACATTGGGTGTAATTTTGTACGGTAATTAAACTTTGTCATTTAAGTCAAGTTCCGTCAGGTTGAACCCATCTGGTTAAAAAACAAGAACGGCACTACCTTCTCAGATTTTGTGATTCCTCCGTAATCCATTTCAATTCAATGTCACGACTCTGCCACAACCTACTTACCGTTCATATTTCGGACGAATCTGGATCCAAATGTTTTCTAATTTTTCCAACTTCCGTGAAGGACCTCAAATTGTAAATCAAATATTAGATGCTTGCTGGTTCTGTTAATGTCAAAAAAAGAAAGCTGTAAAAATAGAAGTAATGTGACTACAAAAACAACTTTCTTCACTCACTATTTATTCACGACAAAATCCAAATTCAAGACATGAATAAAAATAAAACTGTTCCCAAGATGGTATGATAACCAACTCGTTCCAAAGAAAAATACGAACGGACAATGTTTATTTTTTCATCCAAATATGGGTAAAGTCCAATTACTCATATATAGGATAAATCACTTTACTCACATTGTTAGTAAAGTTTACCCACTTTTGTGAGTATAATTTACCCATATTATAAGTATTGCATCAGTTACCCATATATGGGTGAAACAACTACCTCTTTATGGGTAATTGAGTCTTATGGATGGCCCAGAATTGATACTTTGCGGATGCGTTTGCGCGAATTTGACAGTTTTCCTAAAGGTTTTCTGTCAAGTTTACGTCAACGGAACGCAAACGTATCCATCGTGGGTGACCCTTTAGCGTGTGTAGATTTCACCTACACGGTCGTTTGAAAAAACCCATTAATGGGTGAAAAAACACCCATTTTCGCTAGAAGTGCCTCTCCCCATTTAATGGGTAAACTCGATTTACCCATTAATGGGTAAGAGCAGTGTATGTCACAAAATGGGTATCTATTGCAAAGAAGCAGGTAAAAAATTACCCATTTTTGCGTATAGATTATGTAGCAGTTTGGTAGATTATAAGTTCATGGTTGTCATGGTGTTAAATGAATAAATGCAATAAATTAAAAAGAAAATAGTTGTACTGTTTATTCATGCCTTTTTTGATATACCTAATACTAACCTAAATACTTTTGGAAATATATCCTTCAAACATGTGCCGGCTGAGGTTCCCAAATGTTGATAGTGAAGTGTTGAGGTTATGCCCAAATTTGATGTGCTGATCCAAATCACCCAACGTATTTTCTTCGATGTATACACATCCAGCAATTGGGTAGGTATAACCTTTTATAATATTTAAAATAAATGAGCGTTTCAAATATATAAGAATAATAGTCCTTACCCTTAAGATTTCCGTATGAATCTGGGATCAACTTCTTTCTACACAGAAAATTTTACAGTATTCGGTAATTTTTTACCGAACTTTCAACAGCTGAACGTTCAGTAATCTGTTCGGAAATTAAATCAATTACCGAACGTTCGGTACTCGATTTTTTTGATGAACTGTCAAAAAATACCGTACAGTTCAGTAATGGGAGATTTGATGATCTGTCAAAAACTACCGTACAGTTCGGTAATTTGTGTAGCCTGGTACCGAACCATTACGGTTTTTTTTTATCGTTAAACACCAAAATTTGCGGATGTTGTTTTATTAAACAATGCTATATATACTGTTATTGGTTTATTTTATTAATTAATATTTATTTATCTTTATTAAAAGCTAAAATTCAAATTAAATACTAAAACCGGTATTAAAATATTTTCAAAAAATAAAAGGCGATGCATGGAAAAATTTCGTTCCCGTTGTACCAACAATCAATATGCAACTAGCGATTTGAAATTGGATCACTGTTGTAGAACCCCTTGGACCGAAGTACACCTTGAAGGTAGCACCTTGCAGTACATATTTGCGCCTTTGTTTTGATTTGCTGTGTGATTTTGACAGAATATTTGAGAGTGTGTTCGTGTGAGTTCATTTAAGGGAAATAAACAGTCATCTTGTCCGGGTCTATTATAGACTGCATATGACCATGATCGATGGCCAGGTTGTAAATGCTGTGACAAATACGAAATCAGCACAGTGATGTAATATCTGTAAGGCTACACCAACCTAAATGAACAACATCACAAACGTTCTTTTGCGACCAATAAATCAAGAAGTATTTCAATTTCGAATATCCGTTCTTCATGCGTAGATAAGGTACCTAATTAACATATAATTTTTGGTGCAATGCAATGCAATCAATCCAATATCTTAATAACTTTTAGAGATTTTTTGTACATTTTCTTTACGTGGGCTATAAGATGGAAGTGAAAAATTTGCGGTGCAGTGGCCCTGGTTCAGGAAGGACCGCAAGCAAATTATCCAGCAGCAATTCAAACAAAATTTAGGACTAATCGTTGACATGCCACGGCCACGTGGTAATGGAGCAGGCACGTCAAATGACGGGAACACAGCGAGACGGTTATTTGAGAATACTGAAGTTTCTGCAGAGATTATGGGTATGGACGAGGAGGTTATCAAATGGTGCTCATCAATTTAATAGGCTATTTCTTCTGCAAGGAAAATAAATTCGTCCAAGTACAAAAACTATTGTCTGGAAACCACTCGGTTGTTGGTATCCGCATATCCTTGGTTTTATTTGCCCGCTTCTGTCCATAAAATATTGATGCACGGTGCCGATGTAATTCTTCATTTTAGTGTTCCTATCAGACAATTGTCTGAAGAAGCGCAAGAGTCGCTTAATAAAGTAATAAAGAGGTTCAGGCTAGAACGCACCCGGAAAACATCACGAGCTATTACAAACGGTGATCTCATTCGCCGACTATTGGTTTCTTCAGACCCACTTATTGCCAGTTTGCGGGTAAAGTCGCCAAAGTAGGACAAAAAGTTTTCCGAAGATGCACAGTATATGCTAGATTTTTCATACAGTGAAAACGATACAGATGATAAATAATAATGATTGATGTATTGACATTATGGTTCTATTAATGTACAATATATTGTTTTGTTTTAAAATCCGCAGTAGCAAAACAATAGTGTTATTTGTCGAATAAAAGAAAAATACTACAAACGAAATGCAATACACGTTCACGCAGTTTCCCATACAAATACCTCTGAATACCCCAAAAACATTTCTTCAATGGTTATGACTATATTTGATCATATATGGTTCTCAAATGTGCAAGCTGCTTCGCAAAATTGAGGTGACTTGCTCGTTTCTGTATAGAAAAAGTCAAAAACATTCAATTATTCAAAGTGATTTTACTCAGTCATATATGAATTGACGCTAACCAAACCTTCACTACTTTAAAGAATCAAGTCTAAGTTCCAATATAAGTAGCTGTTCTTAATTCCCGGATTGCCACCTTCTCCCTTGTATACAGTCAAAATTGGGGTAAAATGAAGTTAAAAAGTGCTCTAACTTTGTAAGGAATGTATTGATCTACATGATGTTTTCACCAAAATATGTAATTTTATGGTGTTTACATGTGTTCAAATCATAGTTTGCATAAAAATGTATATATGAAAAGTTACGCAAGAAAGACTAATTTTAAAGGGGTTGTCACCAAAAACGACTTATATCTCCAAAACTACTTGACATAGATTGTTTTGTTTTCAACAAAGTTTCATATTTTGAGTAGATCTAAAGCTCTGTCGAAGAAAATATATTTATATCTATTAAGGAAAATAAGTTAGTTTTTTAATTTTTTTCATAGTAGATGATGATATTTTTCTGAAGTTACCAAACTATGCGCAGCACTTATGTTTGCAGACATTTTTTGGATAAAGTTGATATTTAAGGCGCTATACAATTAAGTTCGTGATTTGACCATCTCCGACCACTGTGCATTGCCACTGGATTGATATTTTTAAAATTATGATTATTTTTTATACCTGTTCTTGAACTTCTTGACTTTTCAGTTAAAGTAATTGCATGCTTATTAAAGACTTTCGGTAACCCATTTTTGAAATGTGAATGGTTTGACGTCTATCTTAAAACTTTCGAATGATCATCTTTAATATTTAGCCCCAAAATACTCGGCACCCCCTTGTACCCGTTGAAAGTTGTTACTAATTTGATATTATTTTAAGACTACTGGGCTGTTTGGAGGTAGAATCGAATGAAAATTTACGTTTTGAGTAACTTGAATTAAAATCTAATGCTCGATTCGAGCAAATTTTGTTTCGATTCAAATTCCGTAATGTGACCCCAGAGTTCATAATAAAATTCTTTATAGACTGTGGACAAAGCATGTGATCCACTCAGAATGTAGGGCAAAAATCATTTCAAATGGGAACAAAAAATTATAAATTGAAATAAAATGTTTCAACATATTATAGCTATAAATATTTGCAACAAAATGTGGATTCAATTTCAGTGATAGAAATAATTTTCTTAAGGGAATTGTTAAATTCACGATCTCCATAACAAAATTCATTCCCCCCTTAGTGGGTGACGTCTGTCGGCATTAACAATGGAAAGTACTGTTTAATTATCAATTATCAACAAGATTAAATTTATAAATTAATAAACTTTTTATTATACCCATTCCTATGCGTTATTTTGCAAGCATTGATGGCAAAGCTGCTCTCTCAGACTGGCAATATTGTATGTGTTAGTGTTAGATACAGGTGAGTTGTATTTCACATTCCTTTGCCATGTTTACAGACGACGAACCCGCCTGTTATGCTTTTACACATAGGAACCTCACAGGCGGGCATTATCGTTTTCATCAGGTTTATGCTAAACCACCTTCGCGATCGCGAGTGGCTCGCTTGCTTCGATCGCCTTGCAACAGTTACTTTGCAGGGCTTGACAGTCCAACATCGTCCTATAATTCCATGGTTAGATAATTGATGGTTTATTTCATAAAGAAGGTCATATCCATAGCAAAACAGTATTGTTCATTGAGCAAGACATAGAATTGGAAATGCGGCTATACGAAATAAAAAGAAGTGTCACGAAAGCTACCCAACTTTATTGTGCTAATATTTTTATATCTACGTGTACAGTTCCCCATATAAAATTACAAAGTGATTGATGAGAACAACATTCACGAGTGTGTAACAGCTAATACAATTCGTTTTATTGGAAGTGCAAGTTCATTTAATGTTATTGAATTATATGCGCTGTGCATGATTTTTCATAATTTTGAATTTTCCCTTCCATCTTGATTGTTAATTACTGTGTTGAAGAAAATATAGATTGACAAACTTTTGTGAACGGACAGTTTTGTGCTGTTTGGCAACAGCGAAGAAAAATATTGAAACTGTTAAATATACATATTCATAAGTTAATTGAAGAATATAAATTAAAACCGTACGAGTGATTTGATCGACACGGAAAAACAAGTGACGTGACAAATTCCTTTGCATCTTCCACATACACTGATGAATACAAGCTGATCTAGCTGTTCTATGATCATTATACACGTACGTGCAGTTGTATATGTGTACATAAAGAAAAGAGGTGACGATTGAGCAAAATACCATTGATCCAGCATATTAAGCGGCACACCTGTATATTTCTGACACAGACAATCGAAATACCAGTGGAAAGGAATTTCTCCGAACAATCATCTAAAGGTTTGTGCAAGTTGCATGTTTACGCATATTTTTTCCTTTGGTCACCAAATTTTTTAACTTGTACTGAACCATTACAATATTTATCTAATTTTACACCAGTTACATATACGCTGTATCATACTATCAATTCCCGTTTTTCAATCGACCTCTCACTTTTTCAAAATCTTGTATACCTACCAAATAAAAATGAGGTCATTTCTGATTTCTATTTGCAGAGCCGGCGTTCGTTTCCACACGTTCATAAATGATTTCCTGATAGAAACCTCTAAAGCGCGTGAAGTTGACAACTACGTAATGAACAATTTAAATTCATTGATGCGTGTAAACTATCGTTGTATTTCGCGCATAGCGACAACATTCAAAATAAATTTCTCAATGATTTATGAAATGGTAAACTGTAGAGGGTAATGTACTACCTGATTTAAATGAGTAGTATTTGAAACTAATTTACATCGTAAGGGAACTGTTTTCCATCATCCAGTACTCGTCCCTGGAATCTCATAACATATTTTCCACAAAATAAGTTCAATCAGTAGAACAGAAGCAAAATAAGTCCAAAAAAATCAATTCACTTTCTTAGAGGGTGGTCTACAGTTCGGAAAACTTGTCACGGGATTTGACCATCTGTGTTTTTACCCTTCTTACATCAATAGAAGGGTATTAAGATCGCTTGAAAACTCGACTTTTTATCCGAGGCCCACAGGGCCGAGTGTCATATACCATTCGACTCAGCTCGCCGAACTGAGCACATGTCTGTGTGTATGTATGTATGTGTGTGTGTGTGTGTGTGTGTGTGTGTGTGTGTGTGTGTGTGTGTGTGTGTGTGTGTGTGTGTGTATGTGTGTGTGCGTTACAAATAATGTCACATCGGTTTCTCAGCCATCTGTGAACCGATTTCAGTTCTGTTGACGGCAAATGGAAGCTACAACATTCCCATAGAACGCTATTGATTTTTTTTTCATTCGGACATTTCGTTACGAAGATATGAACGAAACAGTACTTGAAGGCCTATTATAATAGTAATCAAACAGTTTAGTCTCCGATTACATACTGAGCTATTTGTGTACCGTGTGTCCTTTAGTTTTGTTGGTGCCAAATCAAAGCTATGATATCTCCAAATAACTGGTCAAAATTTCATTATGATTGGATAATCCTTCATGGAGATATGACCAAAACAATACCTGAGAGCACATAATTGTGAGATGACAATATACTCGTTGCAGTGCAAAACCGAACAAGACCAATCACACCAATCGATGCCGCTTGCATTCTATTGTGTCGCATCTGGAGCGTTGTATAGCACATACAGCGGACTAGCCACACTATCCTACTGTATAGAATTAGAGCAGCATCGATTGGCTCGAGTGGCTGGTTTTCAACTGCAACGAGTATATTCGAAAATTACACAAAGTCTCCATTTACTATTTTCAACGAATATGTACTTATTAAGCATCCATATCGATAATCAAAATTGAAGCTCAGGATTGTAGCTTTGTTAACGCCAAATTAAAGTTATAAAATTTCCAAATAAGTGTTCAAAATTTCATTATGTTAACTTCCCTTTTTACCCTTCTTACATCAATAGAAGGGTATTAAGATCGCTTGAAAACTCGACTTTTTATCCGAGGCCCACAGGGCCGAGTCTCATATACCATTCGACTCAGCTCGACGAACTGAGCACATGTCTGTGTGTATGTATGTGTGTGTATGTGTGTGTGTGTGTATGTGTGTGTGTGCGTTACAAATAATGTCACATCGGTTTCTCAGCCATCTGTGAACCGATTTCAGTTCTGTTGACGGCAAATGGAAGCTACAACATTCCCATAGAACGCTATTGATGTTTTTTTTCATTCGGACATTTCGTTACGAAGATATGAACGAAACAGTACTTGAAGGCCTATTATAATAGTAATCAAACAGTTTAGTCTCCGATTACATACTGAGCTATTTGTGTACCGTGTGTCCTTTAGTTTTGTTGGTGCCAAATCAAAGCTATGATATCTCCAAATAACTGGTCAAAATTTCATTATGATTGGATAATCCTTCATGGAGATATGACCAAAACAATACCTGAGAGCACATAATTGTGAGATGACAATATACTCGTTGCAGTGCAAACCCGAACAATACCAATCACACCAATCGATGCCGCTTGCATTCTATTGTGTCGCATCTGGAGCGTTGTATAGCACATACAGCGGACTAGCCACACTATGCTACTGTATAGAATTAGAGCAGCATCGATTGGCTCGAGTGGCTGGTTTTGAACTGCAACGAGTATATTCGAAAATTACACAAAGTCTCCATTTACTATTTTCAACGAATATGTACTTATTAAGCATCTTGAATCCATATCGATAATCAAAATTGAAGCTCAGGATTGAAGCTTTGTTAACGCCAAATTAAAGTTATAAAATTTCCAAATAAGTGTTCAAAATTTCATTATGTTAACTTCCCTTTTTACCCTTCTTACATCAATAGAAGGGTATTAAGATCGCTTGAAAACTCGACTTTTTATCCGAGGACCCACAGGGCCGAGTGTCATATACCATCTGACTCAGCTCGACGAACTGAGCACATGTCTGTGTGTATGTATGTGTGTGTGTGTATGTGTGTGTGTGTATGTGTGTGTGTGCGTTACAAATAATGTCACATCGGTTTCTCAGCCATCTGTGAACCGATTTCAGTTCTGTTGACGGCAAATGGAAGCTACAACATTCCCATAGAACGCTATTGATTTTTTTTTCATTCGGACATTTCGTTACGAAGAAATGAACGAAACAGTACTTGAAGGCCTATTATAATAGTAATCAAACAGTTTAGTCTCCGATTACATACTGAGCTATTTGTGTACCGATTTTAGTTTTGTTGGTGCGAAATTAAAGCTATGATATCTCCAAATAACTGGTCAAAATTTCATTATGATTGGATAATCCTTCATGGAGATATGACCAAAACAATACCTGAGAGCACATAATTGTGAGATGACAATATACTCGTTGCAGTGCAAAACCGAACAAGACCAATCACACCAATCGATGCCGCTTGCATTCTATTGTGTCGCATCTGGAGCGTTGTATAGCACATACAGCGGACTAGCCACACTATGCGACTGTATACAATTAGAGCAGCATCGATTGGCTCGAGTGGTCTGGTTTTGAACTGCAACGAGTATATTCGAAAATTACACAAAGTCTCCATTTACTATTTTCAACGAATATGTACTTATTAAGCATCTTGAATCCATATCGATAATCAAAATTGAAGCTCAGGATTGTCTAATAATTCATTCTATGGACTGATTATATGAAATTTCTAATATATATGTTATTTCCCCTTTTATATAACTAACATACACAGGCCATTAAAGACTATTAATGGTAATATTTTAATTTTTGTTCAATCCTGAACAATTGACAAATAGTTCATTTTATCAACTGAATGTTTGGCATATTGGATATTCCTGAATCTTATTGGAATTTCTGATGAAAATATGTATCCAGTACAATATTGCCCACATTTGAGTTTGTAATTCTGGTGAAGTGTAAGAAGGGTTCAGTCTCACCATCGGTGGATTAATGCGGGTTTTTTTTTAAATGCAGTTCAGGTTTTCAATTCTTATGGCGGTAAATTAGTCTGTACAACAATGGCGATCTTCCTTGGGATTAAATACAACTCTTAGCGCAACCCTCTCTGTTCTTTTAGATTTGTTTCCGTGCGGGTTATGTAATTTGTTTTTGTTTTTGTTTTAAGAATGTCAGAAGAATGCGAGTAAGAGTGTTCCAAGAAGGTTTGCTCAAATATTTCCACGGATCATTAATTCATAAAAAGTAGAGGAACATAAACTTCCATTTGTAAACATATCAGTAGTTTAATGGACATTTCTCAAGCTTCATGAACTTTTTTCACAATCAATCTATATATTTGAGAAGTTTTGATTTTCTCTCAAGTTTAATGCACTACATATTTTTTTAATTGTGTGACCTTCGCCGTACACCAAATATACACTATCACCATTGGCGTAACTACTGGGGGTGCCTAGGGGGCCAGGCCCCCTCCGGATTTCTGTAGGCCCCCCCTAGGATTTTTCCCTAATATATTTCTAATTTGAAATGAAACACTGTCATAATCTCTACGGAATTGTGCCATTTTTTTCCCAGTGTAAGTTGTTTTTGCACTTTGCTGCCTTTAGGCCAGTATCGACTCAAAAAATAGAGAGACTACGGAATTTTGACAATTGATCTGCATGGAACGAAATGGCACGTTCACTTACGGAATAATCAAGTGGAACATTTGTCCGAAAGTAAAATTGACAGCTCCCTTTATGTAGAAGGAGATGTTCGCTCATCACCATGAGGCACCAAGAGTGCACATTAATGTTTTTTGCTAGAATTATAGTAATGAAGAGAAAGTATTGAAAGTTCCGTCAGTGCAAGGCAGGTAGGAAATCAAACAGATGTTTTGGAAAGTTGAGTGAAAGGGCATGTGTCCAGTGGTACTCGAACCATGGACGTCAATCTTTGCCTAACATCCCACTGCGGGGTAGGTTGTAGCAACGGAACAAGTCCGCCACTTTAACAGGCAATGGACGTATGGAAAGACGCTCATGTACCACTGTGGCTTGTATAGTTATTCTAGCGATCTATTGTTTGCACTCTGTTTATTGATGCGCACATGGGAGAGAAACTCTCTCCTTTTTTGGGTTCAGTCGTTGCGAATTAAAACAAACCCCAAAAAGGAGAGAGTTCCACTCCACTGTTCCTTTCAGGATGTTAAGTTGGTGTTTCGATATAAACCATAGTTAACGACAATAAAATCCATAAGAATTCCTATATATCAACATTAAATCCACATTGCTCGAGAGTTGCGTTGCGTCTGTTAAAATCTAGTTTTTGTTATTTTTTCGTGGTGTTTATTAACAAACGACATGATAAGCGGATATAAGCCAGCCCATAAATGTTTAAATTTAGTATAATAATTTATTGATTAAGGATGATAAATATACTCAACCGCCACAAATCATAACTAGATATGACCGTAGCCAGGATTTAAATTAGGGGGGTATGGCAACCAGAAGCCGTCATCTTGGATTTAAAATTGTGTTGATCATCGATTCCTGATCTATAGACATTAACCAAATTCCAAACTATTGCCTATCGGTATTAAGTCTTACACTATTTCGTGGAAAAGTCCATGTCCCAGAGGCCACTTCCCGGATTGAATAATTTTCCAAAACGGATCTCTGTCCTCGTTTTTTCGGAAAATGCTTTACTGAAATCATTTTCCAGGGGCCTTTCCCCAGAGGTCATTTCCCGGGAACAATTACCCAGAAGCCAGTTTCCGGAATGACTAATTTTTCAGAGCGGATATCTGTCCTTCTTTTCGGGAAATTGATTGTTTTTCGGTAACTATTTTTCTGATGCTACGCTATTTCCAGGAATCCTTTTCTCAAAGGTCATTTTCTGGATTGACCAATATTCCAAAGTAGATATGTGTTCGTCTTGTTTTAGGGAAGCAATTACTTTTCTGAAACCATTTCCTAGAGCCCATTCAAAAGACGCCATTTTCTTGAGTTAATCTTTGTCCTAATTTTTTCGGGAAATTATTGCTTTCCCGTATTTTCCAGATGCTATTTCTCAAAGTTCATTTTCCAGAGGCTATTTTCCAGAGATAATTTCCAAGAGGTAATTTCTCAGAGGTAATTTCCCAGAGGCCAGGGGCTAAATTTGATTGCATAGTCAAGGAGGCAGTCGCCCCCATCAGCCCTCTCCCTGACTACGCCTATGAACCTAGATATCGTTCGGGGTACAAGAGTTTACCAGATCAAAATCGAAATTAGAACGCAGAGGACCCACTTAGGAATGCACTAGTAGGCATATGCACAAAACTAGTATTTCGCGGTGTTTTTTTGTAAAAAGTTGATTTATTAAGGGGGGATATACAGTTAGAACGAGAGAAAAAATTCATTTTTGAAGAAATAATTCATGAGGAAGTTTTTACTCACATCAATCGAAACTTTTTTGCAATTATAAGTGTATCCATGTAGTATACAAAAATATTTTTTTCAATTTTTTTTTCAACAAAATGGCGGCCGTTAGAGTGCGTTGAAAAAGTTGATGTATTTTGCTTTTGCCGGCTCTCCTGGTAGCAGTTTCGATCTGAAACCTGCTAATCCAAAAAGATTACATTAATTACATTTACAATTTGTTGACGAATTGAAAAAAAAAAATTGCACTTTTGGCGTAACTTTTTTGAAAAAATCCACATTTTTTCAGCCATTTTCTTATATATTACAATAATTTTAAATTCAAAAGTTAATACTACAATAAAGAAATCCTATGAGTTTCAGCTCAATCGAATAATTAGTTCTCGAGTTATCACCGGCATAAACTCCGAAAATGCTGTTTTGAGAAAAACGCGTTAAAGATTTTAAGCGTCCCTTAATACCTGCTGCGCGCGAAAAAGGCGAAAAGGCGCGAGAAACACTTGAAGTTCGAATTTCGAAAAAAGGATTTCAGGAGCGTATTCTAAGGGTAATTTACTAACTTTTTATGCAAAAAAAATGAATTTTTTGGTCATTCTAACTGTATATCCCCCCTTAATTCCATTTACTTTTTTTCTTCACTTAGTAGGTATTTGAAAAATTATTCCCGTCTTAGTTCATCATAACTAAAAAAATAGCGACGGTAAAATTTCGACCCTGTTAAGTTGAAACATAAGATTTGAAACACTTTTCTATGTACGTATTTTAATTTTATTGTTCAAGAAGGTTTTACAATAATGAGTTTTGTTTTGACGCATTTTAAATTCACAATATTATTTTCTCTTGTACGAAAAATTAAGTAGAGTATGTATTCCCCAGATTGATTAGAAGTTTCGAAACTAACGAATGTTAATAAGCAAAATATGGAGAAAGGAGTTTATTCATTAACGATAATATTTTCAAAAAAAAAGTAAGGTTAACGTACCATCAGGTAAATTTCTGTAATCATAATATTTGTTGGGGTTGACTTCAGTACCACTAGTTATCGACATAGACTGCATTATGGGCTTGTGTGTCATCCCCATAAAGGTAATTGTAATAATTGAACTATTCACAACACAGTATTGATGAAATGCATATAGTAATTTAAGAGTTATTGCTGAAGGAAACCTCAGCACTGTCAACATAGACAGTATTCTGAACGGCGTTTCCAGGAAGTGTTTTAAATAATTATATGATAGTCTACTTAGACATTAGAAATTGATTCAAAGTTGTTAGGTGCAATATTGCAGGGATGGGTACTATAACATGGGAAATTCTACATCTTTTATAAAATACGAAGACAAAATATCTAAAACTTCAAATGTTGCTTACGCGGTTGACATATGCTAGTGTAACTATGGTATTCGTCCTAGTAATAGGGAATGTTGCGAAAGGGTCCAGCCTTGACAAACAAGCTATCATGCAGCTCCACACAAGAAAAAAAAAACTCAGTACATACTCTGCTCACAACGTTACCAATGAAATAAATTAAACATCATTGTTCATGATATTTAATGTATATTAATTTCCTGAATTTGGTTATAAGAAAGTTTATCAAATTTTTGAAATTTAGTGATTTCTTCGACTTTTTTGTAAAATGTTATTCATTAATATAGGGAGAAATCTTGCCGTATATGAGTCTTACATTTATTGAAAATATTTTTAACCTGTTGAAACTATTATTTATCTTTTCTTTTCTACAAATATTCAAAAATATATTTTAATTAAGTAATACCGCAATGCAGGACTCGTCGATTTTTTTTAATTTTCTAAGATTTGTAACAGCTTGTGTGTTCCCAGTGTGTTCCCATCTGCATTCACTTAGCAGACACAGAGTTTCGATTATATTTTTAAAACGCTTTTCAATATTTCCTTGGAAATTTTATCAAAATTCCCTTCACATTTCTTATAACAGATGTCCAAAATTTATTCTTAAAGTTTCTTTAAAGGATTTGATTTTCAATCAAAAGCTTCTATTTCGGCGTTATTGGTGTTGGGTATTTTGGGTTATTGATGGCAAAAATGTTAAATATATCAACAGCTTTTCATTCAAAATTGTCATATCTGACATTTCCTATGTCAGCACTCAAAAGATGGATTGACCAGAAATTTTTAAAGTAGCTCAGAAGTGACCTGATAAACTGTCTTGAGTTTATAAATTTTGAAATACAATTTTTAAAATTACCTCTGATTCTCCATCTTAGAAAATTTTGAAAACATTTATTTTCTTTTACACAATACAAATTTTTTAAAAGAATGAATAATTTTTTCTAAAAAATTCATTCATGTAGATCTTTTTAATTTTAAATTATTTAAAAAGTTTGATTCCATTTTGAAGACTACATGAAAATTTATAAATTCAATACAGTTAAAAACGGTAGATGCATTTGTTAATTTGACCTTTACTGTAGTTGTTTATATATTTTTTCCATATCTTCAAAAAGTTTCAAAAAATGTTCTTCCTTTTTTTCTCTTTCTTTTTTTTGTGGATTTGTTAAGTTTCCCTTTTTGGGCAGTTATCATAATCATATGAAATTTATTTTGGCTTACTGTTAGCTTAAATTTCCTTTGCCATTCTGCAGCCTGCCCGGTGATAAACTTTCCTTCATTACATCACTTTAGAAATTTTCGACATTTCAGAGTTTATATCATCTTACTTCGCAGCTGCATTTTATTTTAATATGTATATCATTTAGTATCTCATTACAACATCGTATTATTTTCATCATATCATCACTGCATAGTTTTATAATCATAATAAAATTATTTATTAAATAATAATAATAATAATAATAATTGATGAAATTGAATACTGCAAGGTTACAGGAAATTGATTCCAGATAGTACAGATATTTTCTTGCATTGTATCTTGAAGTGTTTTTCTTTTAATGTAGATCATTGAATATAAATAAAATTATTGGATGCTCTTCAAATCTGCTGTTTATGTTTATCCATATGTCATAAATGCATACATATTTTTAAATTTTTAATGTATAATCAAAAGTTTAATGTTTTATTTATTTGCAAAATGATCTTCACATTCCACATTGCATGTTATTATCATATGCCTTTTAATACTGTTTTAATTATTTCATCATATTTTTTAAAATAGCAGAATGACGAATTGCAACTATGACATATTAATTAAATATTCTAGTATATTTCATTGCTCTATAACATACAACATGAATTGAATATTATGATTATCTATCTATTTATCTATATCTATCTATTTCTATATATATATAAAAATGAAATGCTGTCCGTTCGTGACAGCATAACTCACGAACGACACGATGGAGTTACTTGATTTCTTTTTCATTTGATTTGTCTTGAATCCCAACAGGTTTTTGAAATAAAAAATGTACGAAATTTTTTAATTAAATTAATTAATAAAAATTAATAAATTAAAAATTAAGTAAACAAATCATTTAAATTAAATTTTCACTTTGTATGGAAATATCATAATAGAGAACAACAAGACCATCCATCGAGTTGGAAGGAGAAACCGTTGGAAAATTTTATAATGGCGTCTTAATTAACAAAAAAAGGACGAGAGAGGAGCGAATCTCTCATTGTTATTTAGGACTTTTTGAAAAATTATGCGAAAAACGATAATACACTGGAGTCGTTTATTATGCGAGTTTTTTTTACGTGGTGTTCAGAATTCACGCGAAGAGATACGTTCACTTAGATTTTGTCATTAACGCGATTAAATAATCACTTTTGTTGCTTTTTACGAGGTTTTCGTAAATTACGGGTTTGTACGTGATTTCTAGGAGTTACTCAGTTGTTTTTAGGGATTTTTTTTTCAGCGCACTCATTCCTGCGTAAAAAGCAACCTCACCCATGTAACATTGCCAAAACCATCCAGCTTTACTAAGTTTTACTAAAGTTTTATGAAAGCCACCAGAAATCAATTCGGTTTTATTATGGCAGCAAGAGATGCCAATAGGTTTCAAATTTTAGTCAGGTTTATAAGAACCTACACAGCTTCTTTACAACAATCTTAAAACCTTGCTTCTAAAATTACTTTTATCCCTATCAAAGTTTTTATTTTGACTTTGTAAAATCATAAAATGCTATTTTGAAATACCGTTTTAGGACTCGTTCATATTATCTTATAATGGTCAGTTGAAAAAGCATTTTAAAACTATTTTGCTTCCAGTAAATGCATTAAACGGCTAATTGGCATTTTGAAAAGCTACCAAGCGACCAGATAGTTTTATAGTAACCATTGCTAAGATAAATTGGATCATTGGCAAAATTGTGATTTCTTGCAATCGCCATATTGGAATGAATGAAATAATTGAAATGTGGAAAAATAAATACAATAAATTTTCAATGTCATACAATTGAACTGTAGATCTGAGGCAAATTTCGGTATTCGTTCAGATAACCTTATTGAATTCCATCAATTTTCAGAAGTTTCTTGATTAATTTATCGAATATATTTCTTTCAATTTTGTTTTTGTTGTTGTAAACTCGCATAATTTCCGAGGCGCATTAATTTTCAGCTCCCATCATGCCAATATCCACCATACAATTCAATGCGCATATGATTTGGAGCATGATATGCTAAACAAAAAACTCAATTTGTTTTATATATTTTGCTTTCAAACATAATTTCCCGCAACACTTGAGCTTTTTACCCTTCTTACATCAATAGAAGGGTATTAAGATCGCTTGAAAACTCGACTTTTTATCCGAGGCCCACAGGGCCGAGTGTCATATACCATTCGACTCAGCTCGACGAACTGAGCACATGTCTGTGTGTATGTATGTGTGTGTATGTGTGTGTGTATGTGTGTGTGTGCGTTACAAATAATGTCACATCGGTTTCTCAGCCATCTGTGAACCGATTTCAGTTTTGTTGACGGCAAATGGAAGCTACAACATCCTCATAGAACGCTATTGATTTTTTTTTCATTCGGACATTACGTTACGAAGATATGAACGAAACAGTACTTGACGGCCTATTATAATAGTAATCAAACAGTTTAGTCTCCGATTACATACTGAGCTGTTTGTGCACTGATTTTAGTTTTGTTGGTGCCAAATCAAAGTTAATCTCCAAATAACTGGTCAAAATTTCATTATGATTGGATAATCCTTCATGGAGATATGACCAAAACAATACCTGAGAGAACGAGAGCAACGAATTGTGAGATGAAAATATACTCGTTGCAGTTCAAAACCAAACAGTACCACTCACACTTGACTCACACCCATCGATGCCGCTTGCATTATATTTTGTCAAATCTGGGCCATTGTATAGCACATACAGCGGACTAGCCACACTAAGCGACTCTATAGAATTCAGGATCGATTGGTTCGAGTGGTTTTGAATTGGAACGAGTATATTCGAAAATTACACAAAGTCTTCATTTACTATAACTACACAATTTTGACGATTAAGTGTTAAGTATTCATTAAGCATCTTGATTCCGTATTGATAATCAAAATTGATTCTGTGGACTAAAGATACGAAATTTCTAATATTTGTGTAAATTATTCTTTTATATAATAGGTCGTTAAACACTATTAATGTCAATATTTTAATCACTTCGATAAACAATATGTTCAGGATTGACAAATAGTTCATTTTATAAACTAAATGTTTGAATATTCCTGGATCTTCTTGGAATTTCTGATGAAAATATGTAGACAGTACCATGTTGGCCACATTTGAGTTCGTAATTCTGGTGAAGAGTACATAAGAAGGGTTCAGTCTCACCATCGGTGGATTAATGCGGGTTTCTCTTAGCCTTTATTTACTGTTGAATGAATCAAAAGAGCAGAGAATCGAACAAAGCAGAACAACAAAAACCAACCACGACATCGCCGTGAAGTTTGACAGCTGTGGCCATTCGGCATTATCTTTCATAATAAAATCTTTCACTAGAACATTTTCAAAATCTTTATGGTCTTGGAAAGGTTTTATTAATTTGTTTTCACAACCGTCTAAAGAGTGGGCCACTTTGTACACATTTCGGCTTTAAAGATGCATAGAGGAGGTGTTGGTGGACAAAACAGTTTTGAATGTAGTTTCATCAACAAAGCCGGGAGGAGTGCTATACGGCTGGAATAGAAATGTGATATTGAAATTGTTACTTGGGCAGTGTAAACGTATAAATTGAAACGTTTGTATTGGTGATATCTCGTAGCGAGATGTAAATAGGAGTGAAGTTCGATGGAGACACACACACACACACACATACACACACATACATACACACAGACATGTGCTCAGTTCGTCGAGCTGAGTCGAATGGTATATGACACTAGGCCCTGTGGGCCTCGGATAAAAAGTCGAGTTTTCAAGCGATCTTAATACCCTTCTATTGATGTAAGAAGGGTAAAAAGGGAAGTTAACATAATGAAATTTTGAACACTTATTTGGAAATTTTATAACTTTAATTTGGCGTTAACAAAGCTTCAATCCTGAGCTTCAATTTTGATTATCGATATGGATTCAAGATGCTTAATAAGTACATATTCGTTGAAAATAGTAAATGGAGACTTTGTGTAATTTTCGAATATACTCGTTGCTGTTGAAAACCAGCCACTCGAGCCAATCGATGCTGCTCTAATTCTATACAGTAGCATAGTGTGGCTAGTCCGCTGTATGTGCTATACAACGCTCCAGATGCGACACAATAGAATGCAAGCGGCATCGATTGGTGTGATTGGTCTTGTTCGGTTTTGCACTGCAACGAGTATATTGTCATCTCACAATTATGTGCTCTCAGGTATTGTTTTGGTCATATCTCCATGAAGGATTATCCAATCATAATGAAATTTTGACCAGTTATTTGGAGATATCATAGCTTTGATTTGAAACCAACAAAACTAAAGGACACACGGTACACAAATAGCTCAGTATGTAATCGGAGACTAAACTGTTTGATTACTATTATAATAGGCCTTCAAGTACTGTTTCGTTCATATCTTCGTAACGAAATGTCCGAATGAAAAAAAACATCAATAGCGTTCTATGGGAATGTTGTAGCTTCCATTTGCCGTCAACAGAACTGAAATCGGTTCACAGATGCCTGAGAAACCGATGTGACATTATTTGTAACGCACACACACACATACACACACACACACACATACACACACACATACATACACACAGGCATGTGCTCAGTTCGTCGAGCTGAGTCGAATGGTACACTCGGCCCTGTGGGCCTCGGATAAAAAGTCGAGTTTTCAAGCGATCTTAATACCCTTCTATTGATGTAAGAAGGGTAAAAACATGTTTTTTCCATCTGTCTCGATGATGGGTGTTCTTCCTTGCACAAAAATATTTTTTATGAATCTCAACTATTTTTCCTCGATTTTTAAACAAGAAAAATCTGATCACTTTTATTTTCACAAACCGACATGTAGTTTCACAAAGTGACATTTACTTTCAGTAACAGGGGGCTTCCAGCACTTAATTATCAGTCACAGGGGCTCCTATTATGACATAAATGTCAATTTTAGTATGCTAGAAATCAATGGTTGGCTCGTTGGCTTAGGTAGTCTGTTTTTTGTAGCGTGTTTCATGGTGATATAGGATGATGTTGTCTTGCAATCAAAATGTTTTCATAATATTTTGAAATTGTTTTTTCAATAGTTACGCTTGTCAAAATTAAAAAATAAATTAACTGCCGGTATATTATTATATCTGCTATCGAACAATGTTATAATCTACATATCCCTATAATACCCTATTAACTCTAAATAAATGGAATTAAAACTTATTGCAAATAAACTTTTTCATTTCTAACTCCTTCTCCAATTTTCCATTTAGTAATTTAATTATGAGCAGGACAACGTCTGCCGGGCCAGCTAGTATATATATATATATATATATATATATATATATATATATATATATATATATATATATATATATATATATATATATATATATATATATATCAAATATATCATTATGGAATTATAATGTCAGAATAAAACAAGCATGAAGACTGGTGCATTTTCAGGTGCCAAAAAGTAAGTGAAAAATAATTATCGGCATCTAGGATGCACTGAAAAAGAAACGATTTATCAGCTACTCATGATCTTCGAAAATTATAAATCGTCGTTGCTTTTCTCGCGAAAACTGCTGTGAGCGTATAATAGTCTCTCGCTCAGTGTGTGAAAAAATTGACAGCCCGAAATGAGTGCGAAAAACA
This sequence comes from Aedes japonicus, assembly GCA_034211315.2. Classification (NCBI taxonomy): domain Eukaryota; kingdom Metazoa; phylum Arthropoda; class Insecta; order Diptera; family Culicidae; genus Aedes; species Aedes japonicus. The sequence goes on along the minus strand of JASCZW010000516.1, from coordinate 10,835 downwards.
ACAGTATTCAATTCTTTGGTCTTTTCTGAACACACGAATTACTAATAAAGAGAAGAGGCAATGAACGAACGAACGCAAGCTGAAATTCAGTTTTGCACCGAATCGGTGAATGACGAGATGGATGTTGGATAAATTCACGGGATACTGCTTATTGAATTTGATTTTTTCGCACCTTGCTCTCGCTTCTCACATTCTCATCTGTTTCTCCAAGCGGGTGAAAAAGGACGTTTCTCTTCTCAAGTAGGCGAAAATTTCGGTCTCTGGAGCCAAGTTTCGGAAAGCGCGTAAGCGTCATAGCAGCCGTCACTAAGGGCCAACTGATAATCAGCGAGACAGCTGTTGATCCCACTAACGTTTTGGTAATACAAGAGGATGTTTGAAGAGGCAGGTGCAACATAACTTACTTGGGGTGCACTCGAGCTATGATGGGTAGCATCAAAGACCGTATCGCTAGCACAGGAACGTATGATTTGCGACGGCTCGACTGTGCTAGGCATCCGGCGTCCCGGGTCCAATGACGGTGAGCTCGGTTGATTAGGAAAATTGGGCGACCATGACGTTTGGTTCGAAGCACTGAAAGCCAAAGAACCATCAAGAAACGAATCGTTCGGAAAAGCAGCGTACTTGCCTTATGGGCTATACAAAGATAAGTTAGTTTGTTTGGCATATAATCCCAAGAATATTTCATGATGTCTGTTGATCTTCCAAGACATTCATCGAATCGTAACTTTCATACTTTTTTTTTTAATCATTTCTATGTTACTGAGCACCAAATCAATCAGAATACATTAAATTGCTTGCATAATAACGCTTTAAAAAAAAATGATCTGAAAGGGTTAGTTCAATCAATATAACATTGAACAATTTAAATGGCATTAAGTTGCGTAGCCCTCATTCGAGCCCTCATTTCGAGCAATCCAATAGGGCTGTACCTTATAGTTCTTTATATATGATCCGGGGAAGAAGTGCCACTTTTACTAATAGGCCAAAAACCAAGTCTCAAACCCTATGATTGGGCTTACAATAGTGGTTTTATATCCATGGTGTTAACTACAAACTACAAACGTGACGTCCCCTATCAAAATAGAACTAGCATCAAGGGACTTGCAGGGCGATGAACAAACAATGCATATTTTTATCAAATTCTTCTAGTCCGATGACTATTATCGGCAGTGCAAATCTATAGCATGCGCCAAGCTTATCTAAAGGGGAGCTCAATACACTGGCGCGGTCCGGAACAGCAAGTCCTCAAATGTATTCGTGTTTAGTATGAAACCCCATAAAGGAGAGTGCAGAAAAAAAAAGTTCACCAGACAGGAAAATAATGTTTCAAATTGGCTCTGCTGTAAGTAGTAGGACTGTAGTAGGTATTGCGGTGGCCCTCATTCGTTCACCCTCGATATGAATGGCGGCTTCACCGCTCCACTCTGCCCGAGCTCATGCAGGACACAGGTTCAACGTCGTCGGTCCAGGTCGTCGCTTTTGGTGCGCTACCGTATTCTCCCCCGCCCCATGGTCATGTTTTCACCTCGGTGGTTGATGGCTGTTACCACGTTGACCAGCGTCGGGGGATGCGCTGAAGAAGGAAGAGTTGGCTGCGAAAAAAAAGGGAAAATAAACAAATTAACTGCAAAGTGAAGAATCTACCTTCATGTACATGTATGGCTGGCTGGTTGGATAGCACCGAGCAAAGAAGTACCTTGAACTCTACCTCCACGAAGACGCACGGCCGAGGAGGGCCATCACCTTCTCTGGCATTGGTACCTTCGAGTGTAAAAGGTTCTCTCCGGCGGCTCCGAGCGAACAGATAAAGAAGAAGCACTCATATGGAAAGACCAATGTTGGATTTGAATCCAAAGGGTGACGAAAGGATGGGAACGGAAGGGAGCGTTTGTGTACATTAAACCGTACGTGTGGATGGTCTCACGTAACCCGGAATAGAGACAGAGGGGTTTCAATGGAATTTCATAATAAACGTAAAAAGTAAGAAATAAACAACCTTGTTCGTCGAGACATTCATTGGCAAGTTTATTGTTAGATGTTTATCGGGAAAATTGTAATAATATATAATGCCCAGTGCCATCGATTGACAGCTCGATTGAAGATGAAGATAGTTTCACACGTAAATCAAATCTATTTTCCACTTGCCAGCAGTGAATCTCCCTGCTCTATGCTCACTTATCGATGTTCACCTTTAAACACTTTATTTGCGATATGGCACCATCAATCCATCCGAATCGACCAACCAGCCCCAGACAAATTAAATATTTAACTTTCAAGTGTAAATAGAACTGGTATTATGTTTCGACGGTGCGCTTCGGTGTCGTCGTCGTCGCTACAACAGCTACACTGAACCCGGCCGGAGCGGCCTGAATCTGGTTTGTCGGAGGTGCCAACAGACAACGATGGTTGGAAAAAGTGGGTTGAACCTGGCGCTGTGTTTTGAACAGTTCATTTTATCATTGATTATTTGATTGAGGATTCTCGTTTAAATCAACATTCTCGTTTAAATCAACACGAACATAATTTTAATTACTTGGAATGATTCTTCTCGACAGGTGACATTCTGTTGACCAGGCATTGCTTCCATTTGTTCAAATGAGCTTCAAACTTTGCATAACTTTGAATACACCAAGAATAAAAATCTTCTCCAATATTGCCCAACGACAAATTCCTCCAAAGTTGATGTGCGTCCAGGGGAAGTAGAAGCACTCTCCCAGAAACATTTGTTCAATTAATAAACGCACGTGTGAGCAGTGGAACCCGAATAACCTCTTTACCCACTCAGTCCCAAGAATCTTCACAATTAAAGACTGTACTCGAAAAATGAAACACACAAAAATAGTTGCCAAAAATTCATATTTAACTAGTCGGATTTTCTTCTAACATTCAGAGAATAAACTACAACATCATGTTGTATGGGTCCTCCCTTAGCTCAGTCGGCGCAGCTACAAAGCAATACCATGCTGGAGGTGACTGGGTTCAATTCCCGGTCTGGTCCAGGAGTTTTTCGTTAAGGAATATTAATTTTTGATTTTGTTCGGATCACAGGTCGGATGTAAAAACAAACCGGTTTTGGCTATCACCCTCACCCTCAAACTGTGGAATTTAATTTCAGAAAAGTTTAATGTTTTGTTTCGTTAACTCTTAGCGTTGATGTTTTTCCGTCTTACAATTTTTAGTTTGAGTTCCGTCGACAAATTTCTTCTTCCTCGTTTTAGCGAAATTCTGACTATAAATTATTTCTCAAATTATTACAATTATTCATCTATTGTCGCGCACTACAAGTTTTACCTGTCTGGCCTAATATATCGTATGGCGAATATTTTTGTGACTGCTCGTGGGTCGCGCGATTCAGTTTAGGCACCACTGTTCACCCTCTAAGTCTAAGTCAGCTGTTTCGAATGAGATCTAATATTATTCATGTTATTATTTCCAACTCTCCCACTACTCACCGGCTTCTGTGTTGTGATCGTACAACCAAATTTCACTGATAAGCACACGGAACTCTTTCCAATTAAACACGATTTGATTTAAAATACATACAACTAAATTTCAAGGAATTTTCTGATCTTCTATCGAACTCTTTCACTATACAATTCACTGTTTGTTTTTGTTTTCTCCTCTACTACCTTTGGCGTATATCCTTCTCGTTCTCTCTCTCTCTTCAACTCTTTTTACCATGAGTCATCTGACATGTTTACCTCGTCGGCGCGTATATCTGTGTACGGCCAGTGCTGCCAGAACATTCCCCGGCCCGTAACTCTGTCTCTGATACCACATCCGGCTCAGGGTTACCATTTCGTACCTCTATGACGGCCAGCTTCACTGCCGCTCGTTTGAATCGTCCGGTGCTAGTACGCACCCACGCTTGCCGAAACCTACCATGTTTTGACACCATCGGTTCGTCCACCACTCCACGGACCCAACACTTCCGGTTGGAACCATCCACCACGTACACCAGATCACCTGCTTGCAATGGTCTTGAGTCGTTGAACCACTTCGACTTCTTGTTTAACGAAGGCAAATACTCTTTTATCCACCTCTCCCACATCACCCTGGCTAACTGCTGTGTTCGCTGGAAAGCGTCCCGCAGAGCCACGGCAGGATAGGGAGGTGGAAGTGTTCCGCTTGGCTGGTTCGATGATGTGCTCCGCAAGTAATGGTTTGGGGTGACTGCTTCTGCCTCATTGGACTGCTGCGACACATACATACACACATAGGTGAGTGGACGAGATTCTGCAGACAGCGATTGTGGAGGAAGAGGACATCTGGGGTGAACTGGGTTCAATTCCCGGTCTGGTCCAGGAATTTTTCGTTAAGGAATATTTCTCCACTCCCTGTACTTGCCACACAATCATAACTGTAGACGTGAATTTAGAACACTAAGTTGGGAGCAAGTAATAAGATAATTGTGAAAGTAATAAGCTTGTAATGCTAAAGATGAAAGATTATAATGTTTTAAATGGAAAATTCGAATATCCTCTAATCAACATGAGACGCTATAAGTAAACAATAATTTCTGCTAGAACCAAAGATATGAAGAGAAAGTATTGATAATTGCGTTAGAATACCGCAGTCTGTTAAATGGAATGAAGCCTGTCCACGTTCAATTTCGGACACTTTTTTTAAGTGAAGATTTTGAATTACTTCACGGATCACTGAAACGTTTCACTTATATGACAGCTGAAACTCTCCACTTTATTTCTGGGTATATGTTATACATGTTAGATTCTTGTTACGTTCAGTAAAATCGAATCGAGTGGAAGTGCGCAAACATATTCTGTAAGTACAGCTGCAAAATCCGAATTATTCGATACGCGATCTTGCCAAGAAACTAAAACTACAGAAAAGTACTGTGTTTTGTGTTTAAAAATCATATGACAATCGCTTGACTGTGGACCGGAAGGTTGGAGGTGGAACAAATCGAAAAATATGCTCCTGACAAATGGAGGCGGTAGCCATTATTAAAATCCCAATCGTTCTGTGCGAAATTGTGGCTCGCAAAGTTTGCGAAATGTGGCCGTTCAAAGTGAAAAAGGTGCCCAACCGTGATGACAAGCACAATTTCACTGATGAAATTTGTCAGAAGCAGATTATTGCCCATCAACATGAGAGGCTCTAGGAGTGAACAGTAATTTTTAGCTGGAACCTAGGACAGGACCTGCCAGCTCGAGAGAGATGCCAGCTGCCAGCTTATAAATTTATGATTGCTATGATACGGAGGTCGCTCCAATGTTGCCAGATATGTTTACACAGTAATCCCATTGAAAATAAAGTAATTAAAAATTTATTTTGTCGTTCGGGAAATGAAGCTGCATCAAACTAAACGTTAATTGATAAGGTTTCATTGAATTTCATTGATACTTACGCGGTAAATTCTGCTGTGGGTAGAAAGCTTGAACAAGAGAATGTCTTCCTCGCTTGCGTTCCCAATGAAGGCCTTCATCCACTCGGCGAACGATCTCTCGGGAACCGATGGAAATGGAGACCCGGATGTGACACGTCACAGCGACCACATTTTATCGCTTTGCACTTCATTTTGAACAGATTTAAAATAAACCACTGCAAAAGTGTATTTTTATTCCCGCATTTGTTCTAGTTGTCACAAACAAAAAAGGTGAAAAGCAGTGACTACTAGCAACACCGCCAAACCAACAACAAACTGCCTGCTTGTAACATAACTCTACGGAGACGGTAGAGGCAGTTGTCAAAGCGACCAATAAAAACGGGCTTTTTTGACAGGTAAATGGTCTTGCTTTTGCACTAACAGCTGGCAGGTCCTGTCCTAGGCTAGAACGAAGAAATAAAGGGAAAGTACTGATTGTTCCATTAGAGTACAGCAGGCTGTGATTGAAAGATTCAAGTTGAAAACGAGCGGAAGGACATTTGTACGTTAGTTTGCGATCGAGCACATATTCTTTAACTAGATAACCCAGATGCAGGTTATGCAAAGGGGGAAACTCCACCTCCCCTCCCCTTATCTGCAAAAAGTCGTGCTAAGGAGCTTTACAACATTTTTGGAAATATTTTCTTGTGTTTAAAAGTATTTTATTTGGCAGGCCATATGTAGTTGTGGTCGAAAATCTAAAAGTTTCGTCTCTACCGGCACTATCAATAGGATGTGTACAAGAAAGAATGTCTGCAAAAGCGGTTGCAAAAAGAAGCCACAGCTCTCCAGCTCTGTTTTGATCTGTTTTGATCTCTTGTAGCTATGCAAAATTCGTCCTGGAATGGTATAAGGTACAAGGGGTCAAATACGTGCCAAAAACAGCCAATCCACTAAACTGTCCAGAACTTCGCCCAATAGAGAAGTTTTGGACTCTAGTTAAGCGGAAACTCTTCGAAACTAAGAAGAAAGCAAATGGTACCGATGATTTTAAAAGAAGATGGAGAATCGTTACGGGCTGAAGTTACCATGCGGAACTTGATGGCGGGTGAACCGCAGTAAGTTCGAGAATTTTACAGATAGAAGGATTGACATTTTAATCAAGTGTTTGCTAATGCAGATAAAACTCTATTATTGTGAAATAAACAATCGGTTTTGTTGAGTTTGGTGTGAATTTATTTTGCTACTATTATTTTGGTGTCCGATATTTAACGTAGACAGGCTTTTGAAGCAGTTAAAATAGAGCGGAGGGCCTTTTTGAAAGACATTATCCTAACGGGTGTTCAATAGAAAATGAGAATTTGTTCAGTCATAGAGTAAAAAAAAAGTTTTTTTTCAACTAATTTAGTATTTTTTATTAAACACATAATGTTTATTCTTCAAATAAACGTCAATGAATATTGGAGAAGGCACCTAGTCAGCCGTACGACGCAACTTAGTCGTGATGCTCTCACCAGAATGCTGAACGGCACTGACGTGTATCTTCTGGATACAATTCCGGATCCTCGTGGTTAACTGTTTTGTATCCATGGCCCGTCAATTATTTTTGTACACTAGGGCACTGGGGGAGCCGAAAAAATCCTCAATGGGACGGAACTGGGGCATTAGGGTGGGGCTTATTTGAAAAAAATAATCGGGCACATGTTTTCCCATGTGGAAAATGATCTTTAGGGTCCATCAGATGACATACTAAAATTTCAGATTTTTTCGTTAAGGTTTAGAGGTGCCGAAATGGGCCTAAGTGCAAAATGTCGAACGGTAGCAAATATCGACCAAAACAAATGCATCTATAAGTAAACACGTAATTTTGTGACCTTAAAGGGCGAAAATTTTGTCGGCTTTGCGGTATCTTTCAACGTTTTTGAGATATAAGCATCAACAATGAATGTGTGTTTGCACTTACGCCAACATACAGGTATACCTCGATAGTACGTACATCACCTTTCTCACTTCCAATCGAAATTGCATAAAAACTACTGGTTGTATCTGAAATCTAATATAACCAAACGAAAGTGTAACCTTCTGCTCTTTCATTTGGTTGTATTCGATTTCAGATACAATCAGTAGGTTTTATGCAATTTCGATTTGAAGTGAGAAAGGGGATGTACGTACTATCGAGGTATACCTGTATTTGAACTATCACAAGCAATATCTTTGCTGTACAACATTATATACTAAAAAAGCAAAGAGAAAGAGAGCGAGAGAAGGAGGGAGAATAAGAGAGAGAGAGAGAGAGAGAGAGAGAGAAAGAGAGAATGTTCTTATAATTGAGAGTGTGGATCATGGATCTTGACATATTTAAACGTGTTTATATATTGATTAATATTGAACTCATAAAATTACATGTCATGTCGAATACTGATTAACAATAGTAGGGTAACGGGATGTAATGTTAGCCTAGCTCCTTGATTCGGCCTATGTATCAAATATGTCATTATTTCTTCGATTATCAACAAAATCAAGTTGTTATCAGCATGAACGATTTATTTCAAAGCAATTGAGACATAATTAATCAATTTATAGTAGTTCACTTCCGCGTAGTTTTCGATTTTCTTGACTTTTTAGACACCATGACTTTACTGTTTAAGCAGGACAGATTATCTATACGATCTTTGAATGATCTAAATTTGCCGAAATTGAACCTATGAACCGAATAATGCAGCCAAGATGTACAGAATATAGTCGCATGTTATAAACTAACAGGTCACATTGGTAAAATAACAATGATTTAAGAAGTAAACGGTAGACCCAATGTTAGAGACATATTTTTTTCTATGTTCCCAACTATGGCCTGTTGTATGAAAAGCGTAGTAAAAATGTAATTATTGTTAAATTTTCAATACAAATGTCTGAGTTCCGGTTGAATGTTGTTCATATTGCTCATCTTAACACAAATTAAAGGAACAAAATTGTAGCAGCTAATTGTTTGAATTGAAGCCAGAGATCAATAGAAGATTTATTTAGGTGCCAACGTAGGACGAGTTGTTGAAAACTAGGTCTCAATACATTGATACCAGAAACGTAAAATTATCCAGAAGTCCTGAAGTTTCTCTTGAAAGTTGAATTGCGCTCGAAATAGCATACTTTCAACTAGAATCGAAGAAATGTACTTTCCATTTAATTGCTTATTTGACAGATACGCATTTCTTCACGATATGCAGATTTGTCAGTGTCTCGTACTAACAATTGATCGTTATTAGTACGCGACACTGAAAAGTTGCATTTGCGAAATACGCGTATTGTCAGAAAAGCAATGGAAGTTGGAATTAAATGGAAAATGCTAATTTTCTTGTGATTTCTAGTAACAGGTATTCCACTAAAGTAACTAGAAATTAGAAGGGTTCGGTGGTAGATCTGATACTCCGTTACGCACCACGAAAAGCTGATCTACCGGCGTTACGGGTCAAAAATGTCAAGACTGTAAATTGACAGTTACAATCAACTCAAACCATGATTGAAAATATTGTATGGAAAAAAAAAGTTTATTATGGTGGTTCCATTTTTTCTGTGCGAAAAACTAAGCTAACTTATTTCATTTTTTCAATAAAATATTAAAAAGTGACTAGAAATTAGAAGAAAAATTAGTATCTTTAATTTAATTCCAACTACCTTTGCTTATCTTCGACAGATACGCGTTTTTCGTCTACAATGTGCAGACTTCTTCAGTGTCTCGTACTAAAAACTCGACTTATTAGTACGTTATTAGTACGAGACACTGAAGAAGTCTGCACACATGACTGGAGACTACGCGTATCTGTCGAAGATAAGCAAAGGTAGTTGGAATTAAATTAAAGATACTAATTTTTCTTCTAATTTCTAGTCACTTTTTTAATACTTTATTGAAAAATGAAATGGTCAGCAGTTTTCGCACCAGAAAAAATGGAACCACCATAATAAACTTTTTTCATACAATATTTTCAATCATGGTTGATTGATCTGTGACTGCCAATTTAATCGGCTTTTTCAGTGATTGCGTAACGAATCTACCGCCGAACCCTAGTCTGAATTAATTCAAACTCGGGAACACATTTGTTTTTGTAGTCAAAGGAACATGTAATAGTCCTTATTCCATGTTATGTCTTGTGAAAAGCAACAATACTCGGATTGACCCACCGAGGATGAGCTTGGAATAAGGAAATCATATTCCATGTTGGACCAAAAGTATCGACTTCTTTTCTTATATATATATGTATATATATATATATATATATATATATATATATATATATATATATATATATATATATATATATATATATATATATATATATATATATATATATATATTTGTATATATATATATATATATATATATATATATAAGATAGTTCTGAATTCTAATAATTCAATTTTATTAATATTAAAATCCTAAGACTCATAACTAAAATAAAAGTGACAATAAAATGTAGAGCCTGTTAAGTTGAAACATAAGTTTTGAAACACCTGTGTATGTACGTATTTTTCATTTTTATTATTCAAGAAGGTTTAACAATAATGAGCTTTGTTTGCAGTTGGGCGCCTTTTAGAATTCACGATATTATTTTCACTTGTACGTATAGACTCTTCACTTGTCAGAGTATAGACTCCTCAGAGTGATTAAAAATTCCCGGAGCCTTTAACGAATGTCGATAAGCAAAATATAGAGATAGAAGTTTATTCATTAACGTACTAATGGGATAAATCCCAAGTAGCACACTACGAACATAATTAGTTGTAGCGACTTTATTATGACTTTGCAAGTCATATTTATGTTATCTGAACTGAATGGTAACAAGTGTGCTACTAGGGATCATTATGCGAAATTCTTCTATGGAAAATCTCGCCTTCTTGTCGCACACCCACCTTTGGTAGAGAATCCGCCTTCTCATTGCCTGGTATTGAGCAATGTGAGGGGACCATACAAAGATAATCCTACATGATCTTTCGACCAACACCCACATCTCCTTCCTTATTTTTTGAAGAAAATAAGATGAGTGCCTCACTGTTTTCATCGACCGGCCTCAATAGAACTGAGACTATCCGATAAGATTAAATAATGGTCTTAAATGTCGGAAATAACCCCAATGCGATCTTAGCGTCCTTCGGAGTCCAAAGTAGGCACGATTACCAGCCATAATGCGCCTTTTTATTTCTCTGCTGGTGTCATTATCGGCGGTCACCAATGAGCCCAGATACACGAATTCGTCTAGTACCTCGATTTCATCACCGATCGATCTGAACTCGTGCTAGGAGGTCTAACATTGTCTTCTCTCGTGAGCCTCTTCCCTCTCATGTATTTTGTTTTCGACGCATTAATCACAAGCCCAATCCTACCAGCTTCAGCATTAAGTCTGATGTACGTTTCCGCCATCGTCTCAAAGTTACGTGCTACGATATCAACGTCGTTGGCGAAGCCAAATAGTTGGACAGACTTCCTGAAGATCGTGCCACTCGTGTCTATCCCAGC